>OX381586.1:23445193-24045193 GCA_947458855.1 Monopis laevigella | reverse complement strand
TATGGAGATACACACACATGTGCTTCAAGGTTAGGTTGGGGCGCAACTTGTGGTACAAATAGGGCCGTCCGGCTTATGGACCAATAAACACGGATTACTTATAAAAACACTAGAACATTAAGACAAACTGTTTTGGTTTGCACTGCTTTGCTAAAAATAAGTGTAACTGTAAGACACTTTTACATATTAACAATACAGCAGCCATTTCACAATTGATTAGGGGTTCAATCCCCTCCTACACAGAATAGCAAAGGATATTTGGCAAAGGTGTTAACATTTACATTATTTGCATTATTCATAAATACCAAAGAAAACATTACCTATTAATGACCTAAAATAATAATAATATCAAGAAATTATTACAAATTTTAGACAACCAGAGATGTACCTACCTGTTTGTTCAAGAATTACAACCAATGGTAAAAAAAAAAAACACTATATGATTTTACCTAACCCTTGAAATGATACAGTCAGTACAAATAGAATAGTTCTTGTACTATATTGGTAGACTCAACCTTGGGATCCATTATTTACGAAACCTGGTGATAGAGTTTTTGTCACCGTCAATAATTCTTCCGGATACAAAATTTCTTACCTTGTGCATTTCCAGATAACCGCACCTATCCCTGTTAGTCAGCTTGGTTGGTAGCCAGGAATAAATATATATAAATAGGGGTTTGAATGCCAAGGCAGTTAATATTAGGTAAAGGTCTTTGTCAGATAATATTTTAAAGTAATATTTTCCATATATTGCGGTATACATAAATAAGAAATATAATGCTGAAATAAGCAATATAATTAATATAATTACTTATTTACCAGAAAAATACCAACCAATGTATATCTCTATTCTAGATTTATTAATACCAGATCTGCTTTTTCATTGTATGTAGGACCCAAAGTGGGTGTTTACAATAAAATCAAATAATTAAGGGTTTCTTCCAACTATGATTTAGGCCTAAAATATGAATATACTCGGGTGGGATTTGTCAATAGTTGTTGATGATTAAAATAAAAAAAAATAAAAAAAATAGTTATACAGACCTGAATAATCTTAAAAAATGTTCTAAGAAAACTTACCGGATAAAAGGGCTTAATTTTGGGGTTAATAAATATTAATTAAAGACATTAAAATTTATCGGAGTATTAATATTTTAAAAATTACTAAACTCATCTGGGCCTAAATAGGCGTCTGCCTTTTATAACTCTGTCTTGCTTTAATTCTAGACCTAATGTATGTAGGTACTGCTCAGGTGTAATCAATTATTAAAAATGTAGCAAAAAGTTTAAGAAAGAAAGACAAACTAATTAAATTGAACAACCTCACATATTGTAACTCTCAGTACAATCGGCTAAAGATAAAAAAAAAAAAAAATCGTAGAAGATAATGGCATCAACATTACTAAATTTACAGACCATTGCACCAGACATGCTGCCACATCAGCAGTATTGAGGAGTTGAGCAATTAAACTAATGATAAAATAAGAAGAACGGCTGGTTGGACTGGCCAGTTCAACATGTTTTTGGTTGTTTAGTAACTGCCCAATTCTTACATTGGTCATAACTCTTTTAGCTTTGTGGAATCAGTTTTTTCTTAAGCAGTAATTTTAATAATACCTAAATAGTTGTTTCTTAAGACTTTTCACATTTTTATAAAACTTTAGTCTAGTGTACGAGTATATAGAATAATACTTGTTAATTAGTAAAACAAAGACTGATTCAACAACTTGACTTTGAACATCTACATTGTGAACTTTCATCGTCGAGGAGAGACTATGAGGTTATAATTTAATAATCAAACGAACTTACCTGTAAGTGAAGTTCGATTGAAATTATACCTCGTAGTCTCTTCGAAGACGATGAAACCCACCCTCCCTTAATCATTTTCTTTACCCCATAAGCGTTGTAGAATCTGGAGCAGTATCCGAAACGAATGACACTTCCATGCGCGGGAGTGCAGAGCGACAGTGGAGGATGCGTTCCAAAGCCTTTGTTGCTTTTTAATTTACTTAAAACTTATGTGACGCCGCTATCATCGATTCGATACTACATTGCGAACTTCCATCGTCGAGGAGAGACTACGAGGTATAATTTCAATCGAACTTCACTTACAGGTAAGTTCGTTTGATTATTAAATAATTATCAGAGATAATGACAGTTAAGTTCCGTTCCACCACCAAGTGTTTCAGCATAGAAGTGTATTAATTATGAAAAATAAGAACGACAAGCAATATTTTCTTCATGTAATGAAACGCAATATAGCTCTTGTCTATGATAAATTATTTGTAAGTTGGTACCGCACGTATAACTTTCAAAAATAGAACTTTTGATAAATCGTGATTTCATAGTCACCGGTGATATCAAACTCATTGCTAATGTATATCGAAATTAAATACACATTTTTACCCAGAGATAATAGTTATTTAACAAAAAAAAGGGAATATAAATGAGTCCCCGACAACAGACAGACAGACACCAATTCTAAAAATAATATAGTATTTTTCTATAGCCCATTAAGAACATCCCGCCATTACATCAATGTACCTACATATTAAAAGTACATCCCGCCATTACATCAATGTACTTACATATTAAGAGTACATCCCGCGATTACATCAATGTACCTACATATTAAGAGTACATCCCGTCATTACATCAATGTACTTACATATTAAGAGTACATCCCGCCATTACATCGATTTACCTACATTTTAAGAGTACATCCCGCCATTACATCAATGTACCTACATATTAAGAGTATATCCCGCCATTACATCAATGTCAATGTACTTACATATTAAGAGTACATCCCGCGATTACATCAATGTACCTACATATTAAGAGTACATCCCGTCATTACATCAATGTACTTACATATTAAGAGTACATCCCGCCATTACATCATTGTACCTACATATTAAGAGTACATCCCGCTATTACATCAATGTACTTACATATTAAAAGTACATCCCGCCATTACATCGATTTACCTACATTTTAAGAGTACAACCCGCCATTACATCAATGAACCTACATATTTTTAAAAAGATCTTGGGCATTTTTGTTGGGCGTAAAACCAACATATACGTGGTGGCCTAGTTGGTTAGACCTTGGACTTAAAAACACTTAGGTCCCTGGTTCGAATCCCGGTGTGTACTAATGAGTTTTTAGTTTAAAAATGTATGTACATTTGTTTGACAACACCACTATAGTGCCTCGGAGAGCATATTAAGCTGTCGGTCCCGGTTTCACTATACCAACTTGTGGAACTGTTTATAGATGGGTTATTGAGTCTATTTAAAACATCGCAACGAGCTAGCCACTTGTTCGGTGTAGACTCATACCATCGGCTACGACGAGGTGGGATTAAAACCCCTCTGCTGGGTACCCTGGGGCCGTCTAGGCGGTCTCGGGCGCTGCAAGGCACCCGTGATGATACATATATGTAAAACCAACAGAAATAAAATGTGTTGTAATTTACTTCATTGTACTTCTAAATACCCCCTAAATACTTGTTAACCTCACTATAGACCGGGTGTTACTGCAAAAAACCCAAAGATTGGTTAAATACTTGTTAACCTCAATATAGACCGGCTGTTACTGCTAAAAACCCAAAGATTGGTTAAATAAAACACACATATTAGTTAAAACTACTATTTGTTAATACTTTTTATTCAAATATCAATGGTTTTCATCAACTATAACATCTAATAAATGTTCTGCGGGTGCAACGAAAGTCTCGTGCCGTCCTAACCCTAAAACCACAAAACTGAAACTATGTGCGCACAACTTCCTACTGTTCTCCTGCCTGTTCAGCAAGCACAGTAATGCTCAACTATCGCATTTCTACCGATTTGGTCTCTAACAATCAAAATGTAAGTATTGTATATGCGCGAGCTGTCATGCCGCGACTGTATTTTAATTCGAAGCAGCCACACATTAGTTTGCAGAATATTACATCTGTTTAAATCATCCAATGACTCCTCTCTATATAATTCAATTAAATAAACACCATCGCGGAAATGTTCTGCGACATACGATTTTACTAGTTTTATATGATAAGTTCCCAAAGCGAGAAGCACTAGACCCGGGGTCGTCATAATGCGGCCCGAGGGCCGCATGCGGCCCGCTGTCGATATTTGTGCGGCCCGCGACAAAGAAAATACATTAAATAGTCAACCACATATTATAAAGATTTTGCAAACAAATTGTTTTGAAGAGATACACGCTTACTCTATAAAAAGGAGACTACCACCTCAACAAGAAATCGATGCAGTAGCGCCAATAGCCACCGTTAATAAGGGAATAAACAAAGACCTGGCCGGTTTGGCTAATATTTTTGTTACATTTTGCCACTAATCATTGATGGTTTGTCAATACATAATTTATATTTCAAAACGCACAATAAAAACTATACATTCTGTCAAGAAAGTACTGAGATTCATTCATTAAAAATACTTGCAAGTCGTAATTATTTTGTCGTTAGGTGCATTTTCAGCCTTATTACAATAAATAAAAAATTCGAATGATTTGTCTTAAATTGTGCATTGGATTTTTTTGTGCAGAAGCACTGAAATTTTGACATAATTCTTACGGTTAATCGAATTTATCAAAAACACATGCATATGAGTGATACAGACAGGGCCCTAAAAACCGGTCGCGATGTGCTGGTAGATTGTTTGCTTCAATATGGTCGTCCATCAAAGTTTTTAACTGAGGCTCTACCATGGGTTTACGCATTGTAGAAACGTAACGTAGTGTATTGAAGCATCTGGCTAAAACCTGCGAGTTTAAGGCGACGCTCGAGGTGAACCTAAGAGATCAGTTTGTCTCCGGACTCCGCGAAGAAGAGATGCGGTCCAGGCTGTTTGCCGAGAAGAGCAGCGACTACGCGCGAGCTGTTGAGCTGGCTCTGGCGTTGGAGGCGGCCGAGCGACACGCGAGCGCGGCGAGGGGCGTGAGCGGCTCGGCGGGTGACGTGAGCGGCGTGATGCACCGGGTGGGCGCCGGGCGGGCCCCGCGTGCCGCCGCGTCCGCACCGACAGCGCGCCGCTCGTGCCCGCGCTGTGGCCGGGACGGCCACCTACCGGATCGGTGTCGATTCAAGAGTTATTCTTGCGATCAGTGTGGTGAAAAGGGCCATTTAAAAGTGATGTGTAGAAAAGTAAATAGTGAAAGTGTGGGTAGAGGACAAAGAAGAGGTCAGTTTTTTTTAAATGATTCCTATGACGATTCTGATAGTGAGTCTAATTTTTATAATATGATCAGTAATGTCGGAGATAGTCCGTATTATGTTAATTTAAAAATAAATGATGTAAAACTAAAGTTTGAAATAGACACGGGTAGTAAAATTTCTGCCATTTCCAAAGATTGTTATGATAAATATTTTTCTGGTTTTACTATAAACAATAAAACTTTAATTTTAAAATCATACACGGGCGACGTCATCCGGCCGATAGGTTATATTTCAGTCCTGTGCCTTCGGCTTGACCTTTCGGAGATTACCTATCGTGCCTCACGTGTGAATTTGCTCGATTATCGACTCTATTCGCCTGCGAAAGCGTTACGCGGGGAGCGGGGCTCCCCGCGGACGATGGAAGAGGGGGGCGGCTTGGTGCGCGGGAGGCCTCACGCGCCATCCCGTCAGTACGCTGTCGTTACCGATCGTGTGTGTTTGTGTCGACAATACATTGTGTTTTGTGTGTTCGTGCTTTTAACGCTGTTGGAGCGTTCTTTAACTGTAAGTACCTTTATTTACTTACTGATTTATGTAGTCTGCAAAAGTGTTAATAAATACGGACGATTAGGTGACTATACAATATACCTAGAGCAGTTTTTATAGGTATATTTTTGCTTCTTATTTTCATTTTGGAAGCATGTATTAACCCTTCCTTTTCAGCTTTTCTGAAGTTTACTTACACGCAAGTCGAAAAGCTCGATAGGCGCAGCCGCAGCCGACAGGCTCGGTAGAAGCAACCGCAGCTGACAGTCTCGGTAGACGCAGCCGACAGCCTCGATAGACGCATCTGTAGTCGAAATGCTAGATAGGCGCGACCGCAGCCGACAGGCTCGGTAGACGCAGCTGTAGCCGAAAGGCTCAATAGACGCAGCCGCAGCCGATGGGCTCGATAGACGCAGGCGCAGCCGAAAGGCTCAGTAAACGCAGCCGCAGCCGTAAGGCTCGATAGACGCAGCCGACAGGCTCAGCTGTAGGAGCCGCGCAAACTCATCGGTAGCCGCAGCCTTACTGGCTCGGGAGCCGCAGCCTCACGGGCTCCGTAAATGACCTAACAATATTTGCTATTCTGTGTAAATTTATACCTGACTATTTATTGTTAATATCGTCTGATTATATTACGAGCAGGCATGCTACGGGAGACAGTCCTAACTATCCCGATTTGGGGTGTATTTTTCACCCAGCTGTACGATAGCCCTGGATTTACATAGATTTTCTTTTTACTATTCCAGATGGTGGAGAGTGATTTATTTGTCACCCTGGGAGATCTTGCTAGTGAGCCATTACCCGAAGAAGAAGAAAATGAGATTTTGAACCGTATTAAAGTTCTGGCAGAAGAATTTCTTCCGGAGGGATGGTGGACCTGGAAGACTTGTAATTTACCCGAACAGGAAGTTTTCGGTGAAAATATTGACGCACAAATTCTGAACAAAATTCGTTTTGCCCTACCAACTGTGGACATCGCTAAAGCATTTAACCCTTCTATTAAACATCTGCCTGAAAAACAATTTAGAGATATTAAAGTTAAAATGTTGCATTGGGCATTTTGCAGAGCTCTAATTATAAGTCCACCGTCGTTGGTCAATAAATTGAAAGGCACAGTAGGCCAAGCTAGTACCTTCCTGCATGATATCGCCCCGCTGAAGAATCTCCTTCTTTCTAGAAAGGAGGCGTCAGCAATCTTGTCCGGTCATGAATTTGAGGAGGATTCTCATGCTTCACAAAAACGTACCTTATCAGTAGATGTAAGCAGTACCTCATCAAAAAAGTCGAGATTAGACTTATTAGAAGAAAAAATGGACAAAATGTTTTCTATCCTCACAAATAATAGGGTTCAACTAACTCAACCTTGTGATATACAGCCACATCCATCAACTTCTTCGCTTCATGGTGATTCTGACTTATCAGACAAAGAAAATTTCTATGATATGGATCAATCGGATGACGAGTGAGGATTCGACGTGGAGGGCACCTGAAATATCCCAGGATCATGATTTAGAGACTCTCTCATTCATCCCTTACGTAAAGGAAGACGCTCCACCAATACCGCTACCTACCCCGTCAATCAGAGCGCAAGGTATTTCATGCCAAAAGTTTTGTGAACCAGGCTGGAATAAGATAAGGTACAAAGAAGTTCAAAAGAGGTTACAGGCATCACCAGTTTTTGATGCCCTAAAAGTAAACGATATCATAGGGAGCTGGGAAAGTAAGACCTATAGTCAATCTCTACTGACAAGAATGGATGGAATGGTGGGCACTTTTACTCATGGTCTTTTAAAACAGAGAGCTAAGATATCAGATGGTTTAAAAACCCTAGCACAAAAACATCCTGAGGCATATAAAGACATAACTGAAATATTTATTGGCGAAGATACGGTGAAAACTATTTCAGATGACATATTGCATTATGCTTGTGCTAAAAGATCGGAAATTATTGAACTAAGAAGGAAAGGCTTCAAGCCAAAAGATAGTTTTTTAATGAAAAAACTGGCAGATGTACCTCCTTCAGAAACCCACTTATTCGAAGAAAAGGGTCTTTCCGATATACTTAGTCAGCAGGGAGGTAGAGTGTTTTCATCCAAAAGATACACAGAGAAATATAGATCAAGATCTGGACACAGTAAGGATTATTCTTGTTCATTTCGTAATCTTGGGAACATCACAAAAAAAGGAATCCAAGAAAAACGCAGTTATAAACCGAACAAGAAAATCCTAAAAGAAGGAAAGAAGACCTTTCGTGACCAATATCATGGCAAAGGGAAGCGCGGAAAATATTGACAATTTTCGTGGCGGTCGATTGAGAGGGTTCCTAATGGAATGGAAAAAGCTAAATGCCCCTCCTCATATCATCCAGATGTTAAAAGGGTACTGCATCCCTTTCATAAAAAGACCGCCTACTATTCCCTTAACCAAGCGAAATTTAACACGCTTGGCAACGAAAACCTCGGTTCAAATGTCATCGGAAGTGCAATGCCTTCTTCGCCTAGGTATTCTAGAAGAAGCAAGTTGGACCAGAGGTTTTCTTTCCCCGATGTTTTTGATCCCAAAATCAAACGGGAAACTCCGCCAGATTTTCAACTTAAAAACCCTAAACAAATTTCTCAAGCCAAGGAAATTTCGTTTAATAAATCAACTCTGCGTTCCAAGATTCCTACAGAAGAACGATTTTATGGTCAAACTGGATATAGCCCAGGCGTACTTTCACGTTCCGATAAAAGAAACCCATCGTCGTTATCTTTGTCTGGCTTACGAAGGTCGGGTATACAATATGACTTGTTTGCCATTCGGCCTTTCCAGTGCGCCGCTGGCCTTTTCATCAATAGTAAATTGGGTCGCAAACATACTACGTCAAAAAGGAATAAGACTCTTAGTATATCTAGACGATTTCTTGATTGCAAATCAGGACCCAGATGTTCTCAGAAAACACCTACAAGTGGTTGTAGAGTCTCTTCAAAATTTAGGTTGGATTCTAAACATCGAGAAATGCACAACAAATCCTTCACAGAAAATAGAGTTTCTTGGTGTTCTATGGGATACAAGAAAAAATGTAATGTGTTTAATACCACAGAAAATGAACGGAATCCTCAGAGACCTCGGAAACCTCCATCAGAAAAAGAAATGGGATTGGCAGAAAGGCACTTCCATCTTGGGAAGGTTGAGCTTCGCGTCCCTAGTAAATCCTCTGGGTCGACTACACCTTCGGCAGCTTCAGATTGCATCTCGTCACCCAAACGAAGACACCCCGAAGCTCTCCATAAGAATTCCGGAGCCTGCGCTTGTAGACGCGGCTTGGTGGATAAAGAATGGACACCTGAACAAACTTATATTCGAAGCAAACCCATCCATATTTCTAACCACCGATGCGTCAAGCACTGGCTGAGGATTCCACATGGAAGGAGACTCTCACGCAGGCATGTAGTTACCAGCGCAAAAGTGGTGGCACATCAACCGAAAGGAATTATTTACAGTCCTAATTGCAATTCAAAAATGCCTAACACGATTGAGGGGGCAGAGTGTGATGCTTCAGTCCGACAACAAAACGGTAGTTGCATACATACGAAAGCAAGGAGGGACTCGATCCCAATCGCTTCTATCAATTGCCAAGAAGATATTGCTTATAGCTTATGCTTATCAAATACAATTAAAGGCTTTTTACATACCCGGAGTATACAACACTTACGCGGACCGACTGTCGAGAGGTCTACCCCTAACGGACTGGCATCTGTCACAAAGCATAACGGACTTGATATTCGCGAAGTGGGGCACACCTCATATAGACCTATTTGCGAGCAAACAATCCAAAGTAGTTCCGATTTATGCAACGATAGATGCCCAAGACCTCGAAGCTCTCTACGTGGATGCCTTCAGTCGACATTGGAGGGTGGAATTAGCCTGGGCGTTTCCGCCTCCGCCTCTGATCCCAAAGGTTCTTCAACACCTGAATTCGGCGGAAGGGACATTCTTGTTGGTTGTCCCCAGGTGGGAGAGAACATTTTGGAGAGGAGATCTGAAGAAAAGGAGCATCGACATTCCTTTCCAGATACACAATCTAGAACACTATCTAGTGGACCTGGCAACGGGTCTTCCCCCTCCGGATGTGCAGGAAATGTGTTTGGAGGTCTGGAAGATACAGGGTGGAACTCCATGACTAATGGACTGGACCCTAGAACGATTAGGTTGGTACGTTCGGCTTGGAGGAATTCAACCTGGGCAACTTACACCTCGGCTTGGAAACGTTGGTTAGAGTGGTGCAAGGATAAGGAAACGGTCGCTAACGCACCAACACCACAACAACTCGCTAACTACCTTTCTTATCTAATGTTTGACAGAACTATTTTAACTCATAAGTCGACAATAATCTCCCTCGGTGCTCCAGACAAATCAGTTCAACTTACTGGGCATCCATTAATCAGAAATGTTTTAAAAGCAATGAGTATTAGTAATGCCAAGGAGCGGCCACTCAAATCCAATATTTGGAATATTGAAGATTTGCTTAATTGGCTCCGCCACCATCAACCAGACTTATCAAGTGTCTTTCAGGTATCAAGATACACAGCCGCATTGCTCCTTCTAGCGTCTGGGAGAAGGATTCACGATTTAACCTTATTATCTATAAGTCCAAGTAATTATGTAAGGAATCAAGACTCTATTATCTTATGGCCTAAATTTGGATCTAAGACTGATAATGCTCAGAAGCGGCAATCCGGATGGAAGTTAACTAGTTCGGGATTATCCGAGTTTGACCTTATAAAATGGATAAATTGTCTGGTAGAGGTCACGAAAAACCGCAGGAAAGCTATACCGAATTTAGAAAATTTATTTATTACTACAAGGGGAAGAGTTAAGGAGGCGTCTCGTACAGTTATTTCGGGATGGATTAAAACCATATTTTTAGACCTGGGAATTGACGCTAGCCCGGGTTCGGTCAGATCAGCAGTAGCCTCATATGGGTTTGAAAATAATATTCCTTTAGACACGTTGCTTCAAAGGGGTAATTGGCAAGGATCGTATAACTTTTTTAAGCACTACTGTAAGTCAGTTGCAAGGCCTATAAATAAAGATGGAACCCCTCCAGTGTTAAAGGTTTTTGAACCTGTTTAGATATAATCTAGATATTAAAGATTTTATATTTTTCCCCATGTTGATTAAAGTCTACGTTACACCCCGAATGGGATATTTGTTTTTTAAATATTTTTATTATAATTTACTTTATAAATGTGTGTATCAAAAGTATTTGACTATATTATTCTGCAGACGGTAATAATATAGTATTAAAAGATTTTATTAAAATACATTGTTTTATTTATTAAATTATTTCGATCATTTGATTTCTCAAATTAAGTCACAGTACGCTAGAGGGGGCCGGCAGACAATAAACATCTCTCCGAAAGGTCAAGCCGAAGGCACAGGACTGAAATATTATCCGTTTTCTACCCTAAAGGGAGGAAAACGGGTATTTCAGGCCTTGCCGAGGCTTGACCTGAGTAAGCCTCTTGCCGGCAATTTCATTCTCGGAGCAGGTACTGACGGGATGGCGCGTGAGGCCTCCCGCGCACCTAGCCGCCCCCCTCTTCCATCGTCCGCGGGGAGCCCCGCTCCCCGCGTAACGCTTTCGCAGGCGAATAGAGTCGATAATCGAGCAAATTCACACGTGAGGCACGATAGGTAATCTCCGAAAGGTCAAGCCGAAGGCAAGGCCTGAAATACCCGTTTTCCTCCCTTTAGGGTAGAAAACGGATAATATTAATGTTTGTGTTAATTTAGGGTCTAAGTCGGTCGAGTTAAAATTATACGTTATAGCAAACGGCGGCCCTCCGTTAATGGGTCGTAGTTGGATGAAACGGTTGGATAACGGTGTTGACTTGTCATAACTTGACCGACTTGGATCCCGGCGCGGTGGCGCAGGCGTTGCGGGACGAGTTCCCGGAGGTGTTTGCGGACGGACTTGGGACGTTCACATCGCAAGTACGGTTACACCTGGTAGATAGCGCCCCGGTATTTATTAAGGCGCGGCCGCTTCCCTTGGCGCTACGGGCTGCGGTAGAAGCCGAGTTAGATAGGCTGCAACGAGAGGACGTTATATATAAAGTGGAACGTTCAGACTACGGTACTCCGATTGTACCTATCGTGAAACGTAATGGTAGTATACGTATATGCGGGGATTATAAAGTAACTATTAACCCCTTGTTAAAAGATTTTCATTATCCCCTGCCGCGCATAGACGAATTATTCGCTGCCCTCGGAGGCGGAGAGCACTATACGAAGTTAGATCTGTCTCACGCCTACCAACAATGTGTGCTCGAAACAGCCTCACAGCCGATGACCGCTATCACCACACATATAGGTACGTTTGTGTATAAAAGAGTTCCATTCGGATTAAAATGTTTACCAGAAAATTTTCAAAAAATAATGGAAGAAACTTTGAGAGGTCTATCTTCCACTGTAGTCTTTCTTGACGATATTTGTGTAACGGGTCAAAATAAAGCAGAACATGTAGTGAATTTAAAAGCAGTATTGAGTCGGTTGAGTAGGGCGGGGTTGCGTATTAACTGGTCGAAATGTGAATTTTTTAAAAATAATGTTAATTATTTAGGATTTAGAATAGATAAAGAAGGTTTACACACAGATGAAAATAAAATATTAGCTATCAAATCGGCGCCGGCTCCTTCCGACGTCACACAATTAAAAGCTTTTATGGGTCTCGTAAATTTTTATTCTAAATTTTGTAATAATGTAAGTGATATTTTAAAACCTTTATACAATTTACTAAAAAAAGATACAAAATGGTTTTGGACAGGCGAATGCGACAAGGCATTTAATAAAATTAAAAATGTACTGTGTAATGCCCCGGCCTTAGCACACTATGACAGCAACCTACCGCTGATAGTGTCAGTGGACAGCAGTGCGTACGGACTCGGCGCCTTACTGTCGCACCGCTACCCCGACGGCGCAGAGCGAGCCGTTAGTTGTGCGTCGCGCACGCTTTCGGCACCAGAACAGAATTACTCGCAGCTAGACAAAGAGGCGCTCGCCATCGTCTTCGGGGTGAGGAAGCACCACCAGTACCTGTACGGGAGGAGGTTCATTCTACGAAGCGACCATCGGGCGCTCAGCTACATTTTAGGTAAGAATAAAGGACTACCGCAGACGGCTGCTAGCAGAATTCAACGATACGCCATGCGGTTGGCGGCTTATGACTTCGATGTGGAATTTATTCCATCGACTCAGAACGTAGAAGCGGACGCGCTGTCCCGTCTGCCGCTGCCGGTCGCGTCCCGCTCAGCAGACCACGACCACGAAGAGGAAGGTAGCTATTTATATTTTGTGCAAGAAAATTTTCCACTCAGTTTTAGGGAGGTTAAGGCGGAGACAGCCAAGGACCCCATGTTGAGTAAGATAGTAGGGTATGTAATGTTTGGATGGCCGACGTCCACCGACTTAGAAGAACGATCGTATTTCAATCGAAAAGAGAACCTGCACGTCGAACACGGTTGCTTGGTGTGGGGTTATCGCGTGGTCGTGCCGCGCAGTCTAAGAGATACCATCCTGAAGGAAATACACGATGGTCACCCTGGCATTGTAAAAATGAAACAGATAGCGCGTAACTACGTGTGGTGGAGCGGTGTGGACGACGATATCGAGCGGACGTGTCGGTCGTGTGCGGCGTGCACCGCCGAGCGCGCGCGACCCGCCGCCGCCCCGCTGCATTCCTGGACCTGGCCGACGGAGCCCTGGTCAAGGATTCACCTCGATTTTCTAGGCCCGTATAAAAATAAACACTATTTAATATTAGTCGACGCGCATTCCAAGTGGATAGAGGTAAAATGCCTCACCACTACGACCGCTAAGTCGGTGATAGCTTATTGTCGTGAAATTTTTGCTCGATTCGGTCTTCCAAAGCACGTAGTCAGCGATAATGGCCCTCCGTTTAGTTCGGCGGAATATGGAGAATATTTAAAACGAAACGGTATTAAACAAATTTTGGTCGCACCATACCATCCCTCCAGCAACGGGGCCGCGGAGAATGCAGTCCGAACGATCAAGCGTGTTTTAAAGAAGGCGACCACGGAAGGTGTCGACCTAGATGTAGCATTGAGTAGATTTTTGTTTAGTTATCGTAACACCGAACATGCAACAACAAGGGTCGAGCCGGCCGTGGCTATGTTCGGAAGACGACTGCGGGGCCGCCTGGACCTGTTGCGCCCCGACACCGGCGAGCTGGTGCGCGAGTCGCAGCGGGACCAGGAGCGGCGCCGCGGGGGCCGCGCCCGCGAGGCCAGCCCGGGCGACCACGTACTTGTTCGCGATTATTCCAAAAATAACAATAAGTGGGACCGCGGAGTAGTAGTTCAAAGAACAGGGCCGGTCTCTTATAAGGTACGGACGGAGGACGATGGAATTTTTAAGAGACACGTTGATCAAATTCATATAGATCCGAAACCGAAGTCACGTCATTCAATGTCTTTATTAAACAAACCTAGCGGGCCGTATAAGGTCATCGGGGCCAAGGCGAATGAGTCGAATATAGAGGAGGAAGGCGGATGGGCGACTCCCGAGGATCGCAGCGTGTTTGTTTCGGGAAATAGTGATGTAGTTGCTTTGAGTTCTTCATCGATGTCGCAGACTCCCGAGTCCCCGGATGCTCCCGGGTCCCCGGATGCTTCCAGCTCCCCGGAATCCCCCAACACAGCTCCGACCGCAAACTCCACGCCGACTAACTTTCGTTCGAGACGTCAGCGCAAACCTCGATCTAGAGGTCCATACGTCGACCCTACGGTCGGGTTGAGGTCCCGTAGTCGTAATAATTAATAAGTTTATTTTAATATACTTAAATAGTTTATTTTATCAGTTTGCCATTATAGATATCTAGATTAGTTACATTAAGTTATGTTGATACATTGTTTTGTTATATACCTATAAATAAATATATATATACCGTGGGTATAATAAAGAGAGGACAGTGTTATGTACTTATGACGGTAGATTGAAGTTTTCAATAAATCAGTTCGTAACTAGCCGTTGTTTTCTTTATACGTATTAGTATTCATTTACGTATACGTGAGCAACAACCAATAGGATCGCTTTATTCAATCCTGTTACCAAAAATAAACGAAAAATGACTAAATATGCCATTTTTCGTTCAAAAATATCGAACATTAAACGAAATAAATAATAAATATTAATTAATAAACAATAAATATACAAATATTGAACGAAAAATTACATATTTAGTCATATTTCGTTTAAAAATCTCGAATCGAGATGAATGTCGAAAGCGCGAGAATTGCCCACCTTGCCTCAGGTGTTTTGCGACAAATTTCCTCTCACAAACGCCTCATAACGCTGAGACCATCATTTAATCGACTTTGACAATGCATTTTTCACAGTTGGACGTCCCAGCCTAGTTGATTGGTTCACGTGTATAACTCGTGAACCCATGTATTTTCACCTAACCTTTTACAAAACGTTTTATAAATGTGAGGTTGGAATTTAATTTATTTTTAAGACTTGATATCTTTAGCTCTTTTTCGCGATTAAGTTTTTGCAGAAAAGTCTCTCGGCACTTATTTCATGCTACAAATAGTTTAAAATCGCACAAATTAATTCCTAGTCCTATTGGTTGTTGCTCACGTATACGTAAATGAATACGTTACGTTTCTATAATGCGCAAACCCATGGTAGAGCCTCTGAACTAAGGTAACGGAAATGGTGGCTGGAAATGCTGGTTTAAGTCTGAGAGCCGCTGAAAGTTCGTTGTCTCGCGAATTAATTGGTGCGATTTTAAACTATTTGTAGCATGAAATAAGTGCCGAGAGACTTTTCTGCAAAAACTTAATCGCGAAAAAGAGCTAAAGATATCAAGTCTTAAAAATAAATTAAATTCCAACCTCACATTTATAAAACGTTTTGTAAAAGGTTAGGTGAAAATACATGGGTTCACGAGTTATACACGTGAACCAATCAACTAGGCTGGGACGTCCAACTGTGAAAAATGCATTGTCAAAGTCGATTAAATGATGGTCTCAGCGTTATGAGGCGTTTGTGAGAGGAAATTTGTCGCAAAACACCTGAGGCAAGGTGGGCAATTCTCGCGCTTTCGACATTCATCTCGATTCGAGATTTTTAAACGAAATATGACTAAATATGTAATTTTTCGTTCAATATTTGTATATTTATTGTTTATTAATTAATATTGATTATTTATTTCGTTTAATGTTCGATATTTTTGAACGAAAAATGGCATATTTAGTCATTTTTCGTTTAAAAATCTCGAACATTAAACGAAATAAATAATAATGAATGAAATAAATAATAATGAATGAAATAAATAGAAAGAATGTTTTTTCAATTGTCGCGCTTTCGACATTCATCTCGATTCGATATTTTTATGAACGTAATATAATTTTTTATAATATAAAGCGCGAGTATTGCCCACCTGCGGCTACATTCTGTTTCTTATAACGTGATCGTTAGATTGTCAAAATAACGATTTCCGCTAATAGCGCGCTCTCCTCCAATCAGAGTAGTTTTTTAACCTTCGCTGATTGGAGGAGAGAGCGCTAATAAGGGAATTCGTTAATTTGACAATCTAACGATTACGTTATAAGAAACAGAATGTGGCCGCTGGTGGGCAATACTCGCGCTTTCGGCATTCATCTCGATTCGATATGATAACGAAAAATGACATAATATGTCAAAATTATTTTACGTTCATAAAAATATCGAATCGAGATGAATGTCGAAAGCGCGACAATTGAAAAAACAAATCTCAAAAAATAAACATAATAAAAACTCAACAAATCTTATTTTAATAATATAATAATACACTTCTAGATAAAATATTCTTCTAAATAAAATAGAATTTACACGGCAAGTACAAAAAATGCGTTTAAAAATAAGTGTTTTGATAATTTATTATTTAGTAGGAAAGAATTGAAACTTTAAAAAGTTTTTTTTGTATCTACTTGATGGTAGATATTTTTTTATAAAGCATCAAGGCTATTTTAAATAGACTCGTAATAGAAATTCGTCTAACGATGACTGATTCGTTACAGAATTAATTAGCCGGCAAATATACTTAATATATAGTAGGTAATGATAATCAATGCTGTTAAACAACAATGTTATGATCGGCCGACAAAGTAAGATGCGCCGTGCTACAAATATACTTAATATATAATAGGTAATGATAATCAATGCTGTTAAACAACAATGTTATGATCGGCCGACAAAGTAAGATGCGCCGTGCTACAAATATACTTAATATATAGTAGGTAATGATAATCAATGCTGTTAAACAACAATGTTATGATCGGCCGACAAAGTAAGATGCGCCGTGCTACAAATATACTTAATATATAGTAGGTAATGATAATCAATGCTGTTAAACAACAATGTTATGATCGGCCGACAAAGTAAGATGCGCCGTGCTACAAATATACTTAATATATAGTAGGTAATGATAATCAATGCTGTTAAACAACAATGTTATGATCGGCCGACAAAGTAAGATGCGCCGTGCTACAAATATACTTAATATATAATAGGTAATGATAATCAATGCTGTTAAACAACAATGTTATGATCGGCCGACAAAGTAAGATGCGCCGTGCTACAAATATACTTAATATATAATAGGTAATGATAATCAATGCTGTTAAACAACAATGTTATGATCGGCCGACAAAGTAAGATGCGCCGTGCTACAAATATACTTAATATATAATAGGTAATGATAATCAATGCTGTTAAACAACAATGTTATGATCGGCCGACAAAGTAAGAAGCGCCGTGCTACAAATATACTTAATATATAATAGGTAATGATAATCAATGCTGTTAAACAACAATGTTATGATCGGCCGACAAAGTAAGATGCGCCGTGCTACAAATATACTTAATATATAATAGGTAATGATAATCAATGCTGTTAAACAACAATGTTATGATCGGCCGACAAAGTAAGATGCGCCGTGCTACAAATATACTTAATATATAATAGGTAATGATAATCAATGCTGTTAAACAACAATGTTATGATCGGCCGATAAAGTAAGATGCGCCGTGCTACAAATATACTTAATATATAATAGGTAATGATAATCAATGCTGTTAAACAACAATGTTATGATCGACCGACAAAGTAAGATGCGCCGTGCTACAAATATACTTAATATATAGTAGGTAATGATAATCAATGCTGTTAAACAACAATGTAATGATCGGCCGACAAAATAAGATGCGCCGTGCTACAAATATACTTAATATATAGTAGGTAATGATAATCAATGCTGTTAAACAACAATGTTATGATCGGCCGACAAAGTAAGATGCGCCGTGCTACAAATATACTTAATATATAATAGGTAATGATAATCAATGCTGTTAAACAACAATGTTATGATCGGCCGACAAAGTAAGATGCGCCGTGCTACAAATATACTTAATATATAATAGGTAATGATAATCAATGCTGTTAAACAACAATGTTATGATCGGCCGACAAAGTAAGATGCGCCGTGCTACAAATATACTTAATATATAATAGGTAATGATAATCAATGCTGTTAAACAACAATGTTATGATCGGCCGACAAAGTAAGATGCGCCGTGCTACAAATATACTTAATTTATAATAGGTAATGATAATCAATGCTGTTAAACAACAATGTTATGATCGGCCGACAAAGTAAGATGCGCCGTGCTACAAATATACTTAATATATAATAGGTAATGATAATCAATGCTGTTAAACAACAATGTTATGATCGGCCGACAAAGTAAGATGCGCCGTGCTACAAATATACTTAATATATAATAGGTAATGATAATCAATGCTGTTAAACAACAATGTTATGATCGGCCGACAAAGTAAGATGCGCCGTGCTACAAATATACTTAATATATAATAGGTAATGATAATCAATGCTGTTAAACAACAATGTTATGATCGGCCGACAAAGTAAGATGCGCCGTGCTACAAATATACTTAATATATAATAGGTAATGATAATCAATGCTGTTAAACAACAATGTTATGATCGGCCGACAAAGTAAGATGCGCCGTGCTACAAATATACTTAATATATAATAGGTAATGATAATCAATGCTGTTAAACAACAATGTTATGATCGGCCGACAAAGTAAGATGCGCCGTGCTACAAATATACTTAATATATAATAGGTAATGATAATCAATGCTGTTAAACAACAATGTTATGATCGGCCGACAAAGTAAGATGCGCCGTGCTACAAATATACTTAATATATAATAGGTAATGATAATCAATGCTGTTAAACAACAATGTTATGATCGGCCGACAAAGTAAGATGCGCCGTGCTACAAATATACTTAATATATAATAGGTAATGATAATCAATGCTGTTAAACAACAATGTTATGATCGGCCGACAAAGTAAGATGCGCCGTGCTACAAATATACTTAATATATAGTAGGTAATGATAATCAATGCTGTTAAACAACAATGTTATGATCGGCCGACAAAGTAAGATGCGCCGTGCTACAAATATACTTAATATATAATAGGTAATGATAATCAATGCTGTTAAACAACAATGTTATGATCGGCCCCATTCATAGATTTTGTAGATCTGTTTACCACCAGGTAGATACAAAGTAAGATGCGCCGTGCTACAAAAAAAAAACGAACTGAATAGGTAGTATAAGTGTACCGCCCGACAGTAATTTGGTGGAAATACTTGGGTACATTTAGGTAGTATAAGTGGACAATACCCTTAGTGTGCGGCCCGACAGTAATACCCACATTGTCCTATGTGGCCCTTGGCAAGAAAAGTGTGACGACCACTGCACTAGACATTCCTCTGTTAAACATGGAAAATCATTTAGGAATGGTAGATTTGCTTCCATTCTTACAAAGTCTCGACGTTCAGATTTTTAAGTTCGACGTAGGTAATCGAATAAACGATTCGTTGTGTTTATTTTTTCATCAATAATATTTATTATATCCGACGAATCTAGTCGATGGTTTTCAAAAACTGGGTGAAAAGCATTTAAAAGGCTAGCACCAATTTTTAAATCTATGTTTATAAGGGACGAAAGATATTATTTGCATCTCTTTTTCTCTAAGCACGTTGTCATATTTTTATTTCACGCTATGGCCAGTTTTACGCTTCAGTGTCAACCGCTTGATACCAGATGTTCACAGGAATCTCGGGTAGCCATGTAAATGCGCAGAAGCAGCATTGCAAGACACCTTACTGACAGCACTATGACTGGTCTTTTTTCCATTTTATTTAAGAGGGAAATTCAAATTGAAAGAATAATTATGGAAATGTAAATATTATTTTTTTACTTTTTCAGTTCAAATGTCTTGTGTAAAAGTTATTCCAATTCAATGTAAATGTCAGTTCTCTGAAACGTATCCTCTTCATAATACTTTTTTAATTAACTTTTTTTATGAATTTAACATGAAATAAGTAAGAAGCATTAAGGTTCTCGAGTGGCGATCGCGAGCTGGAGGACGCAGCAGAGGCAGGCCCCCCACAAGATGGACCGAGCAACGACGACCTGAAAAAGGTCGCAGGAAGCCGATGGCCACAGGCGGCGCAGGACCGGTAATGTACAAAAAAGTAGGAGAAAGAAGAATGTAGGAGAAAAGTATATTAAAATGACATAAATTCTTTTTTTTTTAATAAATATGCCAAGGAAATACTAAATTACTTAATTAATTAGCTTTGGCAAAACTGAGAAAGTAAATATATATTCTGTTGTATTGTTTAACAAAAGCTATAATAATGATGATGGTAGAAATATTTGTTGACATTGTTTGGAAAGCATATGACTATAGTTGTTGTCGCCATGTTTGTCATGTTCCTGGCTATCCATCGATGTTGTCATGTTCAGTGTTCCTGGCTATCCATCGATGTTGTCATGTTCAGTGTTCCTGGCTATCCATCGATGTTGTCATGTTCAGTGTTCCTGGCTATCCATCGATGTTGTCATGTTCAGTGTTCCTGGCTATCCATCGATTTTGTCATGTTCAATTTTCCTGGCTATCCATCGATGTTGTCATGTACAGTGTTCCTGGCTATCCATCGATGTTGTCATGTACAGTGTTCCTGGCTATCCATCGATGTTGTCATGTTCAGTGTTCCTGGCTATCCATCGATGTTGTCATGTTCAGTGTTCCTGGCTATCCATCGATGTTGTCATGTTCAGTGTTCCTGGCTATCCATCGATGTTGTCATGTTCAGTGTTCCTGGCTATCCATCGATTTTGTCATGTTCAGTGTTCCTGGCTATCCATCGATGTTGTCATGTACAGTGTTCCTGGCTATCCATCGATGTTGTCATGTTCAGTGTTCCTGGCTATCCATCGATGTTGTCATGTTCAGTGTTCCTGGCTATCCATCGATGTTGTCATGTTCAGTGTTCCTGGCTATCCATCGATGTTGTCATGTTCAGTGTTCCTGGCTATCCATCGATTTTGTCATGTTCAGTGTTCCTGGCTATCCATCGATTTAAATATATTCTTTTGTCAATAAAAATATGGAATAAATAATGATTTTAATGATAATAAAATTAATATCACCGAAACCGACTAAACGGCCCTAGGGTCCTCAACCTCATCGTAGCCGAGTCTACACCGAACAAGTGGCTAACTCGTCGTGATGTTTGGATAGACTCAATAACTCATCTATAAACAATCTCACATATAGGATATAGTGAAACTTGGGCCGCCGCTATAGTGGTGTTGTTAAACAAATGTACATAAATTTTAGATTAAAAACTCATTTGATTAAAAAGTGATTTTAAGTCTAAGGTCTGACCAACTCGGCCAACTCGGCCATCGCGGCCAACATTAATACGTATAGGTACGTATACATATATGAATGGATGTTTTGTTGTTATTTGTTGTTTTGTGTTATCATTGTTAACAAACTGTTCGTCAGAGAAGGTAATTTGTATGTTTGACGTAATTTTCAATGTTGGTCTGACATACAATATTTTGTTTAAGTGTAACCAACCACTTAAAAAACTAATAAAAGCAAAATAATTAATATTATATTAAGCTTTTGCCCGCGTCTTCTCTAACATTAATATATATATATATATATTTAAATCGCAGAAGGCTTCTTTGCAGAATTGCAGAAGATATATATTTCTGTGTATATGTTATATATATATATATATATATATATATATTGCTATAACATTCAATATTTCAAATTGTTTATCTAAAAAACACTCACCGATGACATATAATAATCATAACGGATAATACATATTAAGTTCCTTTCCACCATTGAGTTTCTATGTTTTAGCATAGACATTTCAATTATAATGAGAATCAAGAACGACAAACAATGTTTTCTTTAAACGCAAGTCGCTATTGTAAATGAAAATTTATTTGTAAGTTGGTACCGCATGTATGACATTCAAAAATAGGACTTTATATAAACCGTGATATCCCATCATGGTTTATATAAGGTCATCGGTGATATTTTTCTCACTGATGATATCAAAGTCATCGCGGACATTTAAAAATGGCACTTCAGGCACAGTCCTCAAACTATCTCCACATACAAATCCTACCCCAGGCACAGGTCTCAAACTATCCCCATACAAATCATACCCCAGGCACAGGTCTCAAACTATTCCCATACAAATCGCACCCCAGGCACAGGTCTCAAACTATCCCCACATACAAATCGTACCCCAGGCACAGGTCTCAAACTATCCCCACTTACAAATCCTACCCCAGGCACAGGTCTTAAACTATCCCCATACAAATCCTACACCAGGCACAGGTCTCAAACTATCCCCATACAAATAGCACCCCAGGCACCGGTCTCAAACTGACCCGCATACAAATCCTACCCCAGGCACAGGTCTCAAACTATCCCCACATACAAATCCTACCCCAGGCACAGGTCTCAAACTATCCCCAAACAAATCGCATCCCAGGCACAGGTCTCAAACTATCCCCACATACAAATCCTACCCCAGGCACAGGTCTCAAACTATCCCCACATACAGCTCCTACCCCAGGCACAGGTCTCAAACTATCCCCACATACAAATCCTACCCCAGGCACAGGTCTCAAACTATCCCCATACAAATCCTACCCCAGGCACAGGTCTCAAACTATCCCCATACAAATCGCACCCCAGGCACAGGTCTCAAACTATCCCCATATAAATCCTACCCCAGGCACAGGTCTCAAACTATCCCCACATACAAATCCTACCCCAGGCACAGGTCTCAAACTATCCCCATACAAATCGCATCCCAGGCCCAGGTCTCAAACTATCCCCATACAAATCGCACTCCAGGCACAGTTCTCAAAGTATCCCTACATACAAATCGCACCCCAGATATAGGCCTCAAACTATCCCCATACAAATCGCACCCCAGGCACAGGTCTCAAACTATCCCTATATAAATCGCACCCCAGGCACAGGTCTCAAACTATCCCCACATATAAATCCTACCCCAGGCACAGGTCTCAAACTATTCCCATACAAATTGCACCCCAGGCACAGGTCTCAAACTATCCCCATACAAATCGCACCCCAGGCACAGGTCTCAAACTATCTCAATACAAATCGCACCCCAGGCACAGGTCTCAAACTATCCTCACATACAAATCCTACCCCAGGCAAAGGTCTCAAACTATCCCCATACAAATCGCACCCCAGGCACAAGTCTCAAACTATCCCCATACAAATCGCACCCCAGGCACAGGTCTCAAAATATCCCCACATACAAATCTTACCCCAGGCACAGGTCTCAAACTATCCCCACATATAAATCCTACCCCAGGCACAGGTCTCAAACTATTCCCATACAAATTGCACCCCAGGCACAGGTCTCAAACTATCCCCATACAAATCGCACCCCAGGCACAGGTCTCAAACTATCTCAATACAAATCGCACCCCAGGCACAGGTCTCAAACTATCCTCACATACAAATCCTACCCCAGGCAAAGGTCTCAAACTATCCCCATACAAATCGCACCCCAGGCACAAGTCTCAAACTATCCCCATACAAATCGCACCCCAGGCACAGGTCTCAAAATATCCCCACATACAAATCTTACCCCAGGCACAGGTCTCAAACTATCCTCATACAAATTTTACACCATGCACAGTAGGGTGTCCCGTCCATGTATGGGAAAAAAAAAATTGAGCTACGGCTACGCAAGTGGTATCAAAAGTTGCGCTTTGACACATATATTACGTTTATCATAAAATTTATTTACATATCTGTCATCTTGAGGCCCCTACCGGTCCTTGAAAATGAACAAATTTGCCATTTTTAGGGGTTCCTAACGTAAACTATAAATCATACAAAAATTGCGTTTATATAGTTTTTATTAAATTTAAGGGTATAACAATGAGTCAAAGAAAGGTTTATAATAGTTGAAAAAAAAACAATGGATATTTTAAAAACGGAACTGGTTTTTATGATCAAAATTAGGCATTTCCGCGCGAGATTTTAGTCTGTTCCTAATGAAACCATCCCGAGCTGTAGCGGCCGTGACGCTTTGAGAAGCCTCCGTCACTAGTTTTACACATCTTTTCACCGACTGTGTGTGACAGGGAAAGTCAACAACATCGAGATTCCGTTTTTTAGCCTTAATTCTAAGTTCATCATCGGAGACGTGTCGCAGAATTGGTGGAGCTGATATCTCACACTCTTGCCAAAATATTATATCAATATAATCTCGCGCAGAGAAGTTAAGCTTTGGCACTTTAAATATCCTGCGAGAGTTGCTCTTTTCTGCTTCTCTGGCCTTTAATATTTTGCGACATGCAAGCTCTCGGATATGGTCTCTATCGTCAAATAACATGGCAATAAGCAAGTTTTCTGGGTGCGCAAAAAAAGCGTTTCTTTCAATTACTGAATCTACAATAGATCTCTGACTAATAGGCAAAAATCGAGAGTACAAAACCATTTGAAAAATATTCTTGGCTCCATCTTTAAAAGACGAATTCTGGTTGATGAGGAATCAAACTGGAGCGTAAACTTTGACCACGTAATTCACAAGCAAAAGCAAATTATATGACGGCGAAACAGTACTTACGTAAAGTCGCAGTATGCGATTCGCAGTAGTGACCCATCGCGAATGCGCTATTTTTCCAGGTTGCCGGTTCGCTAGCTCAGGGGAACAGGAACCAACCATCACAGCATGATACATTTCGTAAAGATACTTTTGATCCGTGCTTAGTTCTTTCACTACATTATCAGGTAATTGGAGCAAATTGCCAGCCACTGCACAAAAAGACGATAGAGGTTTACTTTCACAAACAGCTAACTGTTTTCCAATAGGTCCTGAATATTCTTTTGGCCCAGATGTGCTACCATCCAGAGACATAAACAAACGGCGAAGCGGTAATTCATTCGCGTGAAGCATGCAAACACACCATTGCAATAATCTCTTCAAATAGTTTTCCAGGTATTGAATGACACCTCCCTTCCAACCTGTATTCGTAGCAGTGCCATCGCACCCCACACAGATCACCTCTTCTAAGTTCAACCCTTGTTTTTCTAACAAGGATATAATAGAAGTGACTATCCCTTTGGCAGTGCCACGACTTGGTGTCGTATATCCCAAATAAATCGATCCCGGCTCGGTGAGAACTAAAATGTGCTCTTCCAAAACTTCTCTGCGGTGGTACCGATCGCCTATTTTATCGTTTATAAGTGTTTTGTCCTTTCGTCCATCAAAGTAGATACTTTTTACTACAATTGCATCAATATCTTTCCTGGCCTTGCTCCGTGCCTTTGAAACAGCTCTATGGATTTTATTCTTATCAATAACAAAACTTAGATCGTCCGAAGATACCAATACTACCTCAGCTAAAACCGCCGAAGTGACCGCAGCCGCAGATCGCGTTGAAAGTCCATACCTATGACATACCATAGCTACTGTTGGCAGCGCCAGAGTGTTCCGATTCAATAAAGTAGACGGAGTCTTATTTACAAGTACGTCATCTTTCAGAGAAAGCTCTGTTGCAGGCGACTGCGGTCGGGGCTGCAACTCGTGCACGGGAGTAGGATTGGTTTTTTGTGATGTACTTGGAAAGCATGTTTGCTGTATCCGCTTTAAATTTTCTTGTTTCTGATGTTTCTTTAATAGTCTTGCCGTTTCTTTTGAGTCTATACCGCGTATTGCCATCTTTCTATCATTTCTTTGATCCAGTAAAAAGTATCTTTCAATAATGGGAACTTTCTTAGATTTTATGCAGGAACATTTCTGAAATGAAGTGCATTTACATGCAGCAATATCGAAGAGCTTGTTCGATGTTTCCAAAAAGCACTCCACTTTGCTTTTATATCTATCATTTCTTTTATTTTTGGGATATCTTATCAATGACAGGTATTTGTCGAAATATGATTTCAGAAGTTGGGTAACTCGTTCTTTGGAAACGATGGGAATCGACGCTTTGGTCCAAATTGTATCCAGTTTTCTAGAAATGATTGAAAAAACTTTTATGTTAGTAGGATCTTTCCCATTCTTTTGTAGTTTTAGTTCATTTTTAGTAAACAAAATGAATTTAATAACGTCTCTTGTCACTGGTAACTGGCGATCGTCAAGTTCTTTATATGGTCCCAATATAGCACAAGTAGCCTCGCTTCGTCTTGAACCCATTTTTGTAAAAAAAACACATATTTTATTACAAGAAAGTGCGGAGCGACACCTAACAGCAATAAAACCGCAATAGAAATGAGACTAACTACAGGCGTAGAAAATTCAAGAAAACAAGTCAATACATGAATTTCGCGCGTTCGATCTAAACCTATTCCTCACTGGAAACAACCTGTCGTTGCGTGCAAATCGTAACTTTGGGTTCCACTATCAATTAAATTAAAAAATTAAATGGTAATAAAGTCAATAAAATATAATAGACGATGTTGGAGGGTAGGTAATTTAAGTGATATTATGAAAAATGAAAATGCCGGTAGAACCCTCAAAATACTTTTTTAATTATTTTTACGGCAATCTATTCTAATTCTGCAACTTTTGAGGGGTCTTGTGTAGCGAAAATCGAAAATATCTTTTTTCGGGACACCCTAATGCACAGGTCTCAAACTATCCTCATACAAATTTTACCCTAGGCACAGGTCCCAAACTATCCCCATACAAATCGCACAGGCACAGGTCTCAAACTATCCCCTTACAAATTTTACACCTGGCACAGGTCTCAAACTATCCTCATACAAATTTTACCCCAAGCACAGGTCTCAAACTATCCCCATACAAATTTTACCACGGCACAGGTCTCAAACTATCCTCATACAAATTTTACCTTATGCACAGGTCGTAACTATCCTCATACAAATCCTACCCCAGGCACAGGTCTCAAACTATCACCATACAAATCGCACCCCAGGCACAGGTCTCAAACTATCCCCACATTAAAATCGCACCCCAGGCACAGGTCTCAAACTATCCCCACATTCAAATCGCACCCCAGGCACAGGTCTCAAACTATCCCCATACAAATTTTACCACAGGCACTGGTCTCAAACTATCCCCATGCTAATTTTACCCCAGGCACAGGTCTCATACTATCACCATACAAATTTTACCCCTGGCACAGGTCTTAAACTATCCTCATACAAATTTTACCTCAAGCACAGGTCTCAAACTATCCCAATACAAATTTTACCACAGGCACAGGTCTCAAACTATCCCCATACAAATCGCACCCCAGGCACAGGTCTTAAACTATCCCCATACAAAATTTACCCCATGCACAGGTCTCAATCTATCCCCCATACAAATATTCATCTAAATTCAGCAATAAGTAAGTATGTATAATATTAGTAAGGATTAATAACATAGTTTTATATATAACACTGGGATTTATATATAACACCGAGTGTTATATATAACACCGGGATTTATATACAACACCGGAATTAATATATAAAACAGGAATTTATATATAACACCGGGATTCCCAAAAAACTTATTTAAGAACACTTTAGTTATCGAATGGTTTTCTCTTTTTTTTGCAACAAAAATTAAAAAGGTTTTGTCTCTTTTTCTTATGCGTAAAAGAGACCAAACCTTCTACAACTAATGTGTTCGTGAAGGACTCAATAAGTTTTTATGAATAAGGCCATTGAATTTAGCAATGTCATTGAATTGTATTAAGGACACTGCATTCGCGATCGAAAACTGTGGTACTATAACAAAGTACTCTTTGAACTGTGCGTTCTCCGAACAAAGTAGCTTTCGCACTCGCATCAGAGACTTTCCTACTGTTTGTCACAAAAATTAAAATATTTTTTTTTGTCGGTCATTGTTAATATTTCTGGGTTGGCATTTATTTTTAGTGTAGAGCAACAGATTGGTGTCACGTGGTGTAGTGGTGGGAGCTAATGATTTGACGAAGCCCGCCCGCGCTGCCACTTGCCCCAATGATCTTTGCTGCTCGATTAATAAGCAATAATTGAAGCGGCGGCGGCGGTACAATGCCCCGCCGACTTGTCCCGTTGTGTAATCGGTGGCTCCTCGGGCGTGTGTCGGGTGCGGTCAAATATCTAGAGAGCTACTAATCCAAAATATTAACTTTTTAAAATACAATTAGTTGTTATAACTAAGAATATGCTTACCTAATAGAATTGTCTGTGCGGTTTACACAGAATAAAGTTTCTTATTTTATTGCCAATTTCTTTTAAAGATTTCGTCTTTAAAAGTCTTAAATAGCTTATAAAGTATAAATCGTGTGTTTTATTTATTGATATAAGCAAGTACCTAACGATTTTATTAAAGGAGCTTAATATACTTAATAATAATAATAATATGTAGGACAATTTACAGATATTGCCGGTCCCAAACAAAGGCTTGTACTATGTGTACCAGAAACAACGATATAATACATATTATATTTTATAAACACCCAGACCATGACAAACTGTACAGAATAACGTGGGTACTAATAATATTTTTGTGCCATGTGTAGGAATCGAACCCACGACGGGCGTTATAGGTAGGTATAATATAGCAAATCTAAATAAAGGTGTCCTAGGAGAATGTGATTTCTTGATATTTTAATGAAAACTTAAAGAAGATAGGATAGTGTGCCAATTATAAATAATATACTGATGTCCTCCTCGACTCCGTAAGCCAGCGTACAGCATACAGAACCACTCATACAATCTATACACTCAGGAGCTGG
Source organism: Monopis laevigella (assembly GCA_947458855.1). NCBI lineage: Eukaryota > Metazoa > Arthropoda > Insecta > Lepidoptera > Tineidae > Monopis > Monopis laevigella. The sequence continues at coordinate 24,016,275 of OX381586.1, read as the reverse complement.
TCCGGGCTGACACGAGCATCAGGATCAGACTTAGCTTCCTTCGGGAAACTATTCCTAAAATTGATGTAATGACACTGCCCTCCCAATACATATTTGAAAACTTATTATACGTTAAGAAAAACTATAAACGTAGATAGGTATACTCGTAACTTAGGACACAAATCTACCAAGGGCAGTGACGAAGGCTTCAATGGTTAGGGCAGAAACCAATTCTAAATGTACGGCTTTGGTGGACAGACATACAAAGACACACAAATAGGCCTTAACAATTTTAGCGTTCCTGAGGTGTGACACTTTCACAGAGAACGGTCCAGCAAAATCTGTACCCACGCCAGCAGAGGGACGAGACTCATTCACACGGTCCGATGGCAGATCTCCCATTTGAGGCTGCATGGTAGTAGCCTTGAGTCTGTAACAAGGCACGCATCGGAAAATCACACTTCGTATGACTCGTCTGGGGGACAGAATCCAATATTCGCGCTGTAAGATGGCCAACAAAGCATTATAGCCAGCATGCGAGTTCTTGATGTGGTGATCAGCAACCAACAAATTCACCAAGTGACCAGAATTAGGGAGCAACAAGGGGTGACGAGCTCCAAAGGGCAAATTGGTATTCCGAAGTCTTCCTCCAACATGAAGTAGGCCCAAATCATCAAAAAACGGATTTAGGCGTCCAATTGCTCCCTTGAGCTTACAACGTCCAGCCCGCAGTGTCTCAATTTCAGTCTTAAACTGATCGTCCTGAACAACCTTAATCCAATATAAAAGCGAGTCCTTCCGTTCACATGGTGTGAGGACTGGCGACTGGCGTTTCTCCCGGGGGTGTCGACAATTAAAAATAAAGCGTTTAATCCACGCAGTTACACCCAACAATTTATCCAGCTAAATTTATTCAGTAAAAATTTAGGATCCAACTCCACGGTCCTCACCATCGCGAATACGCGGAGACCTGGTAGTGGATCAGTCAACAAAGGCTGGCCATGAGGCCAGAACGACTCAGGATACGTCAACCAATCAGGGCCCCACCAAAGTGAGTGTCGCAAAAGATCTGGGACAGCACAACCCCTGGACGCAACATCTGCAGGGTTCATTTCCCCTGGAACATATCTACAGATCAACGGAGCATCAGAAGCCTGAATCTGAGAGACACGATTGGCCACAAAGACTTCGAGTGTATGGACAGCAGTTCTCAGCCACGAGAGAACAATCTGGCTGTCAGTCCAAGCAAACACTTCACCAATATCAACAGTGCGTCTCAACGTTACAAAAACGTGATTTAACAATCGCGTAAGAAGAGCAGCCCCACACAATTCTAACTTCGGAATCGTAAGTCGAGTCCGAAGGGGAGCAACCTTGCTTAAGACCAAATTCACTGACCGCTACACTTCCAGTAGGATACACAGTACGCAAGTAGACCACGGCGGCATATCCTCGCTCTGAAGCGTCACAGAACCCATGGAGGCTCGCCGTGTACTTCCCAGCTGGAAGGAAAGGTCTGGGTAAAGAGACTTCATTGATTTCTGGAAGTGAACTAACAAACGAAACCCAGTCCTATAACAAGGTGTCAGTGAGTTGGTCGTCCCAACCTACTCCAGCAGTCCAAAGTCTCGGAAGGAAACATTTAGCCAAAAATATTATTGGGCTAATACAACCGCTTGGATCAAAGGTTCTGGCTACAGTGGACAGGACCAAGCGCTTAGTCCAGATCCTGGACCGAGAAAGATCCACCCGATAGGTGAAAATATCATGGACTGGCCTGTACTGTACTCCAAGAACAGACAACATGTTAGGATTATCAATATTTTCGAAGAGGAGGGATCCTGCTGGTGCTCCAATGGCAAGTCAGCCAGGAGAGTGGGGGAGTTCGATATCCACTTTCTTAGCTCATAGCTTCCAGCCCTCATTATACCAATCAATTCATTCCTCAAGATCAAAGCCTCCTTCTCACTGGAAGCTCCAGTGCATACATCATCAACCTGTCATCCTCGTGGATGAGTGTCTGCCGAAACATCACGCGGATGTCGGCCACAAAGACAATCTGATGGCGGCGAAAGTCCATGAGGATATCCGAAATATCCCGGAGAAGCTTCGGGCTAGTATGCAGGCACTGGTTCAAAGATACACCCGAAGATGTGGGGGTAGAGCCATCAAACACCACTCTTATCTTCTCACTATGAGGCTTGAAGACTGCGTGATGGGGAATGAAATAATGTTCCACTGAACGCCAGTCCAAATTTGAGACCGTCATGTGTCCCAAAACCTCATACTCCCGCATGAACTCAATGTACTTCTTGCGGAAGACAGGGTCACGCCCACCTCATGCGATTCTCCATGGACACCAACCTTTTCTCAGCAAGACTCCTCGATGCACGCAATGGGGGTTGTGAGGGGAGAAAAGGAAGTCTGGTGTAAAAACGACCAGAATCAAACGACCAGTATTATTCTGGAAGAACAATTCACATTCATGATTAACAGGATTGACCTTCGTAGCAGCCGGGGGCTCCTCCACTTCCCAAAATCTCTGAACCGCCTCAGAAAGAGAAAGACAAATGTCAACAAAACGGTTATCAACAACAGGTGGGGGAGGAACATAGGTTAGGCTCATTATAACAGATCTCAAGATTGTGGGGATCGCTACGAGGCCACCTGTACCTAGGGGCTTCACATTACCTAGGAGCAACATTCCCAAAACATCGGCACCAAGCAACAAATCAATTGGTCCCGGAATGTCGAAGGTGGGGTCAGGCAAACACAAACCCCTTGTCAGGGTCACCACAGCTGGGGACAATATATTTTCTAATACTATTGCCGAAGCAGTGCTGCTCGGATAGGAAACCGAGAACGGGGAGAATGTGAATGTGGTGTTACCAAATCAAATTCTCAACTTTCACATTACCAACTCCCCGAACAGAATCCCGGTGAGGATTCAAAGCTAGGTATAGGCCAATCGCTGACCAAGCCGAAACAATGCAACCCTGGGCACCCGAATCTAAAAGGGCACGAACAACCAAATAGTTGCCCTTCGAGCCCCAAACACAAACAGAGGCTGTAGGTAAAATTACAGTCTCTGAGAGGGTGGCGGCTGGTGAGCGGGTAGCGAATACCTATTCCTCTTGAACCGGACGTACGGGAACATTCGGGTTCGGGATCCACTGGTAGTTGTGAATCTCATGTGATCGGTCCCATGGCATTGGCTCGACAACATGTCGCCCTGAAGGTCTTCTTTGGTAACGAGACCTTACAGCAGGTAGCTGCGCTGCACACAGGTTACGACCCATGGTAGCAAAGCGAGGGGGCGAAGCATTGCCAATATTCGCGCTGTAGATGTAGATGATGGCGGCCATTGCACTGCGAACATGGCCGCGACTCACGGCAATCCCTTTGGTGGTGCTTGCCCAAGCACACATAACACCATTGCCTCTGTCGGGCCATGGCACGTCGGGCCTGGACCCGCAAGTTACAAAATTGTTGACAATGCGGCACCAAATGTCCAGGGTCCCTACAATACAAAAAAATTTGTGCTTTAGCGGCCACAGCAAATCGATTCTTGGGACGCTGGCCAGTTTGAACAGGTGGTTGAACAGGGGGCCGGACTACCTGATGGTCAACAAATCTTGGCCGCCCTGCACCGGCAGAGTTGTCCACTATTCGGCGCTCCTCATCCAAAAAGGTCAACAAATCAGAGAACAATGGTAGGTAGTCAATGCTGTCACCACCATACCTATGCTCAAAGCGCAGCTTAAGCTCGGGGGGCAACTTCCCGAGCACAATATTAAGCAATATAAAAGACCACGAATCGACTGGCAGTTTGAGACACTGCAAGGCATTCACCGCAATCATCAACGGGTTCAAGAGTTCCCTGCGCAAATCATGTGCCTTACCTACTATAGGTAACCCTAATATTTGGTTAACATGTCAGCCAAACGCCTAACATTTTGGTACCTCTTGGTCAAAAGATCACGAGCAATCTTATAATTTTCGTCCGTCACGGGTAGGTGTTGGACAATGCCAAGAGCCTATCCTCTCAATGAGGACAACAAATATGCCATCTTCTGGCTGGGGGTGAGGTCCCCCCGCCCGTGCACCAGACTATCGAACAAGTTCAGGAAGCCTACCCAGGCATCATGTCGTCCCTCAAATGGTGGGAGGTCAAGGGTAGGCAACCTGCTCAAAAGCCCGGGAGAAGAACCAACTGGCGAAGGCTCGGGGTCCATCTTAACCGACCTATCAATATCTCCGCGAAGCTTCTCGGTAATGGTGTCTATGAGTACTGTGACCGAAGATATGGTTTACTTCACTCTTCGGTCACCGTACCCGATTTCCTCAGGGTTACCTCCTCCAGATCCTTCTTTAAAAACCAACTCTATACGTTTTATACGTTTATTTTATGTTCTTTTCATTTCCTATCGAATATAATATCCCTGCGAAGCTATATAAACGTAAACTGTGAGGATTAATCGCGTTTCTATTCGTTTTCTATTAAATTAATCAATTACACGTCCATCGTGTGTCCCTCTATTCAACTCTCTTTTTACTCTTTTGTTCCTTCCATTTGTTCTATTTCCGTCACAAATGTCATAAATACTCAAATAAGAAAACTAACAATATTTATGGCCAGTAGTAGCCTTACTCTACAATAGAGAAGGTTACATTTCTCCCCCCTCTTAAATTTTAGTAAAATATTAACAAAAAAAAATTTTACTAAACTAAAAACAATCTGGACATAGAACAAAAAATATTATTAGTATTATAAAATCCCGACCTAAACACACTCCTTTACTTAAAAGGTCTACAAAAAAAATCAACCTAATCGCGACACGTCGACTAATCCTCTCGCGAACCTAGGGGACCTTAAAACTATTACAACCCTAATCACTCTATTGGCATTCCGCAGTCAGTCTTTTAACGGTGACTGTTAAATAAGGATCCATCCAATCAATACAACAGCCACGTTTTCACCCAGCCGAAATACTAATCAAATATTTCGTCATTTAATCACATCCGCAAAACCCAAAAACAAATGTGCACAACGACATACCAATAGTTAAATCTTGCGTGATATCTATCCAATTTACTTTCTTGCTAAATGCAAAGACAAATCATTAAAATAAAAATTACTGACATGAAGTTACATATAGAAATAATAATAATAATATATATCTACTTAATATTATCATCAGATGACACCATCTGTATTATTCGTAACTTCATTTTATTTCACCACAGCACTTTCACTGATAGTCCCTAGATTGTCCATTTTCTTTCTGAAACTAAATATTTTGTGTACAACATCACATACTAATAATTATAATATATCCAACATCATAAACTTCTCATTATCTATATCATCTTTATTCATTTTATAAATTGTATAATATTTCCTTTTAATTAATTATCATACTGTTTTTCATTTAATAAAACAATAACTAAAACACCCCATATAAATTAACTAGATAGAATATTAAAATTAAAAGGCTGATGGTCTTCAATACCAATGTCTTAATACTTAAATAAAAAAAAAATATAATAAATTTCAGAACGAAGGACTTGTATCCAGTGCTATGCTAAAATTATTTAATTAAAAATTATTATTCAAGTCATTATAAAATGTCATTTATTTGTTTTGACACATATTTGCCCTATTTCGCCATCTATCGAAAATTTGAGGCATTAATTTTATTAGCACAAATCAATATCAAGTGTTTGCAACTCTCGTACCTATTAAAACAATAAAAATAATTCTACTAGATTACAAATTTTATAGAGACAAAGTGTATTTTCTTTTTAATAAAGAAAATTAAACTTTCCTTTAAAGTTCACTTTATAAACTTATTCCTTTCTCTATAATAAAGTCATCTTTCAGCATACTAAATGTAAACAACATGTAAGATTCACGTTCTATATTGAACTGCAATACTGTGTTCTATATAGAACTGAGACAAACTATCTTAATAGATATGTTCACTCGCAGTAATACATTCCAACTATCACGCTTCTCCTTCACATTCCGAACATATGCTTTTACTACACCCCATTAAACAATACACTTAACTTTCGATCGCATCTTTTTCATAAGCATGCCACATCGCATACAACCTTCACACGTAACTATCTGCCATCTAGCACTCCAATGCTAAAACACCAAGACCAGATTCCATCATAGTCATCTCTGTATCTCCTGTTTTCTCCATTGTCATCATATGCTGCTTACAATATCAGCACAGGTTTTTTATTCTCACGTTCGCATAAAAAAAAGAACATTAAACACATATTAATAAAAATAATACAATTTTAAAATAACCATTCCTATACCCTTTTCGTAAAAAACCTAATACACACACAATGCACTATACACTAATATATATATATTTTTTAAATGTACGCTTTATATAAACACAAAAAAAAACTACTATTATATGCATATATCTATAATATATGCATAACTTAAACACATTTTACGTATTACGTATTACCTATTCAAATTTTATTATAACATTTGCAATAATATGATTAATTCAATTTTATCATTCTTACAATATATTTGTATGCAAAATATATCCGTTCATTCATCTATTAAAGACTATACTCTAACAATAAACTTCTTCATCCTATTTACATGTACCATATCATAAACTCTTCTATTTCCTAATATTTTCTCTATACAGTATACTTTATCATTCAATTTTCTAACTATCCTATAAGGTCCTACATAGCATCTCATTAACTTCAAACTTCGCCCTGTTACTCTTCGTGGCTTAAAAATCAAAACTTTATCATTCTCATTATATTCTATGGGTCTTTTATGCTTGTCATATTGCATCTTTTGTTTTCTTTGACTCTTTCTAATATTTTCTATAGCTAATTCTATCATTCTCTCCGACAGTCGACCTCTCTCTATAGAATCTAAATCATTGGTCCTACAACGTATATTCAATTCATCATCTCCTGGAAATACTGCATTTCTTCCATGAAATATCATATAGGGTGATAATTTTGTACTTTCTTGAATACTCACATTATACGCATATGTCACTAATGGTACATATATACACCAATTTCTTTGATTCTCATGAACATACATCGATAACATCTGTAATAAGGTTCGGTTAAACCTCTCCACTAAACCATTCGTCTGTGGATGGAAAGCAGTAGTGAATCTGGATGTTACTCCAAAATCCCTTACCGTATCCTTAACTAAATTGGAGGTAAATACTGCACCTCTATCTGATATCAACTCTTTCACACATCCCCATTTGCAAAAAACATCATTCACTAAAAACTCCGCTACTACATTCGCATGTGGGTGTTTAATCACCTTGGTTAAAACATATTTCGATGCATATTCCACCGCAACAATAATATATTTGTAACCGTGAACGCTTTTCTTTAATGGACCTACTAAATCAATGCCCATCTTCTGCATAATTCCATTCACTTCTATTGGCTGTAACTTTGCTTTATGGAAATCTTTCTTCCTCTCCTGGCATTTTATACAGCTATGAACATACTTCTCTACTAATTTTTCTGCTCCTTTTATAAAATATCGATCTTTAAATTTACCGAATGTTTTCTGTAAACCTAAATGAGCTCCAGTTAAAGCTTGATCATGTAACTCAAATAAAATTTCATTTATAAGTGACCTTGGTAATACTATTACTTTTCTTTCATACCCATACCATCTCACGCGTTTATACAAAATATTATTATTTAAAAAAAAACCTTTATATTCATTTTCACCTCGTTCCCTTAGCTTATTAATAAATCGCATACAATATTCATCCTCCAACTGGTTCTCAGCCATTCTATCTATATTTATTGCATATACTTTCTCTTCAAAATCATATCCTAATGGTTTATTTACCTTCACATCTTCTTTTAAAGGATTCCTCGATAAAAAATCTGCCATCACATTCTGCTTTCCTTCGCAATGCACAATATCAAAATCATATTCTTGTAACTGTAACACCCATCTAGCCAATCTACCATTCATATCTTTTTTTTCTTTTAACCAACATAAAGCTTTGTGATCAGTCACAACCTGAAATTTCCTTCCCCAAAGGTAATGTTTGAACGTTTCTAAAGCAAAAATGATTGCTAAACATTCTTTTTGGGTAGTACAATATTTTATCTCTAACTCAGTCAATTTCCTAGAAGCATACACTATCGGTAACATTTTCTTATCACCTTGCATTAAACACGCTCCTAATGCATAACCCGATGCATCAACAAAGACCCTTGTTATAACATTTTCATCATTGTTAAAATGTTGTAATAAAGGAGGATTATGTAAAAATGATTTTAATATATTAAAGGCATCTTGCTGTTCATCCTTCCAATCATATTTAACATTCTTCTTTAATAACTTTGTCAATGGTATTGATATCTGGGAACAATTAGGAATAAATTTCCGATAATACGATATCATTCCTATAAACGACTTTAATTTTTTTATATTTTCGGGGGGGGGTATATTCTTTATTACCTCAACTTTATCTTTAATTGGTAAAATTCCATCATGAGAAATTTCAAATCCTAATACCTTTATATTTTTATAAGCAAACTTACACTTTGACGGTTTTAAAGTTAACTTTGCTTTCTCTAATCTACCTAAAACTAATTCTAACGCATCTATAAACTCCTGAAACGTTTTCCCATATACTATAATATTATCTACATAAACTATGGCATTTTTATATTTAATGCCTGCTAAAATAGAATCCATCATATTCTGAAATACTGCTTGACTTGTTTTTAATCCGAATGGCAATACATTAAACTCATATAAACCTGTAGGAGTAATAAATGCGGTCTTATGTCTATCTTTTTCTATAATTTCCTGTTGCCAATACCCTGATATACAATCTAAGTCAGCGAAGTATTTAGCTCCTGATAAATATTTTATTACATCTTCAATCATTGGTAAAGGATACTGAATATTTTTAACTTTTTTATTTAATTTTCTATAGTCTATACAAAACCTCCATGAATTATCTGCTTTTTTCACCAACACCACTGGTGCTGCATATGAGCTACATGATGGTCTAATTACATCACATTCCAACATTTCGTTGATTTGTTCTTGTATAATATCCAATTGCTTGCTCGACATCCGATATGGGGACTTATGAACCGGTATATCATCTGACAAATCAATATGAACAGAGTATTCTTTGTTTCGTCCTAATTCTTTATTTGACCATGCAAATCGCCTTTCATACTTCTTCAAAGTTTCTTTAACTTTATTATGTTCCTCGTAGTTTAATGATAATTCTATATCATAGAACTTGCTCACCTTGCTATCCTTTATAGTAGTAACAAAAAAATTATTTTCCTGTTTATTTACAAACTCCATAAAATATTTTAAAGTGTTTATATTTAAAATATTTCCTTGTTTTATTAGCTCCTGCTTTTGTTCCTCCTTATCTTCTTGTTTTATAACTTCCCTATTCCTATCATTAATTATTACTACATTATTACAAAAGTCTATATTCACATTATATTTATAGAGAAAATCAACCCCTAAAATCACTTCATATTTCATATTGTTTATCACATAAAAAGTAAAGTCATATTTATAGTTCTTTAACATAAAAAAAATATGTATACAACCTATGCATTCCAAATATCCCCCATCAGCACCTTGAATAGATATATTTGTACCAGATGGTTGACAAATATCCTTAGCATTTACTAAGGCAGCGTGTATGCAACTTATAGAAGCGCCACTGTCTATTAAAGCACTCACAGACTTGTCTTTCACACTTAGAGGTAAAAATATGCACTGACCTTTTGTTTTAATGTGATTAATAGAGGCTTTTATGCTCTGATTTGACGCCAATACATCGCCTTCAATCTCTGATGACGTCACTCCTAAAAATTTTGACGATGTGGATGACGTGTTAGTGGTTGCGTGCTATTATTGGATCCACCGGGGCCACTGTCTCCATTTCCACTTCTCCATATATGCGCAGGCCGTTGTTGCCCATATTGATTTCGCGCAGGTTCCGCATAACGTCGTGGCGGCATCGTCCTCGGTCTCAAATTGTATCTGTGCTCAGGTATATGAATATTAGGTCTAAAATTATTATGTTGATTGATATTTCGTGGAGTATACTGATGTTGTCCTATATCACCACAAGCTCGTGTATCCTGTGGTTCTGGAGTTGGATATATCATTTTGTGGGACAAATTATATTCCGCCTTATTATTCGAGGAATACACATTCTCGAACTGTATTATTATATCCTTTACTTTGGCCATATTCAGATTTCCTTGATATGCAAAGTATTGCCTATGTGGATCATTTAATCCTTTAATAAATATATCTACAATAGTTTTCTCATCGTTTATATTTGCTCTTTTAGCTAAAGAACTTACTTTATAAAAATATTCTAAGAGAGATTGTTCCCTTTGTACGGAATTAAAGAATAGTCCAATATATGAAATTTGGGTTTTAAACTCGTCCTTTAAAACACACACTAAATCATTATAGTTCGCGCACTCACCTAATATAGATTTGTAAAACAATAATGCGGGACCTTTCAAATATAAACCAATCGCCGACTTTTTCTGTTCGTCATCCCACCGTTGCAAAGCAGCTACACTATTAAAATTAACTAAAAAATCTTCTATATCTTCATTAATCTGCCCCGAGAAATGATTTATTGATTCCATTTTTATTTCTTCACTAATCAATGCTATTTTTATATTTAAAACCCACTAACCTTTCTTCCTGATACATATAACCTTTATTTTTTACACTACTTAACCTTCATTTCTTGACACATATCTTCTTTATTATTTTATAAATATTTTTTTTCACCAAAATAAATAGGTAACCGGCTATATTCACATGAAATTTTTTAAATCATGCCCGGCGCCTCCACCAAAATGTGACCGAAGATATGGTTTACTTCACTCTTCGGTCACCGTACCCGATTTCCTCAGGGTTACCTCCTCCAGATCCTTCTTTAAAAACCAACTTTATACGTTTTATACGTTTATTTTATGTTCTTTTCATTTCCTATCGAATATAATATCCCTGCGAAGCTATATAAACGTAAACTGTGAGGATTAATCGCGTTTCTATTCGTTTCCTATTAAATTAATCAATTACACGTCCATCGTGTGTCCCTCTATTCAACTCTCTTTTTACTCTTTTGTTCCTTCCATTTGTTCTATTTCCGTCACAAATGTCATAAATACTCAAATAAGAAAACTAACAATATTTATGGCCAGTAGTAGCCTTACTCTACAATAGAGAAGGTTACAGTACCAACGCACGGTCATAGTCACAAGTGACCGCTGCATGGAACTCATCCTCTACGGGGTTCAAAGCCAAAAACTCCTCAAAGGCCCTAGGTAAGTCCCGCTCATACTCTGGGATCTTTTCAAATCGTACCAAAAGAGCAGCGGAGCGGTCGGTTCTGTCTACCAAATCCACAGCGGATGTAAGCCACCTTAAGACAGCCCTAATTTTATTTGAGTTCTTATTTACAGACATAATTGAATATAACAATTTAAAAACCTTAACTACCTACACCGCACTTAAAATCTAAACTCACCGAATGGCTTGTTGTGGTGCTTCAGCGTCAAGATCCCTGGGTACCCAAGGGATGCAATAACTTCGATGTTGAACCAAAAGCACTAAGCCACCTAAAATACGGCGTTGCAACCATATAATAAACACAACGCGACAAATCTGAATCACTATTTGTAGGCGCCTAATACATGGCGAACAAAGCAATTTCTATGGTATATAAGAAGGCCGCACAAAACTTATCACGGGACAAAACATTACTTCTTCACAATTATTATACAATTTTACAAAGCATTAATTCACCATTTATTGTATACTGACTTGCAAGTTATCACCTGTCAAAACGTTCATGCCCACAGATTAGCGTCCAGACTATTTATAAAAATCGAACACATATAATTCCTAGTTTCATACTGTGCCTTGTTAAGATTTAATTCAACGAAAATGCTAAGAGCTTCGTCCTTTGAATAGGCTGTTATGTGTGCCGGTTCACTAAGCAGGTTACTGCGTATTTCACTTTTTTTTTCTGCTGGTAGTGCTCTTAAGACTTCAACGATGAATGCTTCTTCAATTTCGCCATGAGACCTTAAGCCCTGTACGTAAGAGTTTTTGAAGTAACAAAAGTACTCCTAATTATTAGGAATCTTCGCAGGAAGGAATGCAATCAAATTCTCACATAAAGTATTGCAAAATATTAACAACCTTCAACGTACTAGCGGTCTTTGTTATTCTCTGGTGTTTCTATGGCAACCACCCAACACGCATGCGTGAAGAAGTCGAGCATGCGCGGTAACGTTATTATAAGGCGTCCTATCACCAATGTTAGGTTAGGTTACTGTCCACTACACCACACCACCCCCCTAGGGAGAAAAATAAACCCGGGGGAGAAAAATATATTATACTAATTAAAAAACAAAATATTGAAATTATAGACAAATAGGTACTGGTAAAATAAATTATACAAGTTAAAAAAAAACAATTAATGAAATAATAACCTAGTATTGGGAAATATACCTACCTACCTATATACAAATGATTAATAATGTTTGGTAAAACGAACTCTTCGACCCGACCGTGTGATTTAGGGCTCAATCTTGGAGTGCGGTTGATTTGATGATGTAGTGGATGGTAATGATGATGTAGTGGGTGATGACGAAGATGTTACAGGAGAGTTGGATGATGTTGCAGGAGGGTTTAATGATGTTGCAGGAGGGTGAGAATCGTCGGCGAGCTCGCTAGCAAGATAAGCTCGTTTTAACACGGTCGATGCTCACCGACGTCTCTCTACCTCTAATGAGAATGGTTATGGTTTTATCTCTTCTACCAACCACTGGGTACGGTCCTGTGTATGGAGGTTGGAGCGACCGTCTAACAGGTCCGGAAAAACCAATGTGGTTGGTAGAGAGTGTCTCGTAGCAGGGGTAGGTCTTATAATATCTACTTGGTTGCGCAGTTGAGTTAGGAAATCGTTGATATCGGGGTAACTGTCTTGGGGCGGGCGATGGAGCCACTCGCCAGGCAAGCGTAAAGGCATCCCGTAGACAAGTTCCGCCGATGAGGACTTCAGATCTTCTTTCAGAGCGGTACGCATACCAAGCAGAACCAATGGTAAGGCTGAGAGCCAGGTAGCCGAGTGGCACATTAGTGCCGCTTTAAGTTGCCTGTGCAACCGTTCCACCATGGCATTCGCGCAGGGGTGGTAACTCGTAGTCCTAGTGCGCTTGGCAGCACAAAATTGCATTAATTTTAAAAATAAGTTTGACTCGAATTGACGTCCCTGATCAGTGGTTACTGTTTCAGGGACTCCAAAATGAGACACCCAACATGTATGAATGCGTGGGCCACTTCTTCAGCCGTTATAGTTATGAGGGGCCATACCTCAGGCTAACGGGTATACCTGTCCACTGCAGTCAGGCAGTAATTATATCCCTTAGCAGGAGGGAATGGACCGATGATGTCTATGTGGGCGTGCCTAAATCTGGCAGATGGGCTGGGAAAGTTACCCAACGGTGCAGTCACGTGTCTAGTCACCTTCGCTTTTTGACATGGCAGACAAGTACGTACCCACTCATGACAGTTCTTTCGGGCTTCGGGCCATACATATCTCTCAGTCACCATGCGAGCGGTTGCCCGTGCGCTAGGGTGGCTGAGATCATGTAGGCAATTGAAGATGGCCTTGCGAAAAGCTGAGGTTACGTAAGGGCGGGGTCTGCCGGTTGATGTATCGCAGACCAGTGTCGTATCTGTGCCTGGTATAATAAGTCGTTCCAATTTAAGAGATGACGAAGCCCACAAAACGCGGAGTTCGTCGTCTGATTCTTGCGACTTTGCTAGGTCAGAGAGATCGTCTTGGAGGGTGATGGTTTCCACACGTGACATAGCATCAGCTACAACATTATCAACCCCACTAATGTGACGAATATCAGTGGTAAATTGGGAAATGAACGAGAGCTGAGTTGGGAAGGCGTAAGCTTTTCTCGCCGCTGTGCGAAAGCGAACACTAAGGGCTTGTGAACCGTGTAAATAACCGCATGTTGGGTTTCCAAGATATGTCGGAAATGTTGAACGCTTTCGTACACGCTACTAGCCGTGTACGAAAGCGTTCAACATTTCCGTTTCCCTGTTATATGCTGGCCAGCTGGCCTGCTTTTCAGTCAGCTTTTTGCTAAAAAAGGCAATTGGCTGCCACTGTTTTTTTGTGAATTGCTGTAAGCACGATCCAACATGACTACTGGCGTCAGTGTACAGCCCCAAAGAAGCACTGTCTATTGGATGTGCTAGCAGTGTCGCTCGGGATAGTCCTTCTTTGCAAACAGCAAATAATTCTTCCAGCTCTGGGGTCCTTTGCCTTTTGCCTATGATAGGGCATTTATTAAAGGAGCTTGAAGCTCGGGGGCCTTGGGAAGAAATTGGCGGTAATAGTTTAACCATGGCAAGGAATCTTCTGACTCCCTGAATGGTCTTTGGCAAGGTAAACTCTTTGAGGCTCTGAATGCGGTCAACAGGAGGTCGGGTTTCTGCTGCGTTAATGGTGTAGCCCAGAAATGTGACCTCAGGCTGTACGAGACGACACTTGGCTGGGTTTACTACAACTCCATATTTTTGAAGAAGAGCAAACAGCGCGCCGGTGTTCTGCATGCTGATCTATGTCGCGGGAGAAAACTAAAATATCGTCAACGTAAGCGTAGCAAAAATTTAGTCCCTGGACGACTTCGTCGATAAAACGCTGGAACGTTTGTCCGGCGTTACGTAGCCCGAACGTCATATATGGGAATTCAAAAAGGCCGAATGGTGTTATTATAGCTGTCTTGTAATAAAGTATTATTAAATGTTTCCCCAGAGGATATAAAACTCGTTCAATACAAATACAATACAATAACAATTCCAGCATCGAGCAGTTATGTGCAATCCTCACATTACTTCAACTTAAAAGGAGTCAGAAACAGGATTAGTGTTACAAACTGTATTATCTTCATGAACTCACCGTACGCACAGTCATAACATTAAGACAAAACATGTTCGATGGAACAGTAAAACAAATCCCAGGTAATTGCTATATTATAGTTTTCACAGCACAATTATGTATTTTTAGCTATTTTCGTCACTTTTTAAACACTTAAAAATTATATATCGTATGTTAAATCACTTATTTATTTAGCAGTAAAAAATCGTTAAACTTAATTAGATGACAGCTGAAGGTAGAATGTGAACCAATTGCTGTTTTGTCTTAAAAACTGATCTTTCTTCCGACCCGCTTTACTATAACGTAAACGAAACTGAGTTATGAAGGATTTTTGAATGTTTGCTATTATTGTTGCTATGTTTGCGTCAGAAGATTCCGCAAAATTGTTCCGTATATAATTTGAGATATAAACGGCATAATTTGAATCACTTTCGATCAAAATAAGACTTTAGTCACAAAAAAAAACTTTTTACCGTTAAATAAGATTATATTTTCTATCAAATAAAATAAAAAATAGAAGCTTCGATAAATGTAAATCTCCAAATGAATTTTTGAAAAAGGAAGATAAGTACATGTGAATTTTTTTTTTGTCTAAGTGATATTGTACTAAAATACATTTATTTTATTTTATAGCATAGAACACATCTCAAGCCTCCTAAAATGGTATCACACATACGTTCTTTCTATTAATAATAATAATACCAAACAATTGAAAGTTATCTAACTTTCAATTGTTTGGTATTATTATTCTTGGTTATCATTCCTTGACTTTAGCCGCATTTTGTTACAACATGCAAATGGTCAGAAATTATCATCATATTAAAAATAAAAGAGTAACTCTTTAGTTATAATTTGAGGTATAACACATGCACCTCCGCACACTTTTGGATAAACCACTTATGAGATGGCTCTCTTAGGCGGGTCCCCATAGTGCGTCGGTCCATCTTGTGGGGGGCCTGTCTCTGCTGCATCCTCCAGCTCGCGGTCGCCACTCGAGAACCTTAATGCTTTTTACTTATTTTATGTTAAATACATAATTTAAATAAAATGGAAAAAAATACCAGTCATAGTGTCAGTAAGGTTTCTTGCAATGCTGCTTCTACGCATTTTCATGGCTACCCAAGATTCCTGTGAACATCTGGGGCCTTAGAGAAAAATCAGGCGAGGCGACATGTCGCGTCGCCATCAATCAAAACTGTATAGACTGTCACTGTCAAAACCTATACGTGAGGCGACACCACATGTCGCCTCGCCTGATTTTTCTCTAAGGCCCCTACTCGTAACAAGCGGCTGCCACTGAAGCGTAAAACTGGTCATAGCGTGAAATAAAAATATGACAACGTGCTTAGAGAAAAAGAGATGCAAATATTGTCTTTCGTCCCTTATAAACATATAGATTTCAAAATTGGTGCTAGCCTTTTAAATGCTTTTCACCCAGTTTTTGACAACCATCGATTAGCTTCGGATATAATAAATATTATTCATGAAAAAAATAATATAATACTTACATTTTGATTGATAGAGACCAAATCGGTAGAAATGCGATAGGGGCTCAATTCCGCTAAATCAACGTTGTATGGATTGGATATCAATGGCTAAGCTTATACGTCATTTCACACTTTTGGTAGTCTACTAACAAAATTAGCTGTCAATTGTACATCGATTGGATATCAACTGAACGTTGTATCGACTTTTGACAAATTATGTATTCTACTATTCCAATCGTGTATGCAAGGTTTTTTTAATGGTATTCTATTATTTTTTGACGTTTAGTTTAACTTGATATCAACGTTCTCTCAAAAGTTTTACTTCAGTTATAATGTCATTTTACAAAAGTTGCTTATTTGTGAATTGTGTAAAAACATTTTATAAAAATGGTTGGATTTCCGTTAATTTCGCAGTGGCTCCACAGTTTGGAGACATTAGAAATGTCCCAGAGATAGAACATCCGCGTTTCTGATGCTGGTCGGGTTTAGAAACGTGAAAAATATATTTAAAGTACTACGGTTTTAGTTCCACGGTTCAAACTACCACCGGTGTGGTGTGGTGGTCACCAAATGAGTTTTTAATTAAAAAATAGCTGCATGCGTTTGACAACACCACTATAATAGTGGTCCGGTGAGCACGTTAAGCTGTTCTGAGTTCATCATACAACTTGAGTAACTGTTTATAGATGGGTCAATGAGTATGGTTCACCGGTTTTCAGGAGACTACTGTTTTTACGTTAGGACGGCACGAGTCTTTCGTTGCACCCGCAGAACATTTATTAGATGTTATAGTTGATGAACACCATTGATATTTGAATAAAAAGTGTTAACAAATAGTAGTTTTAACTAATATGTGTGTTTTATTTAACCAATCTTTGGGTTTTTAGCAGTAACACCCGGTCTATATTGAGGTTAACAAGTATTTAGGGGGTATTTAGAAGTACAATGAAGTAAATTACAACACATTTTATTTCTGTTGGTTTTACGCCCAACAAAAATGCTCAAGATCCTTTCCATATAAAATACACATACACTAATAAGAAATAACACTCACCTATTAAAATATGCTAAACCAAACTAATTAATTAATATACGAAAAATACTTGTGACCTGTGAAAACACAAACAACGTAATAATAAAACAATTTAATATGGCGGAAAAAACGTTGAGAACGTTCTTATGACACTACTACATACACATCGCCATCTCTTAGCAAAACACATAACTACTAGGGCTTCCAATACCGGGATCCCGGTATCCGGCAATACCGGAATCCCGGACTTTTTTAGACATTTTCAATACCGGTATTGAAATGTCCAATACCGGGATCCCGGTATTAGTGGTTTTATATAATTTTTAGTACAAAACACATAGTAATAAATTATCACTGTTATACACAAACATTTTTACCCATTTATTTCATTTTGGAATTAGAAATGGAATATTGAGAGAGAGAAGTGGAACGGAAGACGATGTTGTATCGAAGATTGAAAGAGGTATGCTAAGGTGGTTCGGCCACGTTGAACGTATGAGTGATGAACGATTAACTATTACAATTTATAAAACAAAAATTGAGAATGTTAGTGGAATTCGTGGTCGACCAAGGCGCGTTTATCTCGATCAAATAGGAGATATTCTGAGAAAGGGACAAATTCGCAGTCTCCGAAATAGACGCATGAAAAGATGTATGAATGTTGAGGAAGCTAGTGAAGTATGTAGGGATCGTACGAAATGGCGTACATTGCTCTCTGCCTACCCCATAACAGGGATACAGGCGTGATGGTATGTATGTATAAATTGTACATAACGGTATTTTAATGATTTAACGACTTTACGGTTATATGCAATAACCTAAGTCATTCCAGTACAGTCGGCGGTTAGTCGTGAAACAAACAGTGAGTTAAGTGAGTAGTGGATTTTCACGTTATCATCAGTAGTTTGACTCTGTGACTTTAACGCTGGGTACGACTTAAACATGTAAGTTACTAAAGCCAATTATCTATAAACATATAAATAATATAAAATATTATTTATTATAAAATATAATGTCAAACGACTGGAGAAGCCTACGGCAAAATATATAGTTTTTGATTTTAACGTGCTTTATTGCAAAAGATCATAAAAACTCATGGTGGACCAACGGGTGGATTCCATATGCGAACTGTGCAACTTGTTGTTTTTTATATTTTTTTATTGTTGCACGACACGTGTCTTTGTATCTACCTAGTGGTGAACAGACCTACACAGTCCATGAATGGGGCCAATCAATAATTGTTTTTAAACTTTATTGATCGCTCCCACTATGCCGGCTAAATGATAAAATAATAAAATACCACCACGATTCTCGGGAGCCAAACAGGCAACCTGTTTGGCTCCCGAGAATCGTTTAAACAGCCTCAGGGTACCCAGCGGAGGGATTAACCCGTCCTCATTTCGCTGATGGTATTCGGAGGCAACACCTAACAAGTGGCGAGCTTGTTGCGGTGTTTATGATAGTAGGTAATAATTGGGGGAGCTCGATCAATGAAAATCGAGCTCCCCACAATTATTCCTGTTGAATGATGATCAATTCAGTATTCAACTAACCATTATATTGATGAATAATGAATCAATTCAGCATTCAACCTACTATTATATTGATGATTCGTGAATCAATTCAGCATTCAACTTACTATTATATTTATGAATGATAAATTCAGCATTCAACTTCACTATTACTATTATTTTTATATTCTGGATTAAGAAAGTTCCAAGTCTCATATAATTTGCCGAAAGTTGAGTTCAATTTATATTACGGTTGAATTTATTCATTATCAATCTTAATTTTCAATTATTGCTATCATTCATTATTATCATTCATTATTATCATTCATTATTATCATTCATTATTATCATTCATTATTATCATTCATTATTATCATTCATCATTATCATATTTGTAAAAAAAAAAACGAAGATATTTTCGGAATCTTCCGTTTCACGGCAATATTTATACTATTATTAATAAAATCAGATTATCAATCTGCAGAAGGCAAAAGTTATTTAAAAAAATATAGAATCAATTAAAAACAGTTATAAATTGTGTTTGAATAAATAATGGATTTATGACGGACTTATTAGTAATATTTTGATAAGCCGAATATGGTAATCAGCTGCATTCCATTATGATGAATAGTTGAATACTTTATTTTATTTATACCTGAGGAAAAAGGCTTGGGTGGTCTGTTTTGTACAACAAAGAAACGAATCGTCCTTTATATGGTATGTTTATTTTTTGATTACCTTTTATAATTTTAAGTCTCCAGAATTCATGATTTCCAATTTGGGTCATCATCGAAAAAGGAGTTGTAATGTAACGTATTTTTAATAATAGAAATGATTTAATTATTTTGATTTAATTTATGTTTTATTTATATTGTCATAAAGTTATAATTTCAAGTTACATAGTTCATGACTTAAAACTTATATCAATTAATTATTTTTTTCTATATAAACGTGAATAATTTATCCATGATCATTAAACAGTTCTTCAAACTTGACAAGAAAACACAAGCAAGAACCCACAAGAAGACCAAAATGTAAGTAATTTAAATGTTATTAAACCGTGTTTTATTTTAAATATA
Organism: Monopis laevigella; assembly: GCA_947458855.1. Lineage (NCBI taxonomy): Eukaryota > Metazoa > Arthropoda > Insecta > Lepidoptera > Tineidae > Monopis > Monopis laevigella. Next base: position 23,996,163 of record OX381586.1, on the reverse strand, counting down.
TACTATCACTAAATTAGCGCAAGACCTTTTTGTCTTTAGTTAAATAATCTTATTATTATATTGTCGTTATTAATGTATGAGTATAATTTAGATGATCTCTGTTAACGGTAGTGTTATAGTGATGTGGCAATCGCGATTGATTGAACCTTTTGAAATGATCGACCCAATGATCGATTCAATTGGTTTAAAAAAAGTTTCAGTATATACATTCAATTAATAGTGATATTCAAATAACCAATCGGTCACTCGTTAAATAAATGATCAAACAATCACTCGTTCAATCAATCTCCAATCGATCACTCGTTCAATCAATCATTTTTTCTATCATAGGACTATTTTTTTTTCCTGTATCATTCTTTTGATTGATTGATTAATTTCTTTTTTCTTTTAGGTCCCTCGCTGAAGATCTATTCTTGTCATCGTCAGAGAGCGATGAATCTGAATCTCCGCCACCAGTTGCGACAAAAAACGAAACAAACCCGAAAAAAAGGAAAGCTGAAATCAACCATTACGAGTCACAGCATAAAGCTGACCAGATTTCAACGTAAGTACTAGTGCATCGTGTTAAACACATTATGCTGATGGATATATTAACCATTTGTTATGAATTTCTTAATAGTGTTATTAAATTATTTGTATTTATTTCAGACCCAGTCTTACCATGCAAAAAGGAAAGAAAAATAAAACAGCCCACGACGCAGCCAAAGATAACGCAACCAGCTATAACAGTGACCGAGAACGGGAACACTCCGCCAAACAACGGGAGCGTTCAGCTGATACCATCGTAGTTGACAAAAATCAAGAACGGGTTAACACCAAACCACATCGAGCCAAACGTTCCAAAACGAGTAAACGTGACGAGTCGTCGAGTCGAGGCGCTAGCAGCGGGGTCATCGTAGCGAAAATTCCTAAAAATCAAATTCCAATAAAGAAGCCCACAGCTCGCGACCTTTTTGGTAGCGACTCTGAGGGTGAAATTAATACAGATCAGAAAGGTAGTAATAATAAACCATTATTACCTTGTTATATTTATAAAAAAAAATGCTCAAGGATATACTCGACAATACGATCCTGTAAAAACGGGATCATATTATGTTGATGTAAAAATATATTCTTGTAGCGATATAAAACAAATACAACCAGTTAATAGATGGCGTCATTCTATCATCACCATAAAAAACCAGATGAATACAGATAGTTTATCATGGCGCCATTTAACAGATTTTGTTTGCTCTTCGAAAAACGAATTTTCAAATTGTCCGCCAACTTTTATGAACAACTGTATCAATTATCAGTAATTTCCTAAATATAAATTTAATTTATAAAAATGTTTATTTATTATTAGCGACTCTGAGGATGAAATTAATACAGATCAGAAAGGTAGTAATAATAAACCATTATTACCTTGTTATATTTATAAAAAAATGCTCAAGGATATACTCGACAATACGATCCTGTAAAAACGGGATCATATTATGTTGATGTAAAAATATATTCTTGTAGCGATATAAAACAAATACAACCAGTTAATAGATGGCGTCATTCTATCATCACCATAAAAAACCAGATGAATACAGATAGTTTATCATGGCGCCATTTAACAGATTTTGTTTGCTCTTCGAAAAACGAATTTTCAAATTGTCCGCCAACTTTTATGAACAACTGTATCAATTATCAGTAATTTCCTAAATATAAATTTAATTTATAAAAATGTTTATTTATTATTAGCGACTCTGAGGATGAAATTAATACAGATCAGAAAGGTAGTAATAATAAACCATTATTACCTTGTTATATTTATAAAAAAATGCTCAAGGATATACTCGACAATACGATCCTGTAAAAACGGGATCATATTATGTTGATGTAAAAATATATTCTTGTAGCGATATAAAACAAATACAACCAGTTAATAGATGGCGTCATTCTATCATCACCATAAAAAACCAGATGAATACAGATAGTTTATCATGGCCCCATTTAACAGATTTTGTTTGCTCTTCGAAAAACGAATTTTCAAATTGTCCGCCAACTTTTATGAACAACTGTATCAATTATCAGTAATTTCCTAAATATAAATTTAATTTATAAAAATGTTTATTTATTATTAGCGACTCTGAGGATGAAATTAATACAGATCAGAAAGGTAGTAATAATAAACCATTATTACCTTGTTATATTTATAAAATAAATGCTCAAGGATATACTCGACAATACGATCCTGTAAAAACGGGATAATATTATGTTGATGTAAAAATATATTCTTGTAGCAATATAAAACAAATACAACCAGTTAATAGATGGCGTCATTCTATCATCACCATGAAAAACTAAATGAATACAGATAGTTTATCATGGCGTCATTTAACAGTTTTTGTTTGCTGTTTGTATCAATTATCAGTAATTTTCTAAATATAAATTTAATTTATAAAAATGTTTATATATTATTAGCGACTCTGAGGGTGAAATTAATACAGATCAGAAAGGTAGTAATAATAAACCATTATTACCTTGTTATATTTATTTAAAAAATGCTCAAGGATATACTCGACAATACGATCCTGTAAAAACGGGATCATATTATGTTGATGTAAAAATATATTCTTGTAGCGATATAAAACAAATACAACCAGTTAATAGATGGCGTCATTCTATCATCATCATAAAAAAACAGATGAATACAGATAGTTTATCATGGCGTCATTTAACAGATTTTGTTTGCTCTTCGAAAAATGAATTTTCAAATTGTCCGCCAATTTTCATGAACAACTGTATCAATTATCAGTAATTTTCTAAATATAAATTTAATTTATAAAAATGTTTATATATTATTAATGCTTTAATAAAAAATAAATATATTTATTTTTTTCTTCCAGTGTCTCCGTCTATCATCTCAAGACCTAATAATCCTATAATTGAATGTGAAAAGTGTAAAATAAAATTATTAAGAAATGAATATCACTATCATAAAAGGACAAATTTACATAAATCAAACAGTCTATTAAAAACAAATTTTGTAAATATAGATATAATTGCTACAGCTTTTAACAAGAGAATTGTTACATATCGTTTAAATGCTACAGGGGAAATTAAACATCTCATTCAAGTAGATGTCTTCCTTAACAACAATAAGATGGATATAATAAAACTGATTTATATGTCACTGATTGAACATAGCTGTATTAAAGTAAACTTTGAACTGTTCGCCTATTTTATGTTGATAAAGTCGGGTGAGAAGCAGCTGAAATCTTTTAATACAAAATATATAATTATATATCAGAACACCGATTTAAATGATTTTATAGCAAATTCGATTAATAGTTTTCAGAAAAAAGTAAGTGAATTTGAACACTGTGAATCCGGTTGGACTTATATTTCTATTAGTCATTTTGAAATTAATATAAATAAATACTGTCCTATGAGAGGTGGTACTTATATTGAGTTACCACCTAATATTAAGAACTCAAACAGTTGTATAAATATTAGAAATAACGATGATTTCTGTTTTCTATGTTAAGGTAGATTGTATAAATTTTTAAAGAAAATTTACTTATTAGGAATATTTACTTACCTAAATATACTTATCTTTAAGTGTAAAGTGAAATAAATTAATTTTGTTATTTAAACTAAAATTTACTTTAAGTTTTATGTATTTCTTATAAATATAAACATAAAGTGAAATATATTCATTTTGTATTGTAAACTTTGTTTGAATTTACACGCCTAATACATATTTAAAAGTATATTTTTCTTATTTAAAATAAAAAAATAATAAAAAATGAAATTTATAAAACAAACTGATTCCTTACAAGTAGAAAAAATGTGTTACGAAACATGCAAAAAGTTTCACCGACATGGAAAACTGCTACCTAATACAATTCGTTGTATTATTTGTGGTCCTTCAAACTGCGGAAAAACCAATTTAATTGTGGGTCTATTGTTACATGAAAATGGCCTACGCTACATCAATGTTTATCTTTATTCTAAAACAAACTTTCAATCCAAGTATGTATTTTTAGAAAATGTGCTAAAAATGGTCCCAGAAATAAAGTTTGTTAAGTTTTGTGACAATCTGGAGGTCTTAAGTACTGAAGAGGCAGAACCAAATACAATAATTATATTCGATGACGTTGCATGTGAAAACCAGAATAATATACGTGATTACTTTGCTATGGGAAGACATAAATATGTTGATTGCTTTTATTTAAATCAGACCTATAGTAAAATACCGAAACAGTTAATTAGAGACAATGCAAATTTAATTATTTTATTCCGACAAGATGATATCAACCTTAGACATGTTTATAATGAACATGTTATAATGGACATGTCATGGTCAGAATTCCGGAAATTGTGTTTCCACGTCTGGAGTTCACCATATGGTTTTCTAGTTATTAATAAAGAGTGTCATAAAAATAATGGATGTTATAGAAAGCAGTTTGATAATTATGCTACATTTGATTAATAATGTATATATTAATACATAATGTTTTGTATAATAATCATTAATAAAGTTACAATCGCCGTGATAACCACTTTGAAATGGAAATTGATTTAAAAAAACAAATTTTAAAATCAGCCGATATCGTCAGAAAAAAAGTGAAGGAGATAAGAGCAATCAAAACTAATAATGAAATTGTCATTGAGAATATGCTAAAGCCTGTAACAGAACCTTTAAAACAAATAGTTGATCAAAAAAATATTTTTAATGATGAGAATATTAATAATTTGACTAATCATGAAAGCTACGAAATAATGAATAATAGTACGTTGACGACAGATAGTTTTAATCAAACAAGCAAATCTCCCAATGATAGTGATAGCGAATATATTGAGAGTGATGATAATTATAATACTGATAATAATAAAGATGATAACTTTAAATCACCTGAGTCTACTCCTAATAAAATATCATACCATTCAGAAGTATGTACGGATGTTCCTTTCGGTGTTAAAGTCATTCAGGGTAAGCTAATGGTTGGTTCAGAATATATTAACTTGATTGGAAATAATATCAGTATCGGAAAAAGAACATATCTTAAAACACCAGGAATAACCGAATTACTTTTCAAAAAATCTATAAACTTCAATATTATTACGAACAACGATTTAAATAATTATAAATCAATATTAATGCAAACCAATGCTCATCGAAGAGATAACGATCCCAATAAACCAATAAAAAGTAACAAAGTTCAAAAGTATCTAAAGATCATTAAACCTTTATTCGATATATCAAGTAATGTTGAAATTTCTCATAAAGGAGAGGGGCTCCCGTCTCTAAAAAATAATAATAATAAAACAAATTACATATATTGGGATAATCCCAACGAATTAGTAAATAGATTAAAGTTATTAATTGCATCAAGAGATGCCGGTAATAGTGTACAAAATAATGAAATTATATCCATTATTGAAGAGTTACGAGAAAGTGGAATAATAAAATAATATAATATAATTTATAAATATTTTACCGAGTCAGTTCGTTCTTTACCGTGTAATTACAAATACTTATAACAACTTGATTCATTATTTGAAAACATGAGTAAAGTGGGTATAGTAAATGAAATCCATAAAACGGCTCGTAAGAATTTCAAACGTCGTTCTGTTATTTTGGAAGGGATTGATGATTTATGGCAAGCAGATCTAATTGATATTCAAAGTTTGCACTCATTTAACAAAGGTTTTAATTATATTTTAGTTGTAATAGATTGTTTATCAAAATATGTACACCCCATACATATTTTGATAAACAATCTATTACAACTAAAATATAATTAAAACCTTTGTTAAATGAGTGCAAACTTTGAATATCAATTAGATCTGCTTGCCATAAATCATCAATCCCTTCCAAAATAACAGAACGACGTTTGAAATTCTCTCCTTTAAAAAATAAGAAACAAAATGAAATTACTACGGCATTCCAAAAAGTTATCAAAGAAGGACGAAGACCTAGAAATTTACAAACTGATAAGGGTAAAGAATTTTATAATGATCAATTTAATAAAATAATGAAAAAATATAAAATCAATCACTATTCAACGTACTCGATAAAAAAAGCATCCATCGTAGAGCGAGTGATAAGAACATTGAAAAATAAACTATATAAAAATTTTAGCTTAATTGGTAGCTATAAGTGGATACCTTATTTACAAAGTATTATTAAATCATATAATAATACGACTCATCGTGTTATTAAATGCAAACCAGTAGAAGTAAATTCTCTGAACGAAAAACTAGTGAGGCAAAACATATTGAATTCATCTAAGTCGCTTGCAAAATGTAAAGCAAAATTTTCTGTAAGAGATTTTGTCCGCATAAGCAAGTATAAAGGAATTTTTGAGAAGGGTTATACACCAAATTGGTCTACAGAAGTGTTGAAAATTATTAAAGTGAACAAAACTCAACCCGTAACTTATCTTCTAGAAGACTTACGAAAACAAAATGTTTTAGGATGTTTTTATGAGCAAGAGCTTCAAAAGACAAATTATCCGAATATTTATTTAATAGAAAAAGTTTTGAAAAGAAAAGGAAATAAGATGTTTGTAAAGTGGTTGGGTCTAAGTAATAATGAAAACTGCTGGATTGATGAAAATGCAGTTGTTTAATTTTAAATATCCTTTTTAATATATAACTTATTCAGTTCTTAATTTGTGATGAAAGGAAGTGGACTGGTTAACAGGTTAATTGATAATTTACCAATCGAATTACATTTACCTGGATATAATTATTGTGGGCCTGGAACTAAACTTAAAAAACGATTAGAAAGAGGTGACAAAGGTATAAACAAATTAGATGAAGCATGTATGTATCATGATATAGCATATTCCAGCTCTTCTAATTTAGAAGATAGGCATAACGCTGATAAAGCATTATTAAATATGGCTCAAAAAAGACTTCAGTCACAAGAAGCTGGAAAAAGTGAAAAAATATCTTCTTGGTTAGTAAGTAATATAATGAAAGCAAAACTAAAAACAGGAAGTGCACTTAAAAGATTTAACTCCAAAGTAGAAAAGATACGAAATAAACTAAGAAAATGTAAACCCAAACTCAAAAAATCTGCTATAGATATTGCATTAAAAGCAGCTAAAAAGTATTTTAAAAATTTCTCAGCATCTTCTTTACCCCGCGTTATTCCAATCCCAAAATCGGGAGGTATTTTACCGCTTATACCAATCTTCGCAGGATTATCAGCATTGGGATCTCTCGCGGGAGGTGCCGCTGGCATTGAAAAAGCTGTAAATGATTATAAATCTAAACAAACCGATTTACAAGAGTCGAAACGTCATAATAAAACGATGGAAGCTATTGCAATAGGCAAAGGCTTATATATAAAAAGCTACAAAAAAGGAAATGGTTTATTTTTAAAACTACCAAAAAACTAAATACTAGGCTACCCAGACGTGCTCTAACAAATATTGATATTTTGTTACATGCTAATAAAATACCATATTTTCGAGATGTTTATATGAGAGATAATTTACCAACAAAGCCAAGAAAAATTGAGTGTGCTATAATGAATCTAGATATCTCTCATAATCAGGGAACACATTGGGTGGCCTATGTAAAATTAAATGATTACTGTGAATACTTTGATAGCTTCGGAGATTTACAACCTCCACTAGAATTAGTAAAATATTTAGATAATAAGGAAATTTTTTACAATTATGAACGATATCAGAATTTTAATACGGTTAACTGCGGGCACTTATGTTTGCGTTACTTAAAAAACTTTTGGAATTCTATATAAATTGAACTAATTTATAAAATACAGTACCTACAAGAATGTCTCTGACACTATCCATGACTAGTTTAAAATCAACTTTAACTACTAATTATTACCCCCCTTTACAACTTGATGGAGACTACGAATGTGGTCTTCTTTACTTTTCAACATTTAATTCCATTCCGAATTTAGATAAAACTAATAATAAATTTTATTATGGTGATAATGAAGTTGTTGAAATACCTGAAGGATCATATGAGTTAGAAGATATTAATAATTATTTATTAAATAATGTTAGTGGTTGTTTGCTTGATCCAATAACAATACGTTAAGAACAACTATTTTTTGTTCGCAAGAGGTGCACTTTGAAAAAGAATATTCTGTTGGTAGAATTTTAGGGTTTGGATTCGAAACTCTGAAGGCTAATATATTTAATGAATCATCTTTTCCAGTTAACATTTTACCCACAACCATCGTTAGAATCGAATGTGATATTGTTAGCGGATCTTATGTGAATAGTCAACCTAGTCATATAATTCATGAATTTGTTCCAAGCGTACCTCCTGGTTATAGAATTATAGAAATACCAAGAAATATTATTTATTTTCCTATAAATCAAAAAACAATTACATGCATTACTTTAAGAATTTTAGATTCTTTTAATAATCCGATTAACTTTAGAGGTGAAGAAATTCAGCTGTATCTACACTTAAGAAGAAAATGATTGATTTTAAAAAGGCTGCTCCTCAATCTCAGCAGGTCAGTAGGGTGAATACCATAACGAAAACCAGACATACAAAGAAAATTAAACTAACGAAAGAAAATAAACAATTTCTTAAAGTTATCGGATTGTTAAAATGAATATTTTAAATATATCAAGTCCTGCTATTCAAGATGATACTATAGAAAGTTTTGAATTCCATTCATATAAACCGTATGTAAATAGTTTTGCAAAAAGTGATGAAATTCGCATACCTATAAATCAACAAGACCTTTATATTTTACCATCAGCAAGTACCTTATACATAGAAGGCTCTGTCAGTGCTAGAAATACAACTTCAAAAAAGAATCTGGATGTTATCAATTTTATCAATAATGGGATATTATTTTTATTTCAAGATATTCGATATGAGTTAAACGGAGTTGAGATTGATAAAATAAAAAACTCAGGAATTACAATTACTATTAAAAGTTTTTTATCCATGAATGATAATGAATCAAAATGCTCTAACCACTGGGGTTGGGATATCAATGGAATAACTAACAGATTAGGAGGAAAATTTTCAGTTTCTATTCCACTTAATAGGGTTTTGGGATTTGCCGAAGACTATAACAAAATCATAATTAATTGTAAGCATGAATTAATACTCTTACGAAGCAATACCGATAAGAATACCAACAAACTTAAACTCGGATGAGATCCTAGAAAATATTGAAATTAATAAAATAATCTAGCGTGTTCCTCATGTAAAAGTATCAGATCGTGAAAAAATAAATTTATTAAAATATTTAGGAAAAGATCGATCTATCACTATACCTTTTAGAAATTGGGATTTATATGAGTATCCCTTACTTCCTAAAACAACTAAACATATGTGGTCTATCAAAACATCATCGCAGATAGAAAAACCTCGCTACATCGTGATAGGATTACAAACAGCAAGAAAAAAATATTCTTATAAAGACATGTCAAGATTTGATCATTGTAATTTACGCAATGTAAAAGTATTTCTAAACTCAAAATATTTTCCTTATGAAAATATGAATATAAAATTTAAAGAAGATCAATACGCTTTATTATATGAGCAATATGTAAAATTTCAGCATTCGTATTACGGTCGTCGTTCAAAACCGTTGTTAAATTTTATTGAGTTTAGAGATATAGCACCTCTTTATGTAATTGACTGTTGTAGACAAAACGAGAATCTTAAAGTTGGATCTGTTGATGTTCGTGTTGAATTAGAAAGCGAAAACGAATTACCAGACCAAAGTACAGCTTACTGTCTTATATTAAACGATTGTATTATAGAATATAAGCCATTAAGTAATATTGTAAAGAAAATATTATGAGTTCTGAATACATTATCGTTGACGTACAGGGTTTTAAGGAATACAACAACAATTTCATTATTAAAGAAATTGCATTAGCTGTCTTAGATAAGACATATTGTTTTTTAGTTAAACCTCCCTTTCCATTTGAACACTTATCGGATGAAGAAAAGAAACAAGTGTTGTGGATAGAAAGAAATCGGGGATTTTTTTGGAGAGAAGGTGAAATTGATTATTATAATTTTAAAAACATTATTAAACCTTTTATTGAAAATAAAAATATAATCGTAAAAGGTCTAGAAAAAACAATTTGGATAAAAGAGATTTGTTCAAACTGTAAAGTAATTGATATATCTATTAAAGAATGTCCAAATCTTTTAACTTTAGGTAACAAATATTGTAATAATAATGTATATTGTAAATATCATAAAAAGCAATGTGCTTTGAAGAATGTTATATGTGTAAGAAATTGGATAGTAGATAATAGTATTGTTGTTTTATAATAAATTATATTTTACAATTATTTGTTTTATTTAATTGCCTATACAACAAAATGAAACAAAGAATATATATATATATATATATATATATGTCGTGGATTTCGAAACGGGACGTCAAGCCGAACCGATTCGACTTGGGCGTATTCGGAAGCGGAGGTTGGCAACACTGTGCAAGCTGTCATTGAAGATTCCGGCATTTTTACACGCACTTTGTGATTAGACATCGAACTGAACGCACGTGGCGCAACCTCGCTCCGACCTCGCCGCGTTCCAATAGTAATCCGTATACATCCGATTCCTGTGTTATTATTTCGTGTTAATTGTTAATTAAATCATTCTAATATAGACGATTAATTGGATATCGAGTCTTATTTCGGTACTATAATGCAAGATGACCAGTCCGGCAACGAAAGCCCACACATCCTGCCGACATCAGAAGTGGGACCCGAAATAAAATATGGAGCAAGTCGACAACGTGAGTAAGAACCAAAGGTCAGTGTGAAAATATCGAAAAGTGAGTGTCTCTGTTACCATTATTTTAATACAAAAAAAAAAAAGTTAAACCTGGTTGAGAACCAAATCAAAATGAATCACAATTCGTTTTAATGGAATGTTTCCCATATATCGCGGATAGCGATGCTAATAATAGTAGCATATGGTCGATTTATGTTTGCAATAAACTTAATTATACTGTATAGGTAATTTAATTGTTGTTATCTATTAGCCTTACATTAAAAAGGCCGAGTTATTGTTAGTTAAAACTAGTTTTGTTGGTGTTATTTGGCCACAATTAAGAAAACTTTTCCTATCTCGATTTTACAATACAAATACCGGGTGAAATTTAATTAAAAATAATGAATGATACAATCAAATAGGAAAATGTTAATTTTAGTAGGTATGCCAATAAAGTGATGACAAATTTAGATGAACCATTGGCAATGATAGTAAATTTAACAAATACTCAGTGAATGACGATTTCACTAAAAGTTTCGTGCCCCGGTTGCATGAAAAGTAATATTAGAAGTGTAGAATGGTGTATCATCGTGTTGTAGAATATCATTGCGGCTCCGCAACAATAGCGGCAATGCTAATCGATCCCTGCTAGCATTTATTTCAGTTACTCAAAATAGGCAAAAGACAAACTACAGTGATACGCTCTGTGATCTAACCTGCGTGCGTGCTGGATCACATTGCTACCCTGTGCCCAGGAACCACAGATAGCTGAAGCCATAATAATGCATCGTGAGAGATAACCTGATAATCAGCTAAGTTGAATCTACACAACTCGGGTGAGAAGTTTTCATTTTATTTTGATTAGGGTGCTGAGTGTTCGTGAAAAATAATAATAATTATTTTTTAGTAAACGCAATCTATGATTTTAGGTTTAAGTAAAAATAACTTAAATTCGTATTTACAAGCTTTGATTGTAGTTTCAGGGGTTTTCCCTTGAATGATCATTTCATGCCGATCATGATGATTCCCTATCATTTAATACCCAGATTGGAATCGTTTAATTTAATTGGTGTTTTCAGTGAAAATTTGCCATGAAGTTTAATAAACATGCTTTGAGAATTTTTGTGCTGACTTTGTTACTTTAAGACAAACTCGTTAGTTTAGCTACTGAAATGCGAATTCATGTAGTTTTCGGAATTACAACCTCAGTTAGTCTGAGATTAATCTTATTTATCAAAATACCGATAGACCATGCGTTATAGTGTAAATTTAATTGTAATACCGTCTCTGACATTTTACACTTTCTCCTATTTATAATCAAATTCAAGAGTAAATGATCACTTAATAAATCTTCTTGGATATGAGAAGTGGCTATCGACAGTTCGTGACCCTAGACGGCACGTACTTTTGCTTCTTAATGGTGTACCGAATGATCATAACTACTAAATCGTTTTCGGTTGTGTGCTTTCATAATAAAATAATCAAGGACTGCTGCTGCAGTAAATAATACTCTGTTCTCATAGCTTATCTAAAAAAAAAAAATCGGTTTTGTCTAAATATTAATTTCTTAATACTTGAATACGAAGGATATGAGAGATTGTTAGGTGCTGGTAAAATAAAACCAAATATAATTACACTGAATATTCTGAGTTTAGATTTAAACATGAATTTAATATAGTTTCTACTATAATAACGAAATTTTTACAATTAATTGAGCTGGGAATCTCCTTTAGCCATCTTAAGCTTTTCCGCACTGATGGTAAGGTACTGATTCACAAAAAAAAGGGGCTTTGGATCCGGAATTACGGAATAGGTAAAATTTGTAAAATCCTTAAAATTGGAAACACGTAGGCGGGCTATATAAGTACCGTGTTTTTGACACTAAGCGACCGACTGAAATCTATACTGACGCCAGTGATGAACGTTAAGGAGCGATGCTACAAAAGGTATGTGCTGAGTTACACTATCTCTAGTATTATAGTCGTCGAACATCCAATGCAGAGTCCTAGCAGTTCTACAAATTGGAGGCGCTGACTATGTTAATTTTATTAAACAATACACGCACAATTATGCCCACGACCGTGTGAGACTAATGCCCTATAATGATATTCATATAGAGTTTAGTGATGTGAAAAGTCTATAGTACATTGACCAGTATTTGGTAGTCAGAAGTTGATTTTGATTTAATTGATTTGTCTCACTTGCTTAGAATAGTGAGCTGTTACCACTCGATTTAGGTGGTAATGGCGAGAGTTGAAGTTTGTCACTCGATGGAGGTGGCATGATCTGTTATCACTCGATTTAGGTGGTAATGGAAAGTTGATGTTTGTCACTCGATGGAGGTGGCATGAGCTGTTATCACTCGATTTAGGTGGTAATGGAAAGTTGATGTTTGTCACTCGATGGAGGTGGCATGAGCTGTTATCACTCGATTTAGGTGGTAATGGAAAGTTGATGTTTGTCACTCGATGGAGGTGGCATGAGCTGTTATCACTCGATTTAGGTGGTAATGGCGACAGTTGACGCTGAAAGAAGCGTAGATGACGAAAAAATAGAGAGAAACTATTCGTAGCAAGCGGAGTTGATTTTTGAATGTATGGTCACTAAGAAGGATTATGTAAAGTTTTTGCAGAGCAAGCTGCCAAATGTAGTGATTGAATACTGGTCAATGGTTTAATATTTCAATGGGTCAATGGTTTAATGTTTCAATGGTTCAATGTTTCAATAGTTCAATGGGTCAATGGTTTAATAGTTCAATGTATCAATGGTTCAATAGTTCAATGTTTCAATGGGTTTAATGTTTTAATTGGTCAACGGTTTAAATTTGTCTAACATGAATTATGATGTTCCTTAAAAGATATGAGTGATATTAATTAGAAAAGAAAAAAAGTTATTCTTTAACATGAATGTTGTTTATTTGAAGTACAGCCCCGTCAATTAATTTTATGCAGGATAGGCCGAGACGAGGCTATCTCATACTGTCGTTGAATTTTATTATTTTCAGGTACATCACACAGAGACGTGTGACGTGTCAAGATGGCCGTGTCGTGGATTTCGAAACGGGACGTCAAGCCGAACCGATTCGACTTGGGCGTATTCGGAAGCGGAGGTTGGCAACACTGTGCAAGCTGTCATTGAAGATTCCGGCATTTTTACACGCACTTTGTGATTAGACATCGAACTGAACGCACGTGGCGCAACCTCGCTCCGACCTCGCCGCGTTCCAATAGTAATCCGTATACATCCGATTCCTGTGTTATTATTTCGTGTTAATTGTTAATTAAATCATTCTAATATAGACGATTAATTGGATATCGAGTCTTATTTCGGTACTATAATGCAAGATGACCAGTCCGGCAACGAAAGCCCACACATCCTGCCGACATATATATATTAATCATGTTATTATTTATTACAATAAAAACTTTACACATTGTATTGTTAATTATCATACATTTTCTTCATAATCTTGGAAATAAGGGATTCAGTAGCTTGCATAACATCATCAGATTTATCATTAACATGATATCGAATATAAACTTGCATGTCACTATTATCTTCACGTTTTGCATTATTTTTATTTACATTGAATATTTTAACTTCTATCACACTTCCGTCGGTTTTAAGAGGAGTTGATGATTGCGATACCTGTTTGGTACTTCGTTTTGTAGCTTTGTATTTTTTCGCATGACATTCAGCATTATTATTTTCTAAGACTTCGTTATCTTCCTTTTTATCTACATTTTCTTGACTCGTAAAAAAGTCTTGAGCGTAATAATAGGGATTTGTGATAGGATTGTAATCTTCCGTCATGCTCTGTAAAATAAATAAATCATAAATTAAAAATTATGCACAACTTAACTTATTTAAGTATTACAAAAAAAAAATGATATTAATTTTACTTACTATTTAATTATTTAAACAGGTAACAAGTAAGCTTGCAATTTACAAATAAATGTGTCGACTATCTTCCATCTGCTATATATTTAAATATAATACCAAGAGCGGGGATGGATGCCTTAATAAGGCACCAGCTCAATCAAGTTTAGTCGTGTTTTAAGTGATTAATGTCTTCTTGTTTGAATTCAAGTAATATGAGTGTCGATAAATTTGGTCAACACTTAAATAAAAGATCTAAACAATTATTCTGCATCGAAGGAATTCGTAAAACTGTTGGAGGTCATTTAAATGTAGGAAATACACAAATCAAATGCGTTCAAACTCCTACCGATAATGACGATGCTGCAACAAAATCCTACGTAGATAATATAAAAACAGAAATATTAAATAATATTTTGAACCATATTGAAACCTTACATAACGAAACGGTAAACGAAATAGAGGCAAAGTTTAATGATGTATTAAAACATAATAAACTGATAAATGATAAACAAGATTTTTCTCAAGACTTACCTTTAGTTAAAGAAGACTTTTTGAGTAAAAATGATTATGACGAAAAAGCTTTTATCAGTGTTCGTCAAGTATAACAAACACTCATTTTTTTATTTTTTTATTTATATTCATTTTCAACATTTATCATTCAAACTATAATTACTTTGAAGAAAGAATCAACCTAATAGTAACGTTAATTACTAAAACTGATTTAATTATTCATTAATGAAAACAGCAGTAAAATGAGTACGTGGACCTTTCTTAAAATTAAATTAAAAATATTAGCACTAGTGAAGTTGAATTCTGAATTGATTCACCGTTCATCAATTCAACAATAATTGAGGAGTTTGATTTTCAGCGAATTGCAGGAGAACTTTGACCCTTCTTAATCCAGGTTATAAACATATAGTACTAGTGAAGTTGAATTACCATTCATCAATATAATAGTAAGTTGAATTGATTCACCATTGATCAATATAATAGTAGGTTGAATGCTGAATTGATTCATCATTCATCAATATAATGGTTAGTTGAATACTGAATTGATCATCATTCAACAAGAATAATTGTGGGGAGCTCGATTTTCATTGATCATCAATATAATAGTAAGTTGAATTGATTCACCATTGATTAATATAATAGTAGGTTGAATGCTGAATTGATTCATTATTCATCAATATAATGGTTGGTTGAATACTGAATTGATCATCATTCAACAGGAATAATTGTGGGGAGCTCGATTTTCATTGATCATCAATATAATAGTAAGTTGAATTGATTCACCATTGATCAATATAATAGTAGGTTGAATGCTGAATTGATTCATCATTCATCAATATAATGGTTAGTTGAATACTGAATTGATCATCATTCAACAGGAATAATTGTGGGGAGCTCGATTTTCATTGATCGAGCTCCCCCAATTATTACCTACTTATGATGAAATAGCCTCTTTGTATAAAGCGGTCACCCGTCCCAGTCCGGCCTTGTTGTCATCTGCTTGACCTTGTTATCAGTTGTGCAGTGACTAAACCAATAGGTTGGGGCCGCTTTTAAATGATGCGATTACGAAATGGGGGGCGACAATAACGAATTGCATTACGAGTATATTTTAATATACTTGCTGCCTTATCGTCAATTCAACTACCCAGTTCATAACCGTACCCTAAAAGGAGACTACCACCTCGACAAGAAATCGATGCAGTACTCTCCTGAAAATCGGTGAACCCACAGACAAAAACCGAAACATGACTAGGTCACTTGACGGTTTTTGCATCTGTATGGGCGGTAGTAATGAGACCTCTGTAACTTCGTTAGGTCAGTCAGCCTAACGAAGTTATAGAGACCTTTCTCCCACCTAAGAAACGGTGATTCCAATAAAACTGCAAGTAGAGCTTCAACGTCAACTGACAATTTAACCTGATTATTGCCGGAGTTTTAGTCATAATTTGTATAACAAGAATTAGCGTAAAAAAGACTGACACGTAATATTATTTTAATATAAATAAATGATGATTCTAAATGAAAAACTTGTTTTTTTTTCATTTAGGGCCGAAATTTCAATACCCAGTTAAACAGTCTGATAGCAGTTATTCTATAGTTAGCAAGAAATTGGATTTTTCAGTGGTTGGATAGTGTCAAAGTGACAGATAAACTCACTAACAGTGGAATAAATTTATCTGCTAGTTCAAGCGTCAGTTAAAGCTTATCAAGCTGTTATTGTGGTCTGTCATGGTTATAATTTTAAAGTATTTTTCGTGTTTTTCTTTTAAATTCGAAAACATGAAACTGTTTCACTCAATTGAAGATTTGCTTATCGAAGAAGAAATTATGATGGTGAATTATTTAAAACCAAACCGGGAAAAAAGAGTAGTCAGAAAAATATTTGACCATACCAGCTGGGACGAGGATGAATTTAGGAAAAGATTTCGTCTCCAGAAAGAAACTATCAATATATATACTTGCAATGATCAAAGAAAAAATGGATAATCCAACGGAAAGGTACCTAAACGATTTTATTTAACTTCCTTTTTTCTAACCTAACTAACCTACATACTCATTAGCAGCTATTTCTAGCAATGATTGTTTACTTTAAACCCATGAAGATATAATAATATAAAACTCAGTGCTTAAAATCATCACTGATTATTTAAACATTAAGTACCTACCTATATAAACATATTTTTTTCTCAATTTTCAGAAACCAATGTGGAACCCATCCAGCAATTACTCCTACCTCCTGCTTTTTCGTAATATCATAGGAACCATGTACGATTGGTCTCATGCACTTATTCAGTCCTATCTTAATGCCTTTCAAATGTCCCTACCTGACCAGAGTAATCTTGTAAAATGGGGAAAAGCAGCAGATAAGACATGTACATTATGCGTAGTTGCTCTAGGGACTGTCAGACATATACTTGCTAGGTGCAAGACTCTACTTGAAAAAGGCCATTGGTCGCACCGACATGATAAAGTTCTAGAAATTATTCGTGAAGCTGTCTCAGTATTGCAGCCAGAAAAGGATTATTAATAATTGAAAGACTAACTACTTTTGTAAAGGAGGGACAATTCAAGAAAACTCTATTGGCAATATTTATTGGTTTTTCCATTCAAATTAGCTCTTTTTAAATTTTTTGATTATCATTAGGTAACTTATATTATTTTTAATTACTGTCTATTATGTATTGATTTTTGTGTAAATAATTAAATAAAAAACTGAATACATTTATTTTGCTTTTATTTCTATTTATAAAGTATGAACAGACTTGAGACCACGAAGATGTTTAAACCGCTATGACTTCACTGTGTTCACTCTCTCTACTCAACCAAATACTATATGATCCTATTAAATGCGCAATCTTGGAAACACGCTCCATAAAAGTTCCGACGGCTGATTTCGGTAGGCCAAGATCCTTCAATAGACGATGCAAAGACTGCTGAAATACCTCTTGCACCAACTTCCACTGCATAAAGTTGAGTTTTAAATCCGTTTCTAGTAATTTTGTTTGTGGGACCAAAATATTTGTTCGACTTGTGGTCCTTAGGAATGTTTGTTTCCCACGAAACGGTGAGTTCTATAAGTATTACTTTATTCAAGCACCGAGAGTACACCAGAATATAAGGTCTATAGGCTGAAACTGCTAGTTCATCTGGAATTTTGTAATGTATTTTTAATGTATCCATGTATATTTTCCAGTCCTGTGCTTTGTCCAGGATTAAGAAAGGTTTACTTTTGAGTTTTCTTGAGTTGTCCCTCCTTTACAAAAGTAGTTAGTCTTTCAATTGTTGATAATAATTTGCTGGAAAGGACTAGGTTAGAAAAAGGAATGGCGACATGACCGTATGAAAGCAAACGGTATAGTCTTGCCAATATTAAGTAAAGGAGAAAAGTATCAATATTAAAATGGGTACTGCGACTTAGGATCACTATTAATGCTTATTCTACAAAATTGGTAATTTGGTACACTTTTGCATAATAATATCCTATAAACTTAACTATGAAAAATATAACTTAAACACAGGTCTAGTCTTCGGGCTACCCTCAAGGAATCTTCTCCCCTATATCATCTGTGGGAATCTTTTTTAATAATTAGATATATAAGAACATAACAATTTACAAAAATAATACATCCTAACCTAAAACATATGTCAGTCACACGCCACTGATAAAATATCACGCTCTCTTTCTAACATGTGCAATTTTTGGTAAGTCATTCTCGCTCTGACAAAGTTAGCTACAACAATCCTCAGTTAACTAGCTGACTGAATAAACGTGATTGAAAAATTCAAAACCTTTATTCCACTGTTAAACAATCAAATAAATTAAACAGGCTGATAAGTAACTAGCGACTTATCAGACGATTGAAAAATCGGCCCTTAGTCGAGTAAAATCCTTCTTCAGAAATACCTACTTCCAAAACAAAGACAAATCTGAAAAAAAAAATCGCAATTTTTTTCAATACCGGTATCCCGGGATACCGGTATTGAGCAAAAAATATTCGATATTAATACCGGTATTAAAAATCCGGTATTCGAAAGCCCTAATAACTACCTACTACTTTAAGTGGGTTTTTAAAATTGATTGTATCCATCCTCCTCGTGTATCAATACTTCACAACTCCCCCTACTATCATTTTGTGAACTATGGACCTCAGCGACCCGCCATACATATATTTACAATCTGAAATCTACAAATCTGCGTCGTCACAAGTAGGGCTTCGATACGAATTATTTTATTGAACGAATATTCGATTATAAATTTTAATATATTGTTTTCGGGCGAATGAGGCAATACACAAATACGCTACATGCAATATATATATTGCATGTAGCGTATTTGTGTATTGCCTCATTCGCCCGAAAACACCCATGTGTCTCTTTGGCATATTTGTGCAAATAACGCGAATAGCAAATACCTACTTGTTTCCGTCCGCTTATCGGTTTTTGGTCACACGTTAAAGGGACTCAAATAGGCCAAATATTCGCGTTGGCGTCACACATGGTTTGTTCAAGTTATTTTCTGTTAGATTCCATGTGTGGATGGTCCACGTTTCAATGGTCGATCTTGGCAGTTCATTCAATAGATTTTGCAAAGACCTTGCTGGACTTCCTCTTGCACGACTTCCACGGCATAAAGTTGAGTTTTAAAACCGTTTCTAGTTATTTCATTTGTGTGATCAATGTTATTATTTGACTTGATAAACTGACTTGAATTATTTCGAGAGTATACTAGTATGCCTGGTCTATAGGCTGAAAGTGCTTGTACGGGTAGTGCACATAAAATGAAATATTGATAGTCTGCTTAAAGATTGATTTATTGATAAACTTAACTAAATATGATAAACATAAAGTAATATAATTGATTGATAGCGAGGACACGCAAACTGCTTAATGTTTTAACGCGAACTGACTGCGCGGGCCGCGGCGGCCGGCCGCGTAGCCAAAATTGCTTACTCGAGAAAGTTGCATCGTGTGCGTACTCGTACATGCTCCCGAACCATATAAGAGTAGAACACGGGAAACTATTTAATTACACTGAGCATTATTAGATAATACACACTAAACTATATTTAAATGTTATTGATCTGATTTTAATCACGATTTGATCCACAAACACTCGCGTTAGCACCGGCGAGGTGCTTTGATTTCGTAAAAGTTTACGCGGGTTAAACGTTATCACTTCACTGTGGCACTGTTGTTTATCGTCACTAGAGGCGCGGGCGGCGACAGCTCCACTGCCACCGCCGGCGCCGCGGCTGATGCTGGAGCCCGCAGACGGCGCGAGAGACGCCGATAAATCCATACCGCCACAAACACGAACGCTATCATACATGCGACGCATACGTAGATAGCAGTGTAATGGTGAACGTCATGACTACTGATATTGTTGAATGTTGGTTCCGTATTCTTTAATTGCTCGATACGTTTTCCTAAATCATTTAGTTGATTTGTATTGATCGCAATGATTTCTGTGTCGTATTGAGAAAGGTTTTCTGATATTGATACATTTATTAGGTTATTGATAGGAGAAACATGAGGTATTATGATATCTGACTTTTCATTTATAACTCTGCTTCCGTGTTTATATGATTGGATAGTGATCTGGTCGCTCTTGATTAAGCAACCTTCATCTAGGGTTAACACTCCGGTATCGGTGAGATACTTGGTAATCGCACATGATGCGCACGCGACACTCACTGCAGCAAATATACAAGTACTGATTTGGCGGAGAAAGATGAATCCATTGATTTTTACATGGCTTTGTTATCGTTTTGCAATTATGTGATTTTCGTCGTAAGTGCATAGGTCTTCATGGCGTCTCATATTATATATTGGCTTCCTAGTACCACAAAAAGTAATTTTATTTTCGTGATGTATGCAAGCCGTGACCTCCAACTCCGTTAGAGGTATGTACATATCCCTTTTTAAGTTGATTGCAATAAATTCTGATACGGGAATTATACTAATCATTTTGTCATCTCTGCGCTCCGGAATAGGTATTATTTTCAGTATCTCAAAGGCGTCTCTACTGACCAACGGAATCTTGATTTCGAAGATTAAATAATTTATAGTCATTCTTGTTTCGACCCCTAATAACTGGTATAAATTGGGAAGATCATCTTGCATATTTTTAACTAGCTGACCCGCGCAACTTTGTCTGCGCGTTTAAATTTAACCGTTTACGCAGCGTACGCTCTTAAAATGAATAATTTTTCCCCGTTTTTGCAACATTTTTCTTTGTTACTCCGCTCCTATTAGTCGTAGCGTGATGTTATATAGCCTATAGCCTTTCTCGATAAATGGATTATCCAACACGAAAATATTTAGTTCCTGAGATTAGCGCGTTCAAACAAACAAACAAACAAACAAACTCTTCAGCTTTATAATATTAGTATAGATGGGCAAAGACAAATCTTTTGGAATTTCGTTAACTATTGCGTTCGACTCCTTACTAAGTTGTTCTGGAGTTAAGATGTGATAATTAAAATATCCATGATAAATATCTGTAACGCTGTCTAATAAAGTATTCTGTATTTGTTTTAAACTGTTTATCATATTGCTTGCTATGAAGGCTCCCAGAGTAAATTGGTTTAAAATTGATTGTTTAGTTTCTTCCTTATTTAATTTCAATATTGTTTTTTCTAAAGAAATAAAGTGTTGATTCATAATTTTTTGTTGCTTATTCCTACTATTTACCATTCTTTTTATTAAATTATATTCCGCTTCTACTATTGAGGTTTGATTTTTCCATAGCGAAGCTAATCTTCCTTGATTGTCCCTGATTAAATGTATATCACGTTCATACTGTTCCGCAAATTCCTGATCTAATACGCCGAATAATTTATTAGCGACATATCCAATGCCGTTCACAAGGCCCCGCCGCTGCCTTGGTTTTGGGTTCATATGCTGACTCAGTAGTAGGTTATTATAATGTTCTAGCTCGGTGCATTCCTGAAGTAACTGAAGGATTATTACACGGCATTGTGCTTGCTCTTGCATATTTTTACATGATTCGTCCATATGGTTTACGTAATTATTAATTGCTTTATTTCCTTGCCAGTACGAGTTTAAGTCATAATAAACAATAATTTTCCAATCTCCGCTCGCTAACTGCATGTTAGATAATTTATCAAAAAATATTTTCTGATTACCTTTCAGTGTAGTTATGTTAAGCGAGCCATGTGATTGTGATAACATAGACATGAAAATAGTTAAGGTCATTGCTAGTGACAGAAAGCTGTAGCTGTTTGGTTTTCTCTTGATTTTCGTTTTCACTTGATATGTTTGATTGGGTTTTGTTTGATCTGATTGATTGGTTTGTTTTGGATTTGATTCATTACTGTCGGTGGGTAAAATTGATAGTTTTACTATTGGCCTTTTAATATATCCGTTTTTTGTTTTCAATGTGACAATTCTAACTAGACCATCGGTTCCTGGGTGCAGGTCTACCACTCGGCCTATAGCCCATTTTCCCGCAGGGAGATTATCATCTTTAATTATGACAATGTCATTCAACTTGATGTTATTTTTTTGTCTAGTCCATTTTGATCTTGATGTGATTTGAGTCAAATATTCACTACACCATCGTGCCCAAACGTCGTTAAATATCTTTTGCGTTAACTGCCATCTTGTCCGCATATCTCGTTCTGTTTCGTAAAAATTGAGCGTTGGTCCGCCCGTCAGAAAGTGAGCTGGTGTCAAGGTGTTCAGGTCATTTGGGTCTTTTAATAAGGGGCACAGGGGTCTAGAGTTTAAGCATGCCTCTATTTGTGCCAGTACTGTTGCTAGTTCTTCATATGTTAAAATTTGTTCTCCTATCACTCTTTTTAGGTGGAATTTTAAGCTCTTCACGGAGGCCTCCCATAGGCCACCAGCTGATGGCCATGATGGACCGTTAAAGTGCCATTTGATTTCCATTTCAGTTATTTCTGTCATAAAACTTTCACTGAAAACTTGCTGTAAATCCTCATACTCCTTTTGAAGAATGTTGTTTGCACCTACAAAGTTTATTCCGTTATCACTGTAGATATATCCAGGGGTACCTCTCCTGGAGGCCATCCTTCTTAGTGATGCAATAAATGATGATGATGTAAGGTCTGATACAAGTTCCAGATGTACTGCCTTGCTTGCCATGCACACAAATACTGCCACATAACCTCTTATCCTATCCGTCCTAATCCCTCGACCTTTAGATTGTTTCAGTGTGATTTGGCCTGTAAAATCGACTCCTGTGTGATAAAATGGTCGTGATGGATTACATCTGGAATGTGGGAGATCACCCATCAGTTGATATTGAACTTGTAGCGCTTGTCGTCTACATCTGACACAAAGTCGTATCCATTTTTTGGTAACCCTATTTCCACTAATTATCCAGTATCTCTGTCTAATAAATGATAGAGAAACTCTTGCGCCTCCATGAAATACGATTTTATGCGAGTGCTTTACTAGAAGTTCCGTAAATCTTTTGGTATTATGATTGGATATTTTGTGTCGTTGCTAATATTGGCGTTCCTTAGTCTCCCACCAACCCGTAATAAGTCTTCTGAGTCTATAAATGGATTTAAGTTTGATAAATTGTTTTTATAATTTACCATTCCGTTTCTTTTTATATCTATAATTTCTAAACTGAAATATTGCTTTTGAATCATTTTGATAATTGCTATTGTAGACATCTTGATTTCTTGTAATGATAAATAGGGCAGGGTATTCTTATTTTTTCTTGATATATCGCCGGACCCATCCAAGTATTCGCACAGCTTTAGTTAGCGTGCTACACGAAATTAGAATATCCATAATTATGTCGCATTCTTGTTTTACGACATTAATTTGCATAGTTTTTTTGATTTCTTCGTCCGTTTCAAATATTTGATTTTGCTCTAACTGACATTCTACATCTTGATAAGTAGATAGCCATTGTGGGCCCGACCACCAGAGTTCGTGATTCTTTAATTGTGTCGCAGTTAGACCTCTGCTTGCACAATCAGCCGGGTTTTCTGCTGACTTAACATATTTCCAATTTTCTGCTGGTAGTACTTTGATTATTGTACTTACTCTGTTTGATACATAACTACGCCATCTTTTTGGATCGCCTTTTATCCAACTTAAAGTCACCATGGAATCTTAGACCAGCAAGTTATAGAAATATTATAATTTGAATAAGCTTGTTTTACTTTCTCTAACAGTTTTGTTAACAGAAGAGCACTATTTAGTTCTAAACGCGGTAAAGTGATATTCTTCTTTGTCGGAACTAATCTTGTTTTTGCGGCGATAATTGTTATTTTATGTAAGCCTTGTAGTTTCGGTGCCTTGCAGTATATTACACAACCATACGCCTTGCTTGATGCGTCGCAGAATCCATGAAGTTCTATCTCATCGTTTTCTCCGGTTTTGATCCATCTGTCAATATTTATATTTTTTATGTTATTGATTCTTGTTTTAGGTTTAACCACTGAGTTTGTATTTCCTCTGGTAGTTCACTATCCCATGACATCTCCGTTAACCATACTTGCTGGAAAATCATCTTAAGTTTAGTGGTTAAAGGTGAAAGCCACCCTAATGGATCAAATATCATAGAAATATCTGATAGCAGGGATCGCTTTGTAAGTTTTAAAGTAGTTTTGATTTGAGACTTAAATGTAAATACATCTTGCTTTGGTTTCCAAATTAAGCCTAAAATTTTTGTCGATTCTGCGTTTTTGAAATCAAAGTTTTCGTTTTTGTCTACTTGCTCTAAAAGTTCTATCCTATTGGACTTCCACTTTCGTAGGTTAAATCCTCCTGACTTTAGTAACTGGATTAACTGTGTTTGTAACTGCACTGAATCTTCAATAGTGTGAGAACCGTGAAGCAGATCATCGATATAAAAGTTTTCTGCTAATGCTTTAATAACGTCGTTCGGATAATTGTCTTTTTCTAAGAACTTTTTTTAAGCCTGATTTTGGTGAATCTCTCCATATTATTTTATGTAGTTCTTGATCTTCTGATATAGAAATGCATCTAAACATCTTCTCTATATCTGCTGTAAAACCTATTTTGTGTTGCCGCCATTTCAATAAAAGCGTCTGGAGGTCTTGTTGTAGATTTGGACCTCTATACATAAGGTCGTTGAGGCTCAGACCACTAGAACTCTTAATCAATGCGTTAAATACAACACGAAGTTTAGTCGTAGCGGAATCGGCCCTTAAAACACCGTGATGTGGTAAAAATTATTCTAATTGATTTTCGTTACTACCGCACTCAGTCATATGGCCTTGATTAATATACTCAGAAATAAATAATTTATATTCATTTGCAAATTTGAAATGCTTTGTAAATTTACGTTCCAAGTTACGAAATCGCGCAATTGATATATTTTTCGAATGACCTAATGCTTCATTTATGTTTGATTTAAGGGGGAGTTTTACTTGAAAACTTCCATTCTCTAATCTTTGTGTTGTTGATTTATAGAGTGATATACATTGTTGATCGTTCACAGATAAGTCTGATTTTTCTGATATATCTTCTGTCTCCCAGAATCTCTGTAACCCTTCTACATCATTAAAGGTTACATTGCACTGGAATGAATGATTTACTCTTCCACTCAAAATCCATCCCAAATGCGTCCTTTGTGCAATAGGCATATATGATTCCGCTCGACAAAACCCTTCCATGATAATTGTCGAATAAATGTCAGCTCCAAATAATATGTCTATTGGTCTACTGACAAAGAACTCCGGATCGGCCAACTCTAGGCCTTCCAGGAAAGTCCAATCCGGTTTGGGAAATGAATAACTCGGCAAGTTATTAACAAGATTTTTCATTATGAATACGTTGGAACCAAAGGAAAAATAGTTTTTTGTTGATGAGCAATTGATAAAGGTGATACCTTTGCATATACTTTCTTTAGAACCTACTCCTGATATAATTCCACTGCATTTCTGCCTCTTTAATCCCAACAACTGTGCAGCATTTTCTGATATGATAGATGTTTGGGATCCTTGATCTAAAAGTGATCTCAAAGTATGATAAGTTCTATTTCTTGCTTGAACCCGAACCAAGACTGTTGCTAATAATGTCTCAGGAATTTCACGTTGAATTGCTGCGTGAGACGTCCCCTTAACATGTTTATTTTCTTGCTTACTCTGTTTATTTAATTGTAAAAATGAATCATGAATAATAGTATTGTGGTCGCTATTGCATTCTCGACAACGTCGTTCTGAAAAACATTCTTTATTGCCATGATCATAAAGACAATTTTTGCATAAACGAAGAGTTTCTATTGTTTTTAATTTCATTTGTGGTGACATGGATAAAAATGCTGGACAATGGAATATTCCGTGGTTGTTACTTTTGCAATGAGGACATTGACGTTTTAATAAATTATTATTTAGATTTTTTATATTTGACTGACTGTAAAATTTTTCTTTAAATTTATCATTATTAATAGAATGTTTTGAAATGATTTTTTGTTGCGGAATTTCTTGTTTTATCTTCGCAGATTCCAATGATATAAATTTATTTTCAAGGTATGTTAGGAAGTCAGTGAGTTTAGGTAGTTCCCTTGGCTGCTGTAATGATTCTACGTAATCACTGTATGAAACGGAATCTAATTTTTTGGACAAAAAATATACAATAATAGGATCCCAGGTTCTTATATCTACTCCCATAGCTTTGATAGCGTTTAGACATTCTAAAGTGGTGTCATGAAGTCTCTTGATTTGATATGCGTTTGCTTGTTGGGTGGTAGGGATGCTGGTTAAAATATTCATATGGGAATTAAATATTAATTTATTATTTTTATACCGGTTGTTTAGTATGTCCCAGCTGATATTGTAGTTATCGTTATAGCCAAATGCTGAATAAGTCGCTCAGCCTCACCCTTTATTTTACTCTTTAAATACTGCATTTTTTGTACGTCAGACATATTTGGATTGCTATGTATCGCCTCAGTGAAAATGTCCTTGAACGATACCCATTGATGATAGTTTCCGTAAAATATAGGGATAACAATTGGAGGAGTTGATTGCTGTTTATGGGTCATTGAAGATAAATGGCTGTTGATTAACCTCTTGATTTGTAGGTATTTCTCTTCAAAGTCAGAAAACGTTTTCTTTTATACTTTGTTATTAAAATTTCCACCACATTCTTTATCGATCTCCCAATGAAGAGTATCGATAATTACCCATCTTGCTTGCAGTGATTGTAGGGCATCCTGATACTCCCATCTTTTACGCATGATTTCCAGGTTTATACCTGAAATCGTCCTATCAAATGCTCGGAAGTTGCTTGATTGACTTCTTAGCATGTCGTCTGACTTGCTGTTAGTGCCTTGCTCCATAGAGGAGCTTGAAAAAGTAGCTGGCTTTGAAACTGGAGTGCGAGGTCTCTGTTCTTGCTCGGAGCCTCGACTTTGTATTTTTTTTTTAAATTCATTATATAAAGCTTTAGTTTTATTATACTGATCTGATGAAAAATAATCATTATCATACGATGTTGAAGGTAACTGATTTAATTGTAAATGATTGTTGTCAAATTCTCTCCAGTAACCTTCAAGGGTATCTAATCTACGCTTTAAATAATCGGGGTCTTTCTTGTTTGACTATCTTTTTTAAAATTAACGTAAAGCTGATCTATTGCTGTAATGGCTTGCTGCTGCGTAAGAAGAAGATCCTTCCAAGTAGACATGTTTAGGTATTGATAAATGGAAAGATCTTATTTGTTAGTGCTGAGTTGTACCAAATTGCCTCAAACAAATTAGACTGAGTCACTCGCGTCACTAGAGTCCTGCTTGTCCGAAAGCTCGAAGGACAAATTTCCGAAAGTCCGAAGGATCAAACTTTCCGATTGCTCGAAGGACCAAATTTTTATGTACGGGTAGTGCACATAAAATGAAATATTGATAGTCTGCTTAAAGAAAAGTAACAACATCGTTTTAACAAGGTGCCTACAAATAAATAAAAATAAAATAGTTTTAGATATTAAAAGTGGTATTAAAACGTAGTAACAGTTAGAGCAAAGTTATCTTTATTGTAAATAAAGTGATTTGGTGCATTTAAATAGTAATTAGTGAGATATTGTGAGAAAACATTTATGAAATATTGTTATACTTGAGAGATCAATATTAGAACTACCTACCTCGTTACTTGTTAAAAGATTAACAACCCAAACTAATGTTGATAAATTTTGCAGCAGTCGATAAGCGTCTTGTGGCCGAGAGT
Source organism: Monopis laevigella (assembly GCA_947458855.1). NCBI lineage: Eukaryota > Metazoa > Arthropoda > Insecta > Lepidoptera > Tineidae > Monopis > Monopis laevigella. The sequence continues at coordinate 23,967,847 of OX381586.1, read as the reverse complement.
GCGCAGAGCCGAACTTAGGGCATCAAATGCGCGGAGGTTCAAATCCGGGTCCCTAATAGAATAGTTTTTTATTTTATTTTTTTTAATTCTTTTAAAAAACTTTTTTTTTCTCTTTTTTTAAATACACTTTTTTTTTCTTTTAGTTGTTGTTGTATATATTAAATAATTTTAATCACTAAAAAATGTCTAAATGTGGAGCGTGTGCTACTAAACTGAATAGAGGAGATACTTTCATGCGTTGTGTTTTATGTCAAAGTAGCTATCACATTTTGTGTGTTGGAATCAATAATGATCAGCTGAAATTAATGCCAACAGACAAAGTAAAGGCGTGGTTATGTCCTGAATGCACCAGCAAGCGCAAAAAGGGTGGGGATAATACACACACACCGGTAAAAAGTTTATCGCCGGAACTCGTCGACAATAGAGTCCTGGAAGCTGTTCGCAGTGGAGGGTCAATGGGCTTTTCTACCAGTGAAACTCCTACGGAACAACATGCTGCAATTTTAAAAGTCATGGCATCTCGCTTAATGCAAATATGTGAACAGATACAGGCGGTAACAGGACTACAGAATAATATTAAATTAATTCAAAATGAGCTGGCCGAGATAAAGGACTCACTGAGCTGGAAGATGGATGATTTGTCTGAGAGGGTTATCACATTAGAAACAGAGACCAAAATTAAGGAGTCAAATGGAAGTAGGTGCTCCGCTCTCGAAGATACAATCGAGCACCTTAAACAAGATATAAACCAACGAGACCAAATTATGTTAATGAATGATTTGGAAATAGCTGGTATTCCAGAGAAAAAAGCGGAAAATGTCCTGCATTTAGTGTCCCTGGTAGCTATGAAGGTGGGGATGAATCTGGATAAAAGGGATGTAGTATATGCCCACAGAGCAGGAGTGCGAAGGGAACGTGACGACGCGCGGCCGCGACCCATTTGCGTGAGACTGGCAAGACGATTAGTTAGGGACGAGCTGCTTAAAAATGCTCGCGTAAGAAGAGGTTCTACGACTGCGGATATGGAGCTACCTGGCGATAAATATTACCGGCGCTAAAAAGGGGAAAAATTTACGTTTGGGTCTTTTAAACATAAGGTCATTGAACACAGGTCAAGACGAATTAATTGCGTATATTCAAAAATTCCAACCAGATATTTTAGCGTTGAACGAAATATGGTTAAAAGCAAAAGAATCCAAATGCGCTCCTACAGTGCCCGGATACACATTGAAGTATGTACCTAGAAAAAAGGGAACTGGTGGGGGTGTAGGATATTACATAGGGAAACACATTAAACATAGGGTCCGATCGCACCCACAGTCCGCTTTGGAACAGATGTGGTTAGAGGTATCATTTCCCGGCTGCCGCTTGGCAATCGGTACAGCATATAGATCCGAGTCCGTGGTTTAAATTGAAGAAGCCATAAATTGTCTCGATGAATCTATAAGTTGTTTTTCGTATTGTAACCACATTTGTATCCTATCGGATTTTAATGTGGACCTTCTAAATCCTACTAAGTCTCAAATAATGACACAGTTTCTACAAGACAGAAATATGAAACAGCTAGTAGAAATACCTACAAGAGTGACAGAAAAGTCCTCTACACTGTTGGACTTGATTATTACTGATACGCCTCAAATGTATAGTAATATACAGGTACATCATAATCCACATTTAAGTGACCATGCTATGGTATTAGTGGATTGTTTAATAAAGAAACCTAAAGTGGAACCTAAATTTATAAATACGCGATGCCTTAAAAATATAAATCATGCATTGTTCGAATCTGATTTAAATGATATACAATGGAAAGTCATGGGACAAGTGGATAATGTGGACGTTATAGTAGACCAATTTCAGGAAGCCATAATAAAATTATTCGATAAACACGCTCCATTAAAGCGAATTCAAATAAAGGACACAATTCGGCCTTGGATAACTGATAATGTTAAATTCATGATGGAACTTAGGGATAATGCCTTTGTCAAGGCACGGCAAACAAAATCAGACTTACATCTAAGATACTATAAAGACCTTCGAAATTTAGTTAATAGCACTATCAAAAGGGAAAAAACGGCATATTTTACACACTTTATTAACGGAAACAGCAAAGACCCTAAAAAACTTTGGACACATTTAAAACGAACAACCATCCTAGAAGAATCAAATAAAGCTGATTTACCGGAACATTTAAGGAACCCTAATGATATAAATGATTTCTTTCTAAACATACCTAAAGCACAAGCAAACTGTCCCAAAAATAAGAAAGTATATATTGATGGCTTTATAAATGATAAACTCATTGACCCCCAATTTCATCTTAAAACTATTGAGGAAAACGTAATCCTAAGAATCATTAACAAAATTAAAACAAATGCTCGTGGACCTGATGGCATTTCTATTGAAATGATCCGACTTACACTGCCTACATCTTTGTCAATAATTACACGCTTAGTCAATTTATCACTTAGATTAAATGTGTTTCCTCATAAATGGAAGCACGCTCTGGTTATGCCTATACCAAAGACAGGATGCGTAGAATCATATAACGATTTAAGACCTATTAGTATTTTACCGGTTCTCTCAAAGATATTAGAACGTGTTGTACAAATTCAATTATCTGAATATCTCGAAGAACATACCATATTACCACAAATTCAGTCCGGTTTTCGTAAGGGTTATGGAACAGCATCAAGCTTAGTGCATGTTACAGATGATATACTGACTCAGTCAGATGGTGGTTATAGCTCAACGCTAGTACTACTGGACTTTTCAAAAGCTTTTGACAGCTTAGATACAGATCTACTTTTGCATAAACTTTCCTACTATGGGGTGTCCAGCGCTTCATGTCTCTGGTTCAAGTCCTTTCTAAATAATAGAAGTCAACAAGTGAGCTTTACTTACAACAACGGTACAAGACTTGACTCAGATATAAGAAGTGTCACACGAGGTATACCACAGGGTTCAATTTTAAGTCCTCTCTTGTTTATTTTATATACAACAGATTTGACAAAGGTGTTAAGGTACTGTAAGGTTCACATGTATGCAGATGATACTCAGCTATATTACTCATTTAAACCTGACTTGATAGATGATGCCTTTAAAAATATCAACAATGATCTGGCATTAATTTATAACTGGGCAAATGATAATGCTTTAGTACTAAATCCTATTAAGTCAAAGTATATGCTATTAGGTACTAAGAAACAAAGAGCTATAAAAGGGGACGTATATATAAACATAAATGGATATACAAAGAGTTGATGAAGCAAAAAATTTAGGACTTGCACTCGACTCGGAAATAAGATTTATTAATCATATACAATCTAAAATGGGATTCAGCTTTTATAAGCTTAAAATATTGTATAGAATTAGAGATTACCTTACTGAAAATATTCGCGTTTTACTTACAGATTCACTTGTACTATCAGCATTTAATTATTGTGATGTAGTTTACGGTCCTAGACTATACACAAAAACACAGAAGTCTATACAGAGAGTCCAAAATGCATGTACCAGATTTAGCTTTAAAAATCCAAAGTATTCACATGTATCACCTTATATAAATAAAAATAATTTGTTGAATATGTCATCCCGTAGAGAGCTACATATGGCGTGCTTTGTTCACAGAATTTTACACACACAAAAGCCAAAGTATTTGTCAGAAAAACTAATTTACTGGCAAGACGCACATAATTACAAACACGGCACACGGTCCCATCTGTCTACAATATTGTCTATTCTACCATATACACAAGCCGGGTTTCAGGGATCATTTAAATACGCTGCTGCAAAAATTTGGAATAATTTGCCTCCACCTATTAGAAGTGTAAAGGTTTTGGCAAGTTTTAAAAAGCAGGTTAAACAACGGCTGTTGAAGGGGCAACTGTAATCTTGAACCATTAATATTTTATTCATTTACTTTTTTTATTTATTATTTTTGCAATTAGTATAAGTATACCTAATATTATTGTGTGAGAGATGTTTTTTTGTTTTTATTATTATGTAAAGTATTTTTTGTTAAACTAAAAATGTGTAATTAATTCGAATGTTGTTTTTGTGAGCTAAATGTAAAATTTTGATTGTGGAAGGGGGTCAATTTGAAAACCAGTTCTGTTGGCGAATAATCTCGCTTACAGGTATAACTGGCAATTGGTCCCATTGCCATAATGAAACAAGGATTCATATGATGTACTTTACTCTTTTTGGTGATTATTATGGCAATAAACGTTATTTTCTTTCTTCTTTCTTTCTTTCTTTCAGATCCGGCTCGAAGGACCCTACTTTTATGTACGGGTAGTGCACATAAAATGAAATATTGATAGTCTGCTTAAAGATTGATTTATTGATAAACTTAAATAAATATGATAAACTTAAAGTAATATAATTGATTGATAGCGAGGACACGCAAACTGCTTAATGTTTTAACGCGAACTGACTGCGCGGGCCGCGGTGGCCGGCCGCGTAGCCAAAATTGCTTACTCGAGAAAGTTGCATCGATTGCGTACTCGTAGTGCTAATTCGTCCGGAATTTTTGTAAAGTATTTTAAATATTTCCACGACTATTTTTCAGTCCATGATTGAGACAGGTATTTTTTGATGTTTCTTCAGTGGTACTTCCATTACAAAAGTAGTTAATTTTTCATTAGTCGATCGATAATCCTTTTCTGGCTCTATTAATACTAAGACTTGCTAGAACCTGTGAAATCATACCTTTATCATACGATCATATCATTATATCCTACAACCATATCTTTATCGTTCAATCATATCTTTATCATTCGATCATATCATTGTCTTGCGATTTATTTATTTTATTTTAAATTCTTTATTGCACAAAATTGTACATAGGCGAGCTTAATGCCTTAGGCATTTTCTACCAGCTAACCTTTGAGAGAGTAAAATATGCTTAGGGTGCGGAACTTTCGATAGAAGGATATACATTGTAACGGAACGTTACTTTTGATGTTCCAAAATGTATGGCAGTCCGCGAAATGGAACGGATAGTTTAGAATTTAAAATTACCCTTTGCAAAAGTGCAAAATGATGGCTTCCCATGTTACTTTGTTCTCTGCATTTAATTCATATTAACGATATTTTAAAGTGTCCATGACCTTGTTTCCGACTTCATTAAAAGGATAAAAACTTGTTTGGTGTGCTAAAGTGTTTTCGAATCAAAAGGAATTTCTGGAAACTTTAAATATTGGCAAGATAATTATGTGCTTGGATGTTTAGTAGGAAGTGAGCTATCCATGTGTTATTTTTTCACTGCGTTCTAAATTTTGTTCTTTTTTAATTTACTACTGTTTTCTATTTTATTTCTTTGTAGTGTTTTTTCTTTTCATTTTTCATTTCATTTTATTTTTATTAAAATGTGGGTATTAATTTCATTCTAATCGGTAAGTTTATGTCTTTTAGTAATTATGGACATAGTAAATTTGAATTCAGACCCCCCCGATCCTAGCCTTTCCCAGTATGACATGGAGGCGGACGAAATTCTCTTCACCCCTCCCGTCGGGGCTAATATAGAATTACAATATGTAGATAGTACCAAAAAGAAAACAACCAAAGATTTAAAGATTAACTTAAAAAATAAAATAAAAGAAGTTATTCCTCAATCTTCCATAAAAAGAGCTTTAGTCAATGTGGAAATGGATCAAATCAAAAGTAATCCTCTCCCTCTTTCTTCACTAACTAACGAAATTTTCCCCACCCCTTCTCCTTCCCCACTCCCTTTTAGAAATTTGTATTCCCAATCGGACATTGGTCCCTTTATTGTGTATGTCCAATTAATTAATGATGCACCTTCTTCGGGTTCTACGCTCCACTGTTTGAAATTTGGTTCTTTCCTTTATAAGAACAATTTTAAAAATATATTAGATGATGGCATCAAAAAAATTGGCAGAAATAGATTGTCTGTTGAATTCAGAAACTTTAATGATGCAAATGTATTTATCCAAAATAGTATATGGGAAAACTCTGAATATAAAATTTATATTCCTACATTCAATATAACTAGGATGGGGCTAGTTAGAGGCTTTCCCCGAGATTGGACTCATGAACGAATTGTGGATGATGTGAAAATCCCTGAAGGATTTGGAAAGATAATTAAGACTCGGCGGTTAAGTCGTAAATATAAAAAAGACAATGAAACCTCTTGGATTCCCACAGAATCTGTAGTCTTGACCTTTGATGGTCAAAGACTTCCTGATAAAGTGATCTCCTTTTACTCGTCTTTACCCGTAGAACCATATATTTTCCCTACAGTACAATGTTATCGCTGCTGTAGATTTGGGCATACCAGATCACAGTGCCGCTCCACCCCTCGCTGCTTTAAGTGCTCCAAGGATCACGATGGGAGCGATTGTCAAGCTTCTGAATTTATTTGCATTCACTGCTCTGGTACCCATACATCTATTTCAAAAACGTGCGCTGAAATGGCCAGACAACAAAGCATCAAACTTAAAATGACTCAAGAAAATATTTCTTATGCTGAGGCTAGTTATAAAACGCCTGCATCAAAAAAACTCTTTTCAGAAATTGTTGCTAACAAAAACCAATCACTTCCCTATTCTCCATCTATACCTTCCCACTCCTCCAATGCTTCCCAACGTAAACTTCGTTCCCGGTCTCCAAAATCTCGTTCCCGAACAGCTGCCTCTGAAGGGTATGATCGAGTAGCCCATAATAATATACTAAAGGAGTTTGCCATCCCACAACCTATGAATGGATGTGGCTATCCCTCTTCCCCTCTAAAAGATGATGCCTTTTCTCTTACCCAATTTCTCCTTCATTCAATCCTTGAAATTGTTTTAAATTCAAATATACCGCAAGACGTTGCCTTTCAACTTATTAAAAATATTACTCTCACGTTTCAAAATGGAGTCAAAAATCATCCAGTGGAATATCAGAAGCATTCTGCATAAGAAATCTGAACTATTCCACTTAAATCAAAGGTATTCACCGAATATTTACGCTCTTTCAGAAACTTGGTTAAACCCTAGCTCTCGCTTCTGTCTCCCGGGATACTCTTGTCTCAGGGATGATAGGAGCGATGGTTGGGGTGGTACTTGTCTCTTGATTAAAAATAAAATCCCTTTCTCTCTTATCCCTACTTCCTCTTTCCCTAACTTTAATATTGTGGCTGCTAAAATCAATGACATTTCATATGTTTCCATTTATATTCCAAAAAGAGACACCTCTATTATCCCACAATTAAAATCTATATTGAATCAAATTCCTCAACCTATTGTCATTTTGGGGGACTTTAACTCCCACCATCCCCTTTGGGGTGCCCCAAACTCCCATCCATTTAGCCTTCTCCTTATCGATATATTAGAACATTTTAACCTTTGCGTTTTAAATGATGGCTCCCCAACCAGGAGAACTCCTCCTGGATCTAATAGTAGCTTCGTTGATGTAACACTCTGCTCTGCGAATTTAGCTTCGCTTTTATCCTGGCGCCCCCTTCCTCTAAGCTACGGAAGTGACCACTTCCCGATTCTAATTTCTTCCCCTCTGAAATCATCCTCTTCCCCTCCTCTCCCTCCCCTTCTCCCATATATTATAAATAAAAATACCAATTGGGATCTTTTCAGTTCGACCCTGGAGGATAATATTTTGCAGCTAGATAATCCATCTCCAAATAACATCCTAGTATCCTATGATCTATTCCTAGGTGCCTTATCCCAGGCTGCCTCCAATTCTCTTCCCAAAAGAGTAGTTTCCAATGGTCGTTTATCCTCTCCACCTTGGTGGGATGCTGACTGTACTGAAGCAATTAAACAAAGAACAAATGCTGAAAAAAAATGTAATAAGAATCTAAATTTAGAAAATTATATAAATTTAAAAAATATACAAGCTTCCACTAAAAGGTTGCTAAAAAAAAAGAAAATTTTAGGCTGGAAAAACTTTTGTTCCTCCCTATCTCCCGATACTCCTTCTTCTATAGTTTGGAAAAATGTTAGACGCTATCGCTCATCTCGTCAGTTTAATCCCCCCCAATCATTTTCCCTGGACTGGGTAGACCAATTCATGGATAACCTTGCTCTATCTCCCTCTCCAGATCCTGACATCTGTCTAGATTCTTTGCCTACTGTTTCCATCCCTAACACTACTCTATTTGATCCTCCCTATTCAATAGAGGAACTCACTTTGGTCCTTAGACGGGTTAAACCTATGTCTGCCCCTGGTCCTGATGGTATTCCCTACATCCTTTTGTCCAAATTTAAGAGTAATTCCCTTTCCTTCTTATTAAAACTTTTAAATATAATTTTAGATATAGGGGCCATTCCTCCTTCTTGGCAATCCCAAACCATTATACCCATCCAAAAACCTGGTAAAGATCCTTCCCTTGCTACATCATATCGTCCCATAGCTCTCTCTTCCTGCATTTCTAAAGTTGCTGAACATCTTGTTAAAAACAGACTTGAATGGTACCTTGAACACCATGGTCTCTTGGCTAAATCCCAATATGGCTTTAGGAAGGGCCGTAGTACCCTGGATAACCTTTCACTTTTTTCAACTGACATCTATTTATCTTTCTCTAGAAATGAATCTGTCATAGCCGCCTTTCTAGATATTTCTGCGGCATATGATAACGTTAACCTTTCTACTCTCAGGCTCAAGTTGCAACAGCTGAGAGTTCCTAGTAAGGTAACAACCTTTCTCTTCAACCTCCTTTCTATAAGAAATATCTCTCTTCGTATTTCTGGCAGAAGTATTCCACCAAGAATTGTTAGAAGAGGCCTACCTCAAGGCTCTGTTCTCAGCCCTCTATTGTACGATGTTTATACATACGACCTCGATAAGAGAATGACTGATTGTCGTATTCTACAATATGCCGACGACTTACTCATATACTCTTCTGGGTCTGATGTTTCAGATGTCTCCCGTAACCTTAACCTATCCCTATCCTCTCTTAATTCATGGCTTAACAAAAACTATCTCTCCCTTTCACCCTCTAAAAGCTCTGTTGTGGTATTTACTAGAAAGAAAAAGCTCCCTGACCTACAAATTAAATACAACAACCAAAACCTCAAAATCAAGAAAGAAGTAAACTTTTTAGGGAAGACATTTGACCATAAAATGTCCAATGGTCCCCAAATAGATAGAATCATAGCTCGAACTGAAAATGGTATTAACATAATTAGAGCTCTTAGAGGGGTATGGTGGGGTGCCCATCCATTTAACCTTCGCCTTATCTATAACGCTATTGTCAGAAGCGTCTTTGACTATGGATCCTTCCTAAATCTAGATTCCCAAAAATCAAACAACAAAATTCTAGTCGCGCAAAGCAAGTGCCACCGGGCTATACTCGGTGCAATGAATTCTACTCCTACTAACTCCCTCCAAACAGAATGTGCCGACCCCCCCTTCCATATCAGACGTCAATATTTATCTGATCGGTTCCTCTTCAGAATTAAAATATTTTCTAGTCATCCTCTGTTTCCCAAATTAAAGCTTCTAAAAGAATATACATCCTCTAAAACTTTTTGGAAGAACAAACCTACCCCCTGCCTAATTAAGAGTTTCAATCTTGTTAATTCCATCAAATCCCCTATTAAACAATTCTCCTGTCATCCACTTTTTCATTTTGATTATGACTCTATAATATTTTCCCCGCGCTCAGCATCTTTAGGCATAGACAAAGATACAGTAAACCCTAATTCCAAATTAAATGAAATAATTTTAAAAAATTGGAAACATTCTGACATATTCTTCACTGACGCATCTAAATTTGATACACTGGGCTCAGTTGGTGCTGCATTTGTTCACCACAATTCTGGCCATTCCAGACAGTTCAAATTTCCCTACTACAGCTCAGTTTTTTCTGGAGAAAATTTTGCTATTATTGAAACATTAAAGTTTATTTTAGAAAATGAGTTAGATGATGCCCTAATTCTCTCTGATTCCCTTAGCTCTATTCAATCCCTTTCCTCCAATCCCTTTTCCAAGAATTCTATTTGCCCTATTACCTTGGAAATTAAGCACCTAGCTAGAACTTGCTTTAAAAATGGTATCAGAATTACCCTAGCTTGGATTCCCAGCCATGTAGGTATTCTTGGGAACGAATGGGTTGACCAGCTAGCTAAAAATGCTACTGTTCGAGGCCTGAAATCTAATTTTGTTACCTACCCCCATGATATCCTTAGCATTCCCTTACAAATTCTACAAAAATCCTGGGATCAGCATTGGAAAAAGTCTAGTCGAGTAAAAGGAAAACACTTATTTCTCATACAACCTCAAGTTCAAATGAAGCCTTGGTTTTCAAAAATTCGGCTTACAAAAAGTACAGCTTCTATTATCTCCAGATTGCGCTTAGGACACTGTTCGTCGCCATCCCACCTTGCTAGACTCAAAATATTAGACTCAGATAAATGTGAATGTGGTTCAGCTGTGGGTGATGCAAACCACATTTTATTCCAATGCTCCAAATATGATTCTGCTCCTCTTTATAAATATTTAGTTGCCAATAAAGTTCCCCTTCCCATTAGTCCTAATTGTTTATTATCACTTATCAACCAATCTACTACAAAGGCTCTTACTCAATTTATATCTTACCATAATATTAAGCTATAGAACCTACCGATGTATTGTTCATTTTTTTTTTTTTTTTTTTTTTTTTACTATTTTATATTTCATTTTATGTATCACAACATTCGAATTTACTTTAAGTTATTGTAATTTTTTTTTTTGTTACAATTCTAACCTCTTTCAGCTGGTTTAGGGTGGTTTTGGGATCGAGAACAGTAGTTGCTTAATTGTTAACTCTGACTCTTTTTAAAAAACCATGGATTGTTTATGTACTACACGACACTGGCACTAATCCCTACTTATACACTGTGGGGCCTTTGCCATTCTCTTAAGAAGAAGAAGAAGAAAGTGCAAAATGCAAAAGAGGCAGGTAGTTTAAATAAATGCATTTTACAAGTCGAAGTAACGTATTACTTCAAAATTAACATAAATAGGCCGCGGTCAGAGTACCGCAGGCCATTTTGATAAATTACTAAGATCGCGAGTGTGTGTTTGTAATAAATTGTTAGTTACAAAAACATATAATAGTGACGCACAAAGTTCGGAGTTCCAACATTAATTTGGAATAAAGTCCGAGGTGGAGAATAAAGTCCGAGGTGGAGAATCAAGTCGAGGGAGACAAACAACTACGGCAGAACCTGGCCTGGAACTTTTTTTCCTGAAGCCCTGTCTGCTACCGTCTTCAGACATCCCAGCTGGTCATAGCCTGGATTCTTCTTCCGGAGCCTGGACACCGTCTGCTCAGCAGATCACGGCCTGCCATAGCCGGCCATAACCGACCGCTGCCCGGAGCCTGGCCTGCCACTGACGGACGTTGGATGCTGCCCTCCCCGATCGTCGCTTAATCAGGGCAGTAGCATTCTTCCCATGACATAATCTGGATGTTGATAGAACCCAGTCTTTTATATCTCTCTCTCTCTTTATAAAAATTGTATATAATAGTTAAGTTTCCTTTAATATAATTTTATTTTAATTTCTATGTACGTTGTTTTTTATCTCACAGCCAATTTATGACCTGTAGGTAGGACTTCGTCACAACATATAATTTTAACAATGATGCATAACAATACTTAAACTACTTAAATACTGTATATAATATAATAAATGTAATACATAAACATACATACCATACCAAACAAAAATTGTCACGAGGATCTGGTTTAAGCGTTCAGATAATGAGCAGTGACCAAACGTTTAAACACCCCGATGGAAGGGGCTGATCTTATAGTCAGAGGAAGCAAATTCCACTGGCGAGCAGCTAACACCGTAAACGAATCTGAATATTTGGAAGAGACGTTAGACGGAATTTTTAGAAGGTTATAGACAGAGGAACGGAGGGGACGATCATGCGAATCACCAAGGAAAAGAAAACGAGTCTTAAGATAATATCTTATATATTGCGATCAATTAATTTTAAGTAAATTAATGTCGACGTTTTTTTTTTTTTGCTCATTATATAAATTGAAAACGAGATGAGGAGGGCCAGACTATACGAATGCTCCAAATAATTTATATCTTTTTTGATAGAATCCTGGGCCACCGCGAATGAAACAATTGGGAATCATTCAAAAAATTGTGATTGTGACATGTCTAAATTATCTGGCGGTGCCCTCAGCAACATCACACAATGTACATGTCTTGTCTGTTGCTTTCTCCCATCTTACGGTAAGATGGGAGAAAGCAACAAGATTATATTGTGTTATATGCGAAGACCAACCGTACGCGAGAATGCGCCATTACATAGCTAGAAGAATACAAACGTCCCCCATAGTATGTAACACGAATAAATTTTGTGTTACATCCTATATGCCTATCTACACAATTAATTTTGAACCTTCCCGCTAATCTCTTATCAGGAATTTACTACTGCCATCTGTTGTCAATTATTTGTACTACATTGTACAGAATAGTCACCTGGTATCATTTTAACTCATATTTTTTATATAACTTACTATTTCTACTTATAGATATTTAAACAATATAATAAAAATTGCTTTAATATATTTATAATATTCTATTTATGTCAATTGAAATGAACGCTTACTTGAGTTTATAATTTTTTAATAATAGTAACCCTGAGACACTAGTCAATTTTGAATTCTTCGTTGAAAACATTTTACAGATACCAACAAGTTTGGTTTATTGTGTTTTGTCTAAATGGTGGGTAGAATTAACACCTAGATGAAAGCAATAAAAGGTCGCCTCTCGACCATATAAGGGGTTTTACAGTCATGGAGCGAGGAAAAGGAAACATGTTCATTGTTAGTGCATCGCGGCCATGGTGCCAACACATTCTTGAGTTATAAAGTGCCTCCGGATATAGACTTCTAGATCCTCTCATACACTGCTGTAACATTCTGCTGTGCAATCCACCTGCTGTCACAAACACACATGCATCTACACTGCGTTCTGCCACTATCACTCATCTACTGCGCTATTGAGTTTCTCTTCTACTGCCTGGTCACACCCTGGTGCTGACGTGCCTGGAGTTCAAGCCTGCTTGGAGTACTAGAGGGACACTGCTGCAAGCTCCTGGCCATAGCTGAGGTTGTCTCATTCTTAATCTTAAATTTCTAAATGATAACTACCTAATATACAAATAAATTCATCATGTGTTCTGTGTTCAAGGGTACACCTACTAAACTATCTACTGCTTGATTTTTGTACTTTGCAAGCCTCTGCTACTTATTATACTACTCTAGTAAAGTGCATGGCGCCCATCTACTTACCTCTTGAATATAGACAAACTTAATAGTAACTTATTTTCTGTACAAATTAACTTAGGGTCTTGGAGACCATAGCTGTGAGAATGTCTGGGTGATAATCAAAAGGCTTCACCCACACCCTGGTTCATACTTGTAAACTGATAGTAATCTGTACAATTTGTGAAACTCAGTGTTTAATATTTTCTAGTGTAACTTTATTCAACTTAACTCTTAGCATAGTGCCATTCACAACTGCAGGTGAAAGCACTATAAAGTATTGTATTCAAACCCTTAGAATAAAGCTTTAGAGCTGTGAAGCTGTGACAGCACAGGAGTGCCAACTCATCACACATTGTTAATTGTTACCTCTTAAGTCCTTTTTTTTTATTAACTAATATAACTATTCCATTGTTCACCTGTTTAGGCTTGTGTATTTTTTTTTTAAATATATATCTGTTTCCTTCATTTTCACAAAATCTGAGTTCATAATTTCACTTCCTCTTAGGCTGCCTTTATATAGTGACTTTGGCCTTCTTCTCAGCTTAATATATATCCAATTTAATAAAACTACAGAATCTCTTATCATTATTTATTGATATATTGCTTTTAAAGCTGAGAATAAGGCTGAAACACCCACTACCAAAATCCTATGTAATAAGTAAGCCATTCATTCTGTGCTTCCAGTGTCATCGCGTGAACGCTGTAACCATGCTCTTCGTCATTTCTAAGAAAGATTTAATATCCATCACATTCCCTTTTCTTATAACCCAGCCCCCTTTTGCTGGTCTGTGCACCACTCATAAAATATTGACTGAACTAAAAAGTGTTGACTCTGATCTCAGAGGCCAAGGAGTGTTTTGGGAGGGATCCATCAAGAGTTGGTCGGGATGTGGCTTGCGGTTACATGTTCGCACGACTCGGATGGCTTATACCCAGTCTAGTGGGTAAGTCACTACGCAATCGATAACAAGGCTGGACCTGGGATGGGTGACCGCTTTATAGAACGAGGCTATACCATCATAAACACCGTAACAATCTCGCCACTTGTTAGATGTTGCCTTCGAATACCATCGGCGAATGAGGACGGGTTAATCCCTACGCTGGGTACCCTGAGGCCGTATAAATGGTTCTCGGGAGCCAAAACAAGGCAACCATGACAGTATCTTTTAACTGTTTTTTTTTTATTAATTTGTATAATTCGAATAGGATTCGAAAAACCTCCTTTCAGGGTGCGGTTACGAAATGGGTTGAATTGACAATAAGGCAGCGAGTATATTAAAATATACTCGAAATGCAATTTGTCGCCACCCATTTCGTAATCGCATCGTTTGGCCGGCATAGTGGGAGCGATCAAGTTTGTTTAAGAACAAAATCAATTGATCGACCCCATTCATGGAATTTGTAGGTCTGCTTACCACCAGGTAGATACAAAGTCACATGCCGTGCTCCAATAAAAAAAATATATTAAAAAACGAATATTTAAAAGCTCAGATTAATAATAAAATCTGAGTTTGAAAGCCCCAGTCACAAGCACCCTATAACAGACTAATAGACATTGAAAACAGTGCTATTGGATAAAAGTGTTGCTATATGCACCTTTAAAAATTAATGAATAATATAATCTAATATTTAAAAAAAAAAAATGTATCTTGCAGCATATAAAAAAAAATGTATTGCTATTTCTATAAGTAATGATAAAAATAAAGCATCACAAGATTTCTTGTAGAAGTGTGCAGCAGCAAATTTACATTCTGATCTGTATAAAATATTCTATATAAAGACGTGTACGGGCAAAATAAAACAAACGAATAGTAAGTAGGTATACAATAGACATTTATTTGTGTACAGAACTACAATAAGTGCTTATCTCTATGCTGACGTCACAGCATCAGTCTAACATCGACGTGGCAGTGACGAGGCGCCATCTTGGCAACATGGCCGCCGCGACCACGACTCCGCGACCCTAATGACATCGCCGTCGCCCGGGTTTTGGAATAACAGGCCAGACAGATCATGAACATGAAGGCGATAGTCCAAGTTTCAGTTGATAGTTATGCAGATGACAAAGTAACGGGTGATTTTTTTGAGGTACACATATAATTTATTTAATATCAGTGAAACTTGCTTTATTGGAAAGTGAAATTTTTGATATAAATGTTTGAATATATCTGAGGCCTTGTGCCACTGCGGCGCGTGGATGGCGCAATCTAAGGCCTTGTGCTCAGATTGCGCCTTTTGACTGCACCGAATATTGTGTTCCAAATGTTTCAATCGTCGCTGGATTGTCTACGAGTCTCCCCAAAGTTCACACGACATCCGTGACATTGTTGGTGACCAGGCGCCGCGCGCTGTGTAGCCACGTCCTGCCTGCGGTTCCGACACGTCTGCCGCCAGTAATCTTTCGCATAGCCGTTCACCGTGACTGCACTTTGACCATGACCGTGGAGCAAGGACTCCGGCGGCCCATAAAACGCAACAAACATGCGCATGTTTTTGTCACTCGTCTGCGGATAAGCCAGAGACGGGGAAACACGCGGAACACAACGGTCGACGAGGTATTAGCGAAATACCTGCGGACATACCGCCGTATGATATACACGCGTCGGAGCATTTTTAGGATGACGGACGTGTCTAGAGAAAAAAGAACAGGTATATATTAGTGATGAATACCCAGTTTGTCTGTCGGGTTGAGGAAAACAGTTCAAATTAGGTAAAGTAGATAAGATGTCCTCTCGACATTTCGGGAGGTATGTATATATAAACTACTTATTGAAAAAAAAAATGCATCCATTCATAATGAATAATATGTTTGATTTAAGAAGAAAATGACTTATTAGTCAGTCAGTTTATTTGTATTATCGAATATGTATGAGGCTTGATGTAGGTAACATTAGGAGGGGAGTCGTGGTCCGGAGCAACTTAATCTAATCCTCTTTGGTTAGTATCCAAACAACACAACATCATAGTAAATGCATAGTATTAGCAACACACAAACGTACATACTACACGTGTATGGCACAACGTTATTATCTCTATACTCATTTGTCCAAAAAATACTTAAAAGTAACATTTTGTTAGGAAGCCGTACGCAGTCCAGTTTGCATGATGCCACCAGTGAGAGTCGCGGCGTCTCCGGCGACGGACGCTTATTGCAAACTGTATCGTGTATGGTGTACTCACGCGCAGGGTGGGCAGGGACCATACAGTAGGGCGTCGCCTTATCATTTCACAAACTAGCTGACAATTGGGAAGACAAAGGTGTCTGTGGAGCATAGAGTCTAATAAGGAGTGAGTATACAGGCACCCGCACACCCGGATATCACGCGCAATCTCAGTATACGGCACCCGCACACCCGGATGTCACGCGCAATCTCAGTATACAGGCACCCGCACACCCGGATGTCACGCGCAATCTCAGTATACAGGCACCCGCACACCCGGATGTCACGCGCAATCTCAGTATACAGGCACCCGCACACCCGGATGTCACGCGCAATCTCAGTATACAGGCACCCGCACACCCGGATGTCACGCGCAATCTCAGTATACAGGCACCCGCACACCCGGATGTCACGCGCAATCTCAGTATACAGGCACCCGCACACCCGGATGTCACGCGCAATCTCAGTATACAGGCACCCGCACACCCGGATGTCACGCGCAATCTCAGTATACAGGCACCCGCACACCCGGATGTCACGCGCAATCTCAGTATACAGGCACCCGCACACCCGGATGTCACGCGCAATCTCAGTATACAGGCACCCGCACACCCGGATGTCACGCGCAATCTCAGTATACAGGCACCCGCACACCCGGATGTCACGCGCAATCTCAGTATACAGGCACCCGCACACCCGGATGTCACGCGCAATCTCATTATACAGGCACCCCGCACATCCGGATGTCACGCGCAATCTCAGTATAAATATTAAATCGACTTCACTTATAGCTATTTTGAAAAAATCTTTTTTTAGAAATAACATTAAATAAAATAAAACTAAAACACAAAAAAATCAGTCAAAATTGTTCTCATGAGAAGGAAAATTTCTACAACTTATAAATTAATATAAAAGTTGTTAAGTAAAGTATGAGTATAATCATTAACTTATAAGTAGCGAGAACACTCGGGAATACCATGTGTAATAGTGGTTGTAGGAAACTACGAAGTCTATTTGTGACTCACCTAAAATAAACTTTAAATCGAAAACAAAGTGCGCATGTCATGTAAGTAATGATAAGGTTTGGACAGGGTGACTTGGAAAGGATATACTTTGGGCTAATATGAGGTTCTGCTGATCGAATCGAACGAGTTTTCCCATGGAACCATGTGTCGTAAATGAAAAAATATACGTTCTTTCAAAGTCACCCTGTATATATCACATGATATATAAATATGTGAAAATTAGTCCATTATGTACAAATGTATTGGAGAAGTGGTCGCCACACAATGAGCAACATGTTAATTCCGTTCAGCTGTCTTGTTTACGTAGAAGTGAGTGCGAGGCGACCAGCGACGCGCGGGGAGCTTCAGCGCGGGGGGGCCACAACGCGGGGGGGCTACAGCGCGGGGGGGGCTACAGCGCGGGGGGGCTACAGCGCGGGGGGGCTACAGCGCGGGGGGGCTACAGCGCGCGGGGACAACAGCGCGCGGGGGAGCTACAACATGCATTACATCGTTGCTACTGGTACACACAGTACAAGCCTCGAGCTTAGTTTGTGATGTCTCACATATTATTATTATTGATTTGTTTATGAATTGTCAACAGGTCGGTCCGTCGGTCTCTAATGACTCAAGGACGGCGCTAATCTGCGGGATACTGTTTGTTTTTTATACATATTTTTTAATGTTGTATTTAACATTGTGTTTAATATTTTTAGTAGGACATAAATGTTTAAAATGTCTTGTACGTCCATTTTATTCAGTAGAATGTGTAATGTTAGTAATTATTGTAATATATGCACTGTTTGGAGAAACAATAAATAGCGGAAATTGTTGGATCTCTCTCGGCGGGGGGTAGCGGAGACTCGTCGACTCATTTCTAATCATTCATCAATAAATATACACTTGGGCTGAGTTGCTTCAACTTGAACTCTCTGTAACTGTAATGATAAAAGTTATAAATGGCGTCGATAGTGTCAGCTGTCATTCCAGCTACAAAATTAAATTGGTACATTCGACGCCATGTTTAACTTTAATCGTTACATTTACAGAGAGCTTTGGTGCAACTCAGGTTTATAATACCAAAGTGTTGAAAGCGAACGAGCTTCGGGACAAAGCGGGCCGAGAGACTCAGGCCTTGTACCGGGGCTGGGGGCGCAGACACAGCGCCAGCGTGAGCGCCGCGCCCAGCGACAGCGCCCCCAGCGCCCCCAGCGCCGCGCCTCCCGCCGCGCCCCCCCACGCGGCCAGCGCCCCCAGCACGCGCGCGCCGCACCCCGCGCGCCACACGTCCGCGCCGCCCGCGCCCACGCCCACGCGCACCGCGCCCGCGCCCTCGCCGCCCGGCGCGCGCGCGCACGAGCCCGGCACCGCGTAGTGCGCCGGCGCCGCGGAGATGCGCAGGTCGAGCGCCGCGCCCGGCGCCGCCGCCGCCCACCGCGACTCCTGCACACAAACACCTCACAGGTGAGTCCCGCTCTTCACTACATATTGTAGCTAATATAGAAAATTAGGTAATTTTTTTATTGTAAATCACTCTCGACCGAATGTAGGAGTTTTAGATAAGACGATAGACACATGCAAATACAATCAAGCGAGCTCTATATGTCGCCGCACTGTATGTGATCTGACCAAGGTCCTCTCAGTCGGGAAGCTGTATGTGTATGGAGACTCGACACCATAGGGCAGTTGTTTCTCGGCTGCGAACAGCGAGGGCGCGTTCACCATTTTCCGATAAACTACGAGTATCACTAAAAGCTCATTTACCCAAAAACAATATTCTTATTTAGCGGCTAAGTTATACACCACAATAAAAATGATAATTAAAATAAAAGCAAATAACTTCAATTAATAGGCAATGGAAACACATTTAAAAAAAAAACTATATTATAATGAAATAGAAATACCTACTGCTACATAAAATAACATAATTACGAACGCGCATATACAATAAAAACATATCATTGATGACGGTCTATTAAATTATAACACAACAAATACATAATATACTATTACCAATTACAAACACACACACATAGTTTAAAGAGTTATTAGAAGAAAAGCTAATAGAGGGCGTCTGTGTATAAGAGTGGTTCCACTCCGCGCTTTAGGTATGAAGCTACAAGTACCCGGCCGTACCCACGGATGGGTTTTATGTTTAAGGGCTGCCGCGTGGGCTGCCGCGTGGGCTGCCGCGTGGGCTGCCGCGCACCGGCCGAGTCGCACGTTTGTATGATTAACTAAAATGAGGTGTATACACATTTCGGTTGCTTAAATAATAGTAACCAGGATCTGGACCATACGTTTTCATACCTCCAAAGGACCTCAAAAGGTAAATATAATCCACGCCTACGTTATTATTAGGCAGGTACAATAAAAAAATTACAAAACGTGTGTCCAGTAGTCTATTTATAAGAATTAATATTAAGAATTTTCATTATTCGCCACCTTTCCTATGTACTTACCAAATGTTGTTGCTTTGTTATAGTTATCTAAGTCTCTCGTATTTACGTACTTTGTTAGATAGTTAATTACTATAGTATAGCTAGGTATTTATAAATTATGTTTACAAGATCAGGTTTAGTTTTGTTTGATAAGTATAGGTAGTAATAGTTAGTTCATGTTAGTGCACTAACTATTACTACCTATACTTATCAAACAAAACTAAACCCGATCTTGTCTGTAGAAATATTATGCAGTCTTGATAAGTAAACAACATACAAGTATGTATGTTGTTTACTTATCAAAACTGCTCGTACATACTTATTTATTTTCCCAATTAGGCACGTAGGCTGTTTAATAATAAATATCATAGACTAAGCAAATATACTGAGGCAATGTTTTTGTAAGGTTTTCTTTCAACTTAGTAGGTAGGTACAATCTGTTTTCCTTTAAAGGTATTATTCGCACTTAAATCATATCACATAATCTACCTATACTACTTGTATCTACTATTATTTCTTTTGTGCCTATACACCGAAATGCAATATTTAGTTTCATAGACAATGTAGTGTGGCTTATTTCTTCCGTAGCTCCTTGGGTTAAAATACCTATGCAGCAGACATCCTAAAATTTTTTTTTTAATAATCTACTTACTTACCACTAAGTACATAACCTAGGTTTTGTTTAAAAGGAAACAACCTTAACGTCATCAGAAAAGTAAAGAATTACGCGATAGAAAGAGAGGCAACTTTAAGTGAAAATAAAGAATTACGCGATAGAAAGAGAGGCAACTTTAGGTGAAAATAAAGAATTACGCGATAGAAAGAGAGGCAACTTTAGGTGAAAATAAAGAATTACGCGATAGAAAGAGAGGCAACTTTAGGTGAAAATAAAGAATTACGCGATAGAAAGAGAGGCAACTTTAGGTGAAAATAAAGAATTACGCGATAGAAAGAGAGGCAACTTTAGGTGAAAATAAAGAATTACGCGATAGAAAGAGAGGCAACTTTAGGTGAAAATAAAGAATTACGCGATAGAAAGAGAGGCAACTTTAGGTGAAAATAAAGAATTACGCGATAGAAAGAGAGGCAACTTTAGGTGAAAATAAAGAATTACGCGATAGAAAGAGAGGCAACTTTAGGTGAAAATAAAGAATTACGCGATAGAAAGAGAGGCAACTTTAGGTGAAAATAAAGAATTACGCGATAGAAAGAGAGGCAACTTTAGGTGAAAATAAAGAATTACGCGATAGAAAGAGAGGCAACTTTAGGTGAAAATAAAGAATTACGCGATAGAAAGAGAGGCAACTTTAGGTGAAAATAAAGAATTACGCGATAGAAAGAGAGGCAACTTTAGGTGAAAATAAAGAATTACGCGATAGAAAGAGAGGCAACTTTAGGTGAAAATAAAGAATTACGCGATAGAAAGAGAGGCAACTTTAGGTGAAAATAAAGAATTACGCGATAGAAAGAGAGGCAACTTTAGGTGAAAATAAATGTGGGCCATTAGCGCTAAACTTTATTGTTTCGGAGTGGAACATCTGTAATTGTACTATTATTTCTTCTGTACCGGAAGTGAGATGTTTAAGATGGCAGAGAGAACACGTCGTGCTTCAAACGAATCTAGTTTATCTTGGAGCACATTTTTGGTGAGGTTTCAAAAACCACAATGTCACAAATCAATGTTAAAAACTTTTTTTTTAAATATTGTCATGCTATTCTTTATTAAAATATGAATTTTAAGAACTTAATAAAAAGAGTAATTTATAATATTTGTAATTAATTGGGTATTCCAGAAGTTATGCAGTGGTGAATCCAATCCATTAACTTTTCTCTGGAACTGGAACGAGATCTCACGGTATCGGAGCCGGCTCGGCGGCGGCTCCCTGCTGAGCAGTTGCGCTTCGGTCGCGCGTAGCTCTGCGTCATCCGTAAGTGTGTCCACGCAGACATTTACGAACCATTTGTTGTTGTCACGAGAACGCAGCCACTCTCCAAGAGTATCTTATATACTAATCCTTATCATCCACAAACAAATGGCGCACGAGAACGCAGCCACTCTCCAAGAGTATCTTATATACTACTCCTTATCATCCACAAACAAATGGCGCACGAGAACGCAGCCACTCTCCAAGAGTATCTTATATACTACTCCTTATCATCCACAAACAAATGGCGCACGAGAACGCAGCCACTTTCCAAGAGTATCTTATATACTACTCCTTATCATCCACAAACAAATGGCGCACGAGAACGCAGCCACTCTCCAAGAGTATCTTATATACTACTCCTTATCATCCACAAACAAATGGCGCACGAGAACGCAGCCACTCTCCAAGAGTATCTTATATACTAATCCTTATCATCCACAAACAAATGGCGCACGAGAACGCAGCCACTCTCCAAGAGTATCTTATATACTACTCCTTATCATCCACAAACAAATGGCGCACGAGAACGCAGCCACTCTCCAAGAGTATCTTATATACTACTCCTTATCATCCACAAACAAATGGCGCACGAGAACGCAGCCACTTTCCAAGAGTATCTTATATACTACTCCTTATCATCCACAAACAAATGGCGCACGAGAACGCAGCCACTCTCCAAGAGTATCTTATATACTACTCCTTATCATCCACAAACAAATGGCGCACGAGAACGCAGCCACTCTCCAAGAGTATCTTATATACTACTCCTTATCATCCACAAACAAATGGCGCACGAGAACGCAGCCACTCTCCAAGAGTATCTTATATACTACTCCTTATCATCCACAAACAAATGGCGCACGAGAACGCAGCCACTCTCCAAGAGTATCTTATATACTACTCCTTATCATCCACAAACAAATGGCGCACGAGAACGCAGCCACTCTCCAAGAGTATCTTATATACTACTCCTTATCATCCACAAACAAATGGCGCGCGAGAACGCAGCCACTCTCCAAGAGTATCTTATATACTACTCCTTATCATCCACAAACAAATGGCGCACGAGAACGCAGCCACTCTCCAAGAGTATCTTATATACTTCTCCTTATCATCCACAAACAAATGGCGCACGAGAACGCAGCCACTCTCCAAGAGTATCTTATATACTACTCCTTATCATCCACAAACAAATGGCGCACGAGAACGCAGCCACTCTCCAAGAGTATCTTATATACTACTCCTTATCATCCACAAACAAATGGCGCACGAGAACGCAGCCACTCTCCAAAAGTATCTTATATACTACTCCTTATCATCCACAAACAAATGGCGCACGAGAACGCAGCCACTCTCCAAGAGTATCTTATATCCTACATTAACGAAAATCAAGATGTCTGGCATTGCTATCTCCCTTCAGCAGTTTTGGCATTTAGCATTTTTACTCCTCATTCTACAACTCAACATACTCCTTTCGAACTATAATATAGTTATAAACCATCAATTCCTACTTCTTGATATGATTCTAACATCGACACAACTTATAATGAATACATCCGCGCTCTAAGATACCGGATGCAACTCAGCTGAGAGAAAGCTCTTGAAAACATTTCCCAAAATATACAATCTTCCAAAAGATACAAATCAAGTCGTGAAGTATGAACCAGGTGACATGGTATACCTAAAACACTATCACCGCCTCAGAAAATCGTTATCTCCAATTTGGAAAGGTCCTTATAAAATACTTAATTAAAACGGAAAATATAATGTTACACTGCAAAACGGCAGAAAACATATTAAATACCACGTCAATGACCTAAATCCAAACTCTTTAATTCTTTCCAGATTTTTGCTGAAATCTATAACAACCGCAGTCTCTATCGAACCTATTATTCATACTTGTTTGTGGATATATGCCGACCAACAACCTAATGCTTATAACATCGGAATGTGTTACGCGTCTCGATATAATCCCTGTGGATATATGCCGACCAACAACCTAATGCTTATAACATCGGAATGTGTTACGCGTCTCGATATAATCCCTGTGGATATATGCCGACCAACAACCTAATGCTTATAACATCGGAATGTGTTACGCATCTCGATATAATTCCTGTGGATATATGCCGACCAACAACCTAATGCTTATAACATCGGAATGTGTTACGCGTCTCGATATAATCCCTGTGGATATATGCCGACCAACAACCTAATGCTTATAACATCGGAATGTGTTACGCATCTCGATATAATCCCTGTGGATATTTGCCGACCAACAACCTAATGCTTATAACATCGGAATGTGCTACGCATCTCGATATAATCCCTGTGGATATATGCCGACAAACAACCTAATGCTTATAACATCGGAATGTGTTACGCATCTCGATATAATCCCTGTGGATATATGCCGACCAACAACCTAATGCTTATAACATCGGAATGTGTTACGCATCTTGATATAATCCCTGTGGATATTTGCCGACCAACAACCTAATGCTTATAACATCGGAATGTGTTACGCATCTCGATATAATCCCTGTGGATATATGCCGACCAACAACCTAATCCTTATAACATCGGAATGTGTTACGCATCTCGATATAATCCCTGTGGATATATGCCGACCAACAACCTAATGCTTATAACATCGGAATGTGTTACGCATCTCGATATAATCCCTGTGGATATTTGCCGACCAACAACCTAATGCTTATAACATCGGAATGTGTTACGCATCTCGATATAATCCCTGTGGATATATGCCGACCAACAACCTAATGCTTATAACATCGGAATGTGTTACGCATCTCGATATAATCCCTGTGGATATATGCCGACCAACAACCTAATGCTTATAACATCGGAATGTGTTACGCATCTTGATATAATCCCTGTGGATATTAGCCGACCAACAACCTAATGCTTATAACATCGGAATGTGTTACGCATCTCGATATAATCCCTGTGGATATATGCCGACCAACAACCTAATGCTTATAACATCGAAATGTGTTACGCATCTCGATATAATCCCTGTGGTTATATGCCGACCAACAACCTAATGCTTATAACATCGGAATGTGTTACGCATCTCGATATAATCCCTGTGGATATATGCCGACCAACAACCTAATGCTTATAACATCGGAATGTGTTACGCATCTCGATATAATCCCTGTGGATATTTGCCGACCAACAACCTAATGCTTATAACATCGGAATGTGTTACGCATCTCGATATAATCCCTGTGGATATATGCCGACCAACAACCTAATGCTTATAACATCGGAATGTGTTACGCATCTCGATATAATCCCTGTGGATATATGCCGACCAACAATCTAATGCTTATAACATCGGAATGTGTTACGCATCTCGATATAATCCCTGTGGATATATGCCGACCAACAACCTAATGCTTATAACATCGGAATGTGTTACGCATCTCGATATAATCCCTGTGGATATATGCCGACCAACAACCTAATGCTTATAACATCGGAACGTGTTACGCATCTCGATATAATCCCTGTGGATATATGCCGACCAACAACCTAATGCTTATAACATCGGAATGTGTTACGCATCTCGATATAATCCCTGTCAAACCTCATTTAGATCAAACAAAGTCAAATTTCAAAAACTTTTCATTTGTGCAACCTCGCGCAAACACGCGATTTTACCGCCGAATGCTTAGAAGTATTCAACCCCATTAAGGTTCTTATGACTTCTAATTTTATAAATTCGAATCTTATCTCATATTATTTTGATAAATACTTCTTCGTATAAAACAAAAAGATCCCTCGAATTTGGAGGAGAAGTTCTAAAATTCTTTTTTGGTACTCTCGATGCCGATGATGCACGAAAATACGATGCTGCTATATCAGCATGCCAACAACACGAAAATACGATGCTGCTATATCATCATGCCAACAACACGTAAATACGATGCTGCTATATCAGTGTTCGATTTTGATAAATAGTCTGGATGCTAATCTGTGGTCATGTCACAGTCACATGTGACCTTTTGACATGTCAGTCAGTTAAGAAAAAAAAGGTTAGAAAAATGGTGAATTAATTCTGACGAGTTGGTATAATTATTTCTTATTGTGAATAGCGTTAATGTTCCGCAAGTGAGTTTTGTGCGGCCTATTCGAAATACCATCAAAATTGTCTAGAGTTTCGTTCGCTTTGTAAAATGGCGCCTACAAATAGTGATTCAGATTTGTCGCGTTGATGGTGACATTGTGTCTGAATAGAAATTGTTATACAGTGGCATATGTAGTGGTTGAAGACATCGGAGTTATTGCATCCCTTGGGCACCCAGGGATCCCGTCCAGAAGCTAACCACAAGCCATTCGGTAAATTTAGATTTTAAGTTTAGCGGTGCGAAACGCACCCGTGTGAGAAGCTTGGACGAGATTAGTTCCCGGCTTCTCGCACATTTCTGGTAGCAGAGCGTGGTTAGTACACATTCTAGCACATTTTGTTAGTGGGTTTTTTAATTTACCCATCTGTGCAAATTTTGATAGTGTATATAACCTCAAATTATTTGTTCCTAGCTCAGTTTAGAAACTGGTTTGTTGACTAATTAGTTTATTTTGTTAATTATTGGTTTTGTTGTACCATTTGGTTTGGATAAATCATAAATTCTTCCAAAGGTTGTTTATTTACGGACTACCTACCTGTCTCAGAAAACTCACGAAGTACCTAAAGTGCTTACTTCACCACATACCTATCTAACACCCCCCCCCCCCCCCCCTAACTGGTGACCCGCAAGTCCATTATACCAAAAGAGACGTCATCCATTTTCGGAAAATGAACTTGAAAGTTCCTCCGTTCTCACCTGATGACCCTGAAATATGGTTTGCACTTCTTGAAAGTCAGTTTGAGAGTTTTGATATTACCGAAGACCAAGTCAGATTTAATAATGTCGTTAACAACATTGAGGTTCAATATGCAAAAACTGTTAAACAAACATTATACTCAATCCCCCGGCCAAGGATCGACATACGACACATTCTCTTGAGCAGCTATCTGATTTAGCCGACCGCATTAACGAGATCAACTCGTCCTGCAGCGTCGCGTCTACTAGCGTTCCAGCATACAATGCCGGCACCTCAAGCGAGATCGCAGAGTTACGGAAAATTGTTGAACGGCTTTCTACGAAGCTCGACGAATATACTCGCTCGACCCAACGTTCCAAACAACAGCGTCGGCAATCATCTTCGTCGCGCAGCACATCCAGGTCCATTTTCAACTACCGCAAGTATCCTGTTTGTTGGTACCACACCAAGTTTGGTTCGAAGGGGCGCAAGTGTATCACGCCGTGCGCGACAAGGCGGGAAATCACACCAGGGCCCCCTATAGCAAGGGGGCCCTGGTGTGATTTCCCGCTAGTAGACGCGATAGCTGCTCAAGAGAATGTGTCGTATATCGATCCTTGGCCGGGGGATTGAGTATAATGTTTGTTTAACAGTTTTTGCATATTGAACCTCAATGTTGTTAACGACATTATTAAATCTGACTTGGTCTTCGGTAATATCAAAACTCTCAAACTGACTTTCAAGAAGTGCAAACCATATTTCAGGGTCATCAGGTGAGAACGGAGGAACTTTCAAGTTAATGCGGTCGGCTAAATCAGATAGCTGCTCAGGCTGCACTCCCCGTAGACTTGCACCTGATAAAGTTAAAATAGCACGAGCTGAATTCGACCTTATGCTCAACAATGGTACAGCGCGTCCTTCCAGAAGCCCCTGGGCTTCCCCATTACACCTTGCACCTAAGAAGGATAGCGGTTGGCGACTATGTGATGACTACAGGTTACTCAACTCTCGCACCATATCCGACCGTTATCCAATTAGGCACATCCATGACTTCTCCCATAGTATAGCTGGCTGCAAGATGTTTGATTGTGCCTTCGACATGCTGGTCAAACCTTTCAGCGCTTCGTAGATGATATCACTAGAGGCCTTGACTTTACTTACGCCTATTTGGACGATTTTCTGGTATTCTCCCGCAGCGAGGCTTAACACGAGCAGCACCTTCACCAACTTTATAGTCGTTTAAAGAACTACGGTGTACTTGTAAACACCTCAAAGTAGGAGCCAGCGAGGTAAAGTTCTTGGGATACAGCGTCTCCGAGACTGGTACCAAGCTTCTTGAATCGAAGGTCGAGGCCATTACGGAATTTCCCCCACCTAAAACCGTAGATAATTAAGACGCTTTTTAGGCATGTCGAATTTTTACAGGCGATTTTTACCTAATGCTGCCAAAATTCAAGCGCCTCTGCTTGTCGGTTCGGTGAAGGCGTCTCATCCCATCGAACTCACAGGAGACACTCTAGCAGCTTTTAACAGCTGCAAAGTAAGCCTGAAAGTTTTCGTAGCTTTCCCTATTTAGATTGTCCGGGAGAAAGTAAGGTCCAATCAAATGATTGGAGATAATGCCCATCCACACATTCATGCTGAATCTTAGTTGGGACCCCTTCACTCTTTTCTTATTGGGATTCCTTCGTTCTTTTGGGGCCCAGTAATGGGCGTTGTGATAGTTAGTTATGCCATCTTTATCAAATTTGGATTCATCTGTCCACAAGTTATTTCTTAGAAAATCTGGTTCTTCTACGTCAGCATTTAGCATGAATCTGCAGAAGTCCAACCTTCTCGCGGGTGTCCTTCTTCAATAACGTGTACCGGCGTGTAATGGTAGGGGTATAGGCCAGCAGTATGCACTGTAAACCATACTCTCCATTGCGAAAGTCCCAGATCACGGGCAACAATATTAGTGGAAGTAGTCGGATCCGCTCGAAAGCGTTGCACTACGTAGTCGGCACTGAAAATATCGGGAATGGAATATTTTCACTGTTCCTGTCATATTAAAATCTTTTTAATTGAAAACTCCTTGGTTTTAAAATCGAATACCATTTATCTATTTAAAAAAAGATTCTTGGTCTTGTCACAAGGACTTGTCAAACTTGTTTAGTCGTTGAGAAAATGGAATGAAAAATGAAATTGACTCGAGAAAATTCAAGTGCGATGATTTATTATAACTTTCGAAGTGGTTTAACACAAAAACAGTGTGTTGATCGGATGCTTTCTGCATTTGGTGATGAAGCCCTATCCAAAACCTCAATTTATCGCTGGTTTGCTGAATTTCAACGTGGACGTGTCAAGCTCAGTGATGATCCCCGTCAAGGTCATCCAAAAACTGCAGTCACCCAAGAAAACGTTGATGCTGTGCGTAAGCTGGTTGTGGAAGATCGACATGTGACATACCGCGAAATTCAGGCAACTTTAGACATTGGCATGAGTCAAATACAAATAATCTTGCATGAACAATTAGGTGTAAAAAAGTTGTTTTCCCGATGGATACCGCATTCGCTCTGTGAAGAGCAAAAAGCGGCTCGCGTTACTTGGTGCGTCAGAACTCTCGAAAGATTCCACGCAGGATCCTTAAATGCTGTATACAACATCGTATCAGGTGACGAATCCTGGATATACGCGTACGAACCCGAAACAAAAAATCAGTCACGAGTTTGGGTGTTCGAAAATGAGTTAAAGCCAACAAAAAATATGCGTTCACGGAGTGTTGCAAAAAAAATGGTGGTCACGTTTGTCTCCAAAACCGGCCGGCCGTTTGTCTCCAAAACCGGTTGCGACTATTCCACTTGAGGGACAAAGAACGGTTAATGCAGAATGGTATGCTAGCATTTGTTTGCCACAGGTCGTTTCTGAAATCCGTAAAGAGAACTGCAATCGCCGCATCATCCTCCATCACGACAATGCGAGTTCTCACACCGCGCACAGAACAAAAGAGTTTTTGGAGCAAGAAAACATAGAATTATTAGACCATCCGCCGTACAGCCCCGACCTAAGCCCTAATGATTTCTATACTTTCCCTAAAATAAAGAAAAAAATGGCGTGTTCAGAGATTTTCATCACCTGAAGAAACTGTGGACGCCTACAAAACGGCCATTTTGGAGACCCCAACTTCCGAATGGAATGGTTGCTTCAATGATTGGTTCCATCGTATGGAAAAATGTGTCAAATTTCGCGGAGAATACTTCAAAAAGCAATAAATACATTTTTAAATAGTAATGTTGTGTCACTTCCTTGATTCCCGAAATTTTCAGTGCCACCCACGTATCTCACTGTCCTGTTCCTCGTTATCATCAATTCGTGGTCTTCCCATGTCTGTACTTCGTCTCAAAATAGAGCCAGTTTCTCGAAGTCTTCGATAAACTCTGTCAAAAACGGCCACATCCGGCACTCGACGACCGGGGTAGCGCAAGTACAAATCAGAGTCCGGTTAACAAGCACAGTAGTCACAAATCAGAAGAAATAGTCCAGAATCACAGCCAAGTCGAGAAAAAGAGCAAAACGATATCGTCGGGGATAGTTCAATTCTGCGTAACTTTAGTGGGCATACACTGCGTAAGTAGCAAAAGTAGCCAAATTTAAATTTGCCGGCAATGGATGTATGGCGCTGTTTGGCTTCCGCTGGCTTTGACAGAATTTAAAAACAACCAATAGAAATGGTCCAATTTAGGTTTAAAACAATACTGTGTATCCATTCAGTTAACAGCTAGGCTTAGCTGCGAAAACGCGTATGTGATCCAGCCATTAAGTGAGTGTGATTAGAAAGATTACTGGTCAATAAAATATTGTAAAACTTAATCATTGTTGAGGGTAAGTTCCATTTTATAAATATTATGTCGTAATATATTTTTTGTGGCTCATTTTGTTGAAATATTAATGTAAATCAAAATTTCTATGACGTTGTTAATATTTCTTTAACCTTAAAAATTAAACCTAGCGTTACCTTAAAAACGCTGACTGTTTACTTATAACCAATGACCGTTTTAAAATGCAGATTTTTTAGTAATTATTATAATTATTATAATTATTATACTATATATTATATTCATAGTAATACAAAGTCAAAGTCAAAATATTAATACAAAAAAATCGTTTATTTAAAGATAATAATACTTACGCGATATTGTTTTCACAAAATAATTATAGTTACGCAGTTTTGATTTTTTTGTTTACCTACAATTCTATTACCTATTATATTGAGTACGGCATGTGTCTTGTATCTACCTAATGGTAAGCAGACAAAGTCCATGAATGGGGTCGTTTTACATTATTTAAAAACATTGATCCCTCCCACTATGCCGACCATGATGAGTTCACGTTGCGTTGTTATGGTTACTACTTTAAAAAAATAATTTAGAAATCATTTTGCTGACAATATTAATTGTTTTTTTTTATCTATTCAGGTATATTATATAAAATGTCAGAGAAAGAAAGTAGTGACGCTACGAATTTTAGTGAATTAGAAGATGAAGTGGATGAAGACCAGAATGTCGTCACACTTAAAGAGTTATTTGAAAAGCGTAAAATTTTATTAAACAAGAAGGCAATAATTTTAAATAAATATAAAAAAATAACTCCCCTGAAAGAAGTAAACTCCCAACCCTTCCAATTAGCTTATGATCCACATCTGTTAACTGTCGAAGACAAAATTATAGCAAGTTGCGAAACAATATTGATAAATACTACACCTACAATAAATGATCAAC
Organism: Monopis laevigella; assembly: GCA_947458855.1. Taxonomy (NCBI): domain Eukaryota; kingdom Metazoa; phylum Arthropoda; class Insecta; order Lepidoptera; family Tineidae; genus Monopis; species Monopis laevigella. Next base: position 23,936,482 of record OX381586.1, on the reverse strand, counting down.
TAACAGACTTTGCAAGCAATTCTAATATGACGACTAGTTCAAAATCTGATCCTGTAATTCTTCAAAATACGGACATCGCTGCTCCTGAATATCCTGTAGTCAATTTGAATAACACAGCTAAAACTAGCAACGATAGTGTATATATTCCAAATGTCAACTTTGAAGTTCCAGACTTTCCTTCCGACGATTCAATAACTGATCCAGATTATGTACCTCTCGCAGAGATAACAAATGTTGCACCAATTGACTCTATGTTGTCAAATGACATTGATGAGTTTCCTGAAAGAGAGTTAGAGGTTGAATGTTCAAGAGAAGGAAGAACTAGAAAACGTAAAGCAGATCCAAAAACATGGAAGAGAAAAAAAAAATAGTAATCAAAGGATGTTAGGACAGGAATATGTAGGATTTAAAAAAGATATTAATAGTAAGTACTTACAAAATGATTTGAAACCAGCAAGAACTTTGGGTGAAGCATGTAACTCCTCTGCATGCTTAAGAAGTAACGTAATCCAATGTGATAAGTTTCAACAGAATATAAGAAAACAGATTTTTGAAGAGTTTTGGCAAATGAGCTGGGACCAAAAAAAAAATTATGTTTCATCAATGGTCGACATCAAGCCTCGCAAGAAGATGACTACAGAATTTAATTCAAGGCGAACCATTACAAAAGAATATTATTTAAAACTTGAAAATAAAAAAGAAAGGGTATGTTTAAAAACTTTTTTACAGACTTTAGGAATAAAGGAATGGACTGTGCGGTACTGGTTGGGGGATAGACCAAAGGTTATAAAAACAATCAATAATAATACAATTAATCATGAAATCGTCAATAGTTCGCCACCTTTGAAACAGTTAATTAAAGATTTTCTAACTGCACTTCCTAAGCTGCCATCACATTATTGCCGAAAAAGTAGTATGAAGTTGTATTTAGAGCCAATAATTCAATCTAAACGTGAACTTTACCGCTTATACGTAGACGATGCAAACAACAAAATGCTCCGCATAGCATCAAGGAAGCTTTTTGAGGACGTCTTGTCTGAAGAAAATATAGGCATATTTCAACCGAAAAAAGACGAATGTGACCTATGCTGTGCATATAAAGCAGGCAATGTTTTAGAAGAGGAATTTCAGGCACATATACAACGAAAAAATTACGCAAGATTAGAAAAAAATAAAGATAAAGAAAGAGCAAAGAAAGGCGAAATCCATGTCATCACAGCAGATTTGCAAGCTGTAAAGTTATGTCCACATTTAAAAGCTAGTGCATTATACTTTAAAACTAAACTTGCTAACACAATTTTACAGTTTATAATCTGGGAAATGACGAAGTGGTCTGCTATTGGTTCGATGAAACAGCGAGTGACTTAAAGGCTAGTACTTATGCTTCTTTTTTTACAGATTATCTGAAAAGAATATTAAATGAAGATGCAAAAGACGTAATTATTTATACAGACGGATGTACCTCACAAAATAGAAACGCGGTAGTATCTAATGCTATTTTACGTTTGGCTATGGAGAAGCACGTAGTCATTACACAAAAGTTCTTAGAAAAGGGGCACACTCAGATGGAAGTCGACTCGGTACACTCTGTAATCGAACGAAAGCTAAAGAACCGCGAAATATTTTTGCCAAGCCAGTATGCAGCTATTTCTAAAGAAGCAAGACTAAAACCATTTCCCTACAATGTGGTTATGGTAGATCACACATTCTTTAAGGACTATAAAGAAACATTTATTTATGAATCAATAAGGCCTGGTCGTGGAGTAGGAGAAAATCGTGTTGTTGATATTAGAATTCTGGAATACAAACCTAACGGAATTGAATACAAACTTAATTTTGAAGATGAATTTAAACCTTTACCAAGGCGTCCTAAAAGAATTGCTCCATTTTCTGAAAGATTCCTTTATTCCGCACCGTTGCCTATTTCTGAAACTAAGTACAATCATCTTCAACAATTAAAGCAAGTTATTCCTCAAGATTGTCATGAATTTTATAACAAATTACCATATAAATCTTAAGTGTATCTAAAGTAAACCTTGTCTTTCCCATTTAGTTTAAGCATTCCAAAGATTATGAAACTAAATATTAGGAACCTATTTAATTTTGTACTTGCATTAGAGCCGGCTTATTAATAATTACAACTCATACTGCATGCAAAATATATAATGAAAAGAAGCAGTTGTTATTTGTAAGTTGTTATTGAAAATTTGGAAGATTTTTTTTATTTCATAGTTTATAAGTTTAATTACATTCTGTTCTTTAACATTTATGTTTAATAGGTTTTTTGATTTTGTTTTTACTTAGATATAAAAATGATTACAATTAGAAATTTGTTTCAATACCGCCTAACTTCTGAAATTTTAGAACTTTTATTGAAATTTGGATAAAGTAAAACTGCGTAAGTGGCATAACTTACATACACTAATAATAAAAATACATTTATTTTTAACTCAGAGAACCCCAAAAAGCTATAAAGCATAATGTACTATCTAGAGCATAACTTTACTATATATTTGACCAAATAATCAGTTTTTTGTTTCTCCTGTAAAATTTGGTTATTGGCACTTACGCAGTATTTACTAATGCTAGTTACGCAGTTTTGAACTATCCCCGACGATATCACATCTACTATGTACGAAGCACAAAAGCAGAATACCAACCAAAACAATATCCTGTGTTGTATTCCCAGCCCTAATCAGTCTCTATACATTTTGTCTTTCACTTACACCTGCATAAATCATCACTTGTCTCGCTCGCACGGTGCGTCTTAACTTGAAAAACATCATAGTCCGTCCGTTAGAACTACTACCTGAAGCGTCCCAACTACTTTTTTTCCACGAAATGTAATACAAATTCTAGATTGTTATACCTCGTTAGATAGCTTATGATATGTATATATTTTAAAATACATCTGCCGAACAACTGCTAAAATATTTTTTTTAGATATCCCTTAAAAAAAAACTTGCTAATTATTTTTGTAATTTCTTAACTTTCACTTGTCTACTACGGCCTATTCAATTAACTTATGCACTATTTTAATGATTGACGTCCTAAAGCATCTTATTACACATGTAAAAATGCAATAATAATAATAATAATAAGGCACACAAAACAAACAAAATTAATTTTAGTAGCCCAAAAATTTTCAATAAAAAAAAAAAAAGTCGAAAATCTCGAAAAGGGTTAAATTTAGGGTAGGGTGTTTCATAGAGAAATAAGTCAGAACTGGTGGGCGATTCTCGCGCTTTCGAGATTCATCTCGTTTCGAGATTTTTAAACTAAAAATGTCTAAATATGCCATTTTTCGTTCAAAAATATCGAACATTAAACGAAATAAATAATAAATATTAATTAATAAATATATAAATATTGAACGAAAAATGACAATTTAGTCATTTTTCGTTTAAAAATCTCGAATCGAGATGAATCTCGAAAGCGCGAGAATCGCCCACCTGATGGGTACTCCACGCCCTGAACGGATCTAGCACGACTTTTTCTGTAACCCTGTATATTGAATAATTGTGTATACATATGTATATATAGATATTTGTAATATTTATTTATATATGTGTACACACTCTTATATAAGTGTAGATGTATATTGTGAAGAAAAATATATAAAAAAATGTGAGAATAAAATATTTCTTAAATACTTCTAGTAAATAAGATTTGTATATTTAATAGAAATATAAATTAATATTGTAATGCACTGTAAGAGTGATTTGATGTCAATTTAATAGTTTAATTATTCTTACAGTAGCTAAATATATAAAAAATAAATGTAACTTTTTTATTCAAGATTGTTAGCTCAATGTTTGTTTTGAGTGGGGGAGAGTGTGGTAACACCACTTAAATAATATATCAAATATTACAACTGGTAACACTCTCTCTTGTTCTGCGGAAGTTCGGCTGTGTCCGTAGCTCTGTATATTATAAAATCTAAATAATAGTTTATACTAAATAAAGTGTGGTTAAAATTAATACCAATGTTTTATTAGTCTTCAAGAAGGAACCCAAAGGTATAACACAAAGTTAATATTTTTTTAATTGTAACAGTATTTATGGCCAGACTATGTATATTTTTTTATATGTAGGACAATTTACACATATTGCTCTGTGGCTGTCACAAAGTAAGCTCTAGGCTTGTACTATGTGTCGTCTGTCTAAAAAGTTAGTTTACATGAGATATTTTAGTAGAAATTTAAAAACTTATACTGGTAACCGTAGGCGCTGTCAGACAGAAAGAGTACCCGCCATGCCCGTACAATAGTTGATACTTGTATTTATTTTATTTTTTGTTCTTGTAATTTATTTAATTTTAAATTAAATACTAACATGTGCAAAAGTGTAATTGTTTGTTTATTCGTTTTCTCTTTATACAGAATATGATTTTCCAGGTGTTTTAAGAGTGACGTCAGCTCGTATTAAATAACGGAGTATGGCGCACGCCTGGAAAAGGTCGTGGTTCAAAGACTGGATGCCCTTCGAAAATCTATTTGGATGATTTTGACAAATGTGCCATTCGCAACAAGATTGATGCATTTGATGCCGGGAGAAATGTGCCATTCGCAACAAGATTCATGCATTTGATGCCGGGAGAAAGGAAATGCCAACGTAAACTTGTTGCTGAGCTTAAAGTAGACATTAATTTCCAAGGAAATAAAGACAGTTTGCGACAGATATTATACAAAATGGGTTATAAATTCAAAAAATTAAGAAGCAAACGTTTGGTTACGTTTGCTTCTTAATTTTTCCTTGGAAATTAATGTCTACTTTAAGCTCAGCAACAAGTTTCTCAGAGCAGAAGATAGCGATACTAGTTCTATTTCTAGTGAAGTATCTGAAACAGACACAGACATAATCTCTGGAGTTGAATATTTAGAACCAGATTTTGACTATTACGAATAAATATATTCATAACAATCAAAATCTGCTTCTAAATAATAATAAAGTTCAATTGTAATTGCATCGACGGGTTTCTTTTTATTTGTCGACTCTGCTTTTATTGTATAAGCAAGTAAAAGTTAATAAATGTATGTACATAATGCTGTGAAGTATTTTTTTTATTTGTTGACTTTTCCTGTAATCCTGTACATAATCCTATGTTTTTTTATTCACTTATCATCTTTTATATAAATATTTTTATTCCAAAGTATCAAGATTGTACAAATAAACTATAGGTTATTTGCTGTGTTGCTAGGGTGAGTACCCATGTAAACTGACTTTTTAGACAGACTCTACCAGAAACAACGAAATATAAATATTATGTTTTATAAACACCCAGACGTCTTTTATTGTTCATATGGGAACGAGCCTTAAGCAGAGGAAACGACATGCGGACGGCGGCGTACCTGCCAGTCTCCGGGCCCGTCCACTCCGCAGCAGTGCAGGCCCCGCTGCAGCGCGTCCACGATGGCGCTGTCGGGGTGCAGCCGGTCGTAGTTGCGCAGCATGGCGGTGCGCAGCCCGTCCGTCAGCCGCAGCCGCAGCGCCGGCGCGTGCGTCCAGCCCCACCAGCCCGCCGCCGCCTCCGCCACCGCCGCCAGCGTCAGCAGCGCGAACGACATCGCCAGCAGCGAGGGGGCTCCGCGGCGACAACCTGCACAGTCATAGTCACGTACAGCTGCGGGTCGGCGGTCGCGGTCGGCGCAGCTACAGGGCGAGTACTGACCGGCCAAACCCGTGGCCGCGGCCAGCGCGAGCGCGGCGCCCCACGCGAGCAGCGCTCCCAGCCCGGCGCGGTACGCCCCCGCGGCGCCGCCGACCAGCGCGTACCCGCTCGCTCCCACCACGCTCACACCTACCACCTACACCAAAACCAAAATAATTATATCAGCCCCTTTCTCATCTAAACTACAAAACCTAATTTGATTAAATTTGTCGAGAAGGTAAATTAAATGCCGGGAGTCAACATAAGCCATTTCATTATACCTTCAGGAGACCAGATATACAGAATGTTTGTATTTTGGCACAACTTAGGAAAAGTTTTTGAAAATAACAGAAACTATAAAAGGATATGAAGCAAAGTTAGATATATCGGCATTGCTTGCCCGGCTTTGCCAGTCACTTCATGTACACACAGCAGTACCGACATTAATTATTTCACCTCCCCCACTTATCCTAATACAATATTATACTTTTTTTTTATTGGAGCACGACATGTGACTTTATATCTACCTGGTGGTGAGCAGACCTACAAAGTCAATGAATGGGATCTATTAATAATTGTTCTTAAACAATATTGATCGCTCACACTATGCCGACTAAATGATGCAATTACGAAATGGGGAGTGGCATTGACAAATGTTATACTCTATAAACACCCAGATCATGACAAACATGTACAGAAAAATATATTAATATTTTTTTGGCATGCATGGGAATCGAACCCACGACCTCCGGTTACAACGATAAAGGCTAGTACTAGTTACACTAGTCTACGGAGGTAGTCAAATCTCATATATTTGCAAGACAAAAAATGCCTCATTAAAGGGGAGCCAATAAAACAATATCTCGCCAGTGTCGAGTGGTATCCAGTGCTGTACTGTGAGAATTAGTAAATGGCAACACAAATGTATATTGTGATTCTTCCACAAAATAAATATATCATCATTTTCAAAAGTACAATGTACCCATTGTACTTTAGAGCCCTTCAATTTCAGCGACTATGATTTTTTGTATAAAATTTCGTAAGAAGTTTCAATTAAAGATGTTAGGTTCTTAACAACTTCAATACTCAAAGCATATCCTCAAACTTTAATATCTAGAAAACTAGGCATATCCTAGAAGGAGGGTGGTACCAGGGTATTACTACCCCCCAGCGGAGGGGTTCCCACCTCGTCTTAGCCGATGGTATGAGTCTACACCGAACAAGTAACTAGCTCGTCGCGATGTTTTGAATAGACTCAATAACCCATCTATAAACAGTTTCACAAGTTAGTATAGTGAAACCGGGACCGACAGCTTAACGTGCTTTCCGAGGGACTATAGTGGTGTTGTCAAACAAATGTACATACTTTTTTTTATGAAAAACTCATTGCTGCACACCGGGATTTGAACCAGGGACCTAAGTGTTTTTAATTCCAAGGTCTAGTCAACTCGGCCACCACGTATATGCTCGGCCACCACATATATTTTCAAAAATATAATATTATCAAAATTGGCCTTATATAAGATTTATGTATAATGATAGTCATCTCAGGTGTTAATACTCCAAAGGCTTTCCTAATCAAGTAGACAAAACTATTGGCCCTCTTTATTTATCTCTCTATTTAAGATATTAAAGATCCTCAGTCACTGTAACTCGTAGGTCTGTTTGCGATGTCACTTGTTTTAATTGAGTAGTTCCTAGATTATATGACTGTTTAGTAGAGATGAAACATATATCAAATATGATAAATAATTGGTATCTGGCCTATCCAGCCTTGTTTTCACTATCCGGCCGGATACCGGATAGTATTTATTTATTTTATTTTAAATTCTTTATTGCACAAAATTGTACATAGGCGAGCTTAATGCCTTAGGCATTTTCTACCAGCTAACCTTTATATAAATATATATAGTAATTCAATATCCTGCCGCATTCCGGATAGTAACATTGAAAAAAATATCATTACTTTACATAGGCAAATCATACAATAAGTTAGTTATAGACACTGGTATATTTTTATAATTGCATGTAAAAAATTATTGTTTTATTATAATTTAGTACTTGTGGTAAGAGGCAAATTGTGGTGAATGAATACCATATTTTCCGCATTTCTCGGTAAGAGGCGACTTCGCTTAGCTTCGTATACCAGACCAGCTTCTAAAAATAGCCTTTGGCTGCCAGGTTCTGCAAGATAAATTCTAACAATGCTTGACAACTGCGGGTACTGATATATAAACAAAAGAACTGAGAAACAAACACAAACTGACACTCCCAATAACACTGCAATGCCCCTGCCACCCAAGTTGTCCCGACAACATCAGATATGCGACCAAATGTTCCCGATCTTGTTCACCACTCTTATATTCAAATTAACTGATCGCATCATGTAAAGGGCCGAATATTCGGCAGACGGATATCCCGCGCTCCGGCCTTGTAGCTTGCTGAATAACCGGTATCCTGCCAAACCACTATCCGTTTCATCTTTACTGTTTAGGTTAAAGATTTCCTATATGCGACATAGTGCACTTACTAGAATTTAGGTTAATAAGCCAATCCTTAGACCAATTTACAATTTTGTCTAGAACCAATTGGAAGTGTGCATTGTTGACTAAGGGAGTTTGGTTGGTGTCTCTGAGTGTACATGACTCTCAGAGTTGTCTATCTCTAAGAAAAAAAATTACAACCAACTTGTGGCTAAATGCCATATACATGGTGGCCGAGTTGGTTAGACCTTGGATTTAAAAAACTTAATCCCGGTATGTACCAATGAGTTTTTAATTATAAACTTTATGTACATTTATTCGACAACACCACTATAGTGCATCAGAGAGCACATTAAGCCGTTGGTCCCAGTTTCACTATACCAACTTGTAAAACTGTTTATAGAGCCGTAACGCACCCGTGATATGTATGTATGTTTGTATGTTGTGGCTAAATGTCACTTTAGATTAGGTTTCACTAGCTTGGTTTTTGAATACCTTACCTTCTACACTTTAGTATGCAACAAAAATTTTGAGTTAAATCAGCGGTCTCTAAAGTACAGTTTTACCAACAAAATTTCACGGACATAGAAATACAAAAAATAAAGTAAAACATTGTATACTTTACTGAAAGCTTACCAAAAATACGATGTTAAGCACAACTAGCAAACACTTAACGACTCCGTAACATCGAGACATCCCCATTGTTCAAAGCATTCATTCACCACAAATACCATATGTTATAAATAACTATTACAATTTTGTTTAAATTACAAATGGAAAGCAATTTATTTTCATTCATTATTTGTATTTAGGATTTCTGGGCATTTTTGATATATATATAAATATATATATTTTTTTTTGTTCTTCGTAAGAAGAACGGGCAAAGGGTTCAAAGCCCATACAGCCCTGTCTTATTCTATATATTCATTTCAAATTCTTTTCACTGTAGTTTTAATAAATTTGTAGATAGCGTAGTAATTGCTGGGATGTTGTAGAAGTCTTTTTATATTGCGCGGTACTTCATTTCTTTTATAGTTCGTTTGTAGTTCCGAGTATAATACAGATTGTTGATATTCAAAGTATGAGCATTGAAAAAATATGTGTTCTATTGTTTCATCATCTTTAAGACAATATTCGTAGGTTGGTGTTTCAATCATTTTCATTCTGTGCAAGTGTTTTTTAAGATGACAATGTCCTATCCTTAATCTACAAATGGTTATGTAAAAATCTCTGCTTTTAAAATAGCCCCGATCAAACCATGAGCTTTTAATTTATGTTTGAATTTCTGCGTACCACGAACCTTTTTCCTTTAAACTATGAATCCAGTGATCATTCCAATTATTTATCATATTTGTTCTTATTATTATTATTAGCTTATATGAATGGCCTCTACGCGTGCGCGTAATTTTGCCAGTGTCGAGTAGGGTAGATTAAAAAACTTTTTTATTATGTGCTATCGAAAACACAGCGTCGTTATGAAGAAGGAATATGAATTACTCACCATTTTAATGCTTTATTACATCTTAAATGTTACCTGGATTACTACAGTGCTTCCATCCTTTTAATTTTCCCGCTGTTTTTTGTAGTTTGTGGTAGTTCTTAGTTTCACTCACAGATAAAATAGAGTACTACGTATATACTGGTTTCACTGCTAGATGGGTATGGTCATGGCGTGTGTTTTACTCAACCAAATTACACGTATTTCGTAAAACAAATATATTTTTATTAATAATCTTTAAAATTTCGCATTTTATAAGATGTCCACTAACAAAAAGTGTCTCTAAGATAATGTGAAAGATAGTAATGGAGACATTAACGTAAATAGTAAGGACGGGCCTCAAAACATGTTTCCTAAGTACTAAAACATTGGTGCAAAAAAATCAATTTAGCACCAACGATACGTCATTCTGTGTCAAGCAGCGGTAGCGAAAAGTACTCTAAACATGAAGCTAAAAAAACGCGCCCCGCGCCAATGGAGTAAGCATGATATATAAATTGTTTTATAATAGTACGATACCGGTGTCGCCAATTTCTGAGGCGAACAAATGAAGAACGGGGAAAAAGGCGTGGCTTCAAATGGCAGCTCAACGCGTCTGACACTTAAAAAACTGCTTGAGAAAAATAGAGATACAAGCAAACATGAATGTGTGCGCGTGTCTATGAAGTGTATTGTTTTTTATTATAAAAAGCTAAATATTAAATTGCATACTTAATAGTTTCGATAGTGTTGCCACCGACAACAAATATTATTATTTATCGATATAAACCAAATATTTTGGGATTTATAGAGATCATCAAAGATTAATAATGATTAATATACAATTGTAATACACACGCATATCATCACGGGCCCCAAGGTAACCAGCAGAGGGGTTTTAATCCCACCTCGTCGTAGCCGATTGTATGAGTCTACACCGAACAAGTGGCTAGCTCGTCGCGATGTTTTGAATAGACTCAATAACTTTGAAAGAATATACTTTAAGCTAATATGATCAAACCAAACAACTTTCCCATGGAACCATGTATCGCAAAAGAAAAAAAAATGGCCTTTTCCATACAAACTAGTAACGTTAAAATGACCAATTTGTATGGGGAAGTTTTTTTTTTTTCATTTGCGACATATGGTTCCATAGGAAAAGTTGTTAGATTTTATCAGGAGAACCTCATTAGCCCAAAGTACATCCTTTCAAATCCACCCTGATAGACACTTTCGCATTTATAATACTAGTGGATTTAAAATATGTAGGTAAGTATATAATAATATAACAATAAATTAAAATACTTTATTAAATTAAACAACATGCTCAACTAACTTTTTTTTTCTGTACAGTTTGTCATGGTCTGGGTGTTTATAAAATATAATATGTATTATATCGTTGCTTCTGGTACACATAGTACAAGCCTAGAGCTTAGTTTGTGACCAGAGGCTCTACCATGGGTTTGCGCTTTGTAGCAACGTAACGTATTTGTACACGTAACCGTGAGCAACAACCAATAGGATCGCTTTATTTTTGGTAACAGGATTGAATAAAGCGGCCCTATTGGTTGTTGCTCACGTTTATGTATACAAATACGTTACGTTACTACAATGCGCAAACCCATGGTAGAGCCTCAGAGCAATAACTGTGTAATTTGTCCTACATCAAATAAAACATGTTACCTACTAAACGCAATCTCAACATTTTTGACCGACCTCCAAGAGGAAGTTATAAAAGTCGATGCAAACTACAAAAGGCGAAAAACAATTAAATCGTAGCTTTATTCGTCAAAATGTACTGAACATACACGGGTATGCTTGTTGGTTACCAATTTTCTTCTCTTTTAATTGCCTCTACCCATTTGTCGCGACGTTACGCGAAATGTATCGAGTACCAAGCTTAAAGGAATTTGACTTTTGTCTATGACACGTTGTTGAGTCTTTTAACACTCTGTAGCACATATACTATGGAAATTGGTTGCCACCTATTTTCTTTAATTTCGAGTTATGACTTCGCCGGCACATGTGGTCTTATGTTAAATTCTCACTTCTTCGCCTGGACGGACGAGAGGACGTCAGGATCAATGCGCAGTGAAAGCTAAGTACCTTTAGGGGCTAATTAAGTATCTGTAAAGGCGCATTATGTACAGTAACATACTAACCAAGCACATTACTTGACGAGCATTTTACACTTAATATTTAGTGGATAGACTGTTTAGTCATTAGCGGGTCTGTTAATATTATGGTACGGGAGGACCGTTAAAGGACCATAAAGACCGCGGACACCTCACTCGTAGTGGCATAGGATAAAGTGGATCATCTCGACATACCCAACCCGGGATCGTACGAGACACTGTCCTTCACTCATCGATTAACTTAGTCGATGGGCAGGATTATGTTTCTGACGGTTTCTTTGGAGACCGCCCCACACTTACGTGGAGAGATATAAGCCAAGGCCAAGGGAGTCCACCCCCTGCCGAGGGCAGGGGGTGGACTCCCTGAACTTGGGGTAACCGTCACGGCTTGCGTAGCGGTCGATGTGGATTCCGTTATATAGGCACTCACGGATGCTACGCATAGGCGTGGGTTATGTTTCGTCTACTACTTTGTATACAACAGGGGCGTAAACGGAGTGTGTGTATTACTGTCAGTTCGAAAGGCGGTAGTGTATAACTCAGTCTGCGTCATCTGGGGTGTAGAATACTTACACAAGGCAGATGGGGCAATATTGCAGCTGGAGGTCGTGATGACGGACTTTCGAGATGTCTTGGAGTACGAGCTGATCTGTAATATTGATGCTCAAGTGGTACCGCACAATACATGAGGTTAGAAGTACAGAATGCTTATTGACAGGAGTCGGCGCGGTACGTGGCCTTCTCCTCCATTCAATTGGGACGTCAGGGAGCGGGGTGTTTACCCTTCCAGTTTAGGCATGGTCCCTTTGACATGGTCACTATTTTAATTGGGCGTGGCCCCTGTGACATGGTCACTATTTTAATTGGGCGTGGCCCCTGTGACATGTGGAATTTTGTGACTGCCGGATCGCGGGGCACCGAGCCGATGGGGCGCGCGGCCCCTGAAGGATCGCGGTGTTTACCGAGCCGAAGTGGGTGTGGGATCCACTCATAGTTCATTAGTTATATCTTATAATATGTACCCGAATGACACTGACTCTCAACCTACACCTGGGGGAAAACATATTCTATTTTATATATTTATATGTATTATATGTATTGTATTGTATGCCTTTGGATGTACTTGGAGTTGTGAACTCCATGCCCCGTGCATGGAGTCATGGTAGTTTTAATTGTGCAGGAGACACCAAGATCCTGAAAGCTTGCGCACGGGACGGCGCCTAGTAGCCATGCAGTCGGAGCTAGTAATGCTGATGAGACGGTCATCAGCATCTGATGGTTTTGCTGCCGATACCGCAGGGGGAAAGACAGGTACAAATCATAATTATACATACACCCCACAACCACATATTAAAGCGAAGCAGATGTAAGAGATTTTATTTGAGACAGACAGACTGACAGACGGACATGAACTAAGGCAATGCAATTACCACATCGCGACCTAAGGAACGCGCTCCCGCGCGCTGTACACATAGCTATACGTCTATATACATGCACACGCGCGCGCGCGCGCCGGGGCGCGTCGCGACATGGTGGAGAGGTGCTGGGACGTGTCGTCAGAAATAAGCAGTTCTTAATATTATTTTACAACACATAAGGTGCAAATTAGTTATTTATTATGTGGGTGTATGTCGGACTATGATTTGTTTCTTTCCCCGGTAGAGGGCGTAGATTGAGAATTGATAACTTTAATATTTATTGGCAATTATTGATTTATTAATTACGAAATATAACAATATATATAATATACGATATAGTAAATGCAACCTATTCATACTCATTACCGGATTACCGGATATGATATATAGATGGATTTTCGACCAATCAAAGAGAAGAACGCTTTCAATGGCTGAATTAATTTTACTTCCGCTCAACTATTATACTTATTAAATACGATTATTGATGATATTGCTTTTAACAGGTTTACTTATTATATTTACGTAAATCAAATTTAAAATAAAATTAATATTTGTAACAGATTAAAAGAAACGTTGATACGAACGAGCGATATAAATTATTTGAAATGTTTTGATTAAGTTTTAATTCTCTGACCATCTTTACCTTCACTCAGGGTTTATGCCATCGAAAAAATAAACCCTCTAAGAAATTAAAACCATTAAGTGAATGCTGTTATATTATTTAAATGGTAAAATATCAGTTTCTACCATTTACGAAATTTTGGTAGAAATTTTGAATTTGCAAATAAAGTTGAACATTTAAGTGAAAGTTTTATAATCCATATAAATCATGAACATTCTCGAACCAAATATATTATTATAATCATCATCAGATTGTGGAACAACTGCTTTATGCATTTAAATCCTTATTTATGCGAAGAATGTACGATTGGTAGTAATGTTTTTCTTTACAAAATAAGTACCTAGATTTTTCATATGATGATTTAACTAAATAGTATATTAGCCTTTTGTTTAATAAATAGTATTTATAATGTTTGTTTTATATTAAGTACTACAAATATTTGTGTAAAGAGTTGTTACATTGATTTGTTTCGTAGGAGTACAAGTTGTCATTTGATAAAAAGGAGTAGTATACTAGGCGTGCCGGCATTGGTCGATTATTTTGTAAACAGATGTGAGCCGTCTGGATGGCGCCGGTCACGATATTTTTGTAATACAATTAGTTTTTCAAATTTTCAATTAAAGTTTAATAATTTTATTTAACGTGACATTAAGTGACAAGATACTATTCAATGATACTACCTAATATAAATTATTTAGGTATGAGCTTATAAAGTAACTATGTGACCTATAAATTGGTGAGATTATTTGTTAGTTCTGATTTCACAAATAGAGTTCAACATTTTTATAGGTACCTACCTATACACGCATAATATAGCAAAATTTTAAACTTTAAACAGATGTTGATACGGTAGCCCGGAGAATTGAACACCTGCCTTTCTTGTTGTGCATACAGGAGCAATACCAAATTTATTAGTAATCAGTGGAATTACTAAGTATAGAGAAGTCAAATAAACTATGTAAAATTTTTTTTTTTCTTTTGTTTGAGTTGTTGATTAAAGTGTTGTTAATATGATGTGTTACCAATCATCAACCTTTAGCAGATATTAAGCATTCAGGGGACAAACTTAAATTATTAATATAACTTTGAGTAACACTAATATCCAAGTAAAGTTAAAATATGAGAATTAAGTTGTTGTTTAAACCTGAGTTTGTTTGTTGTATCTGAGTTGGTTAGATTTACCATTGGTTATTAAGGTTGTTTGCGGCGCGCAGCTTACAATAATAAAAGCTATATGGTAGCTAGCTAACATTTAGTGAACCGAATAGTTGGTTATAATTCCTATTAGGTAGTTATTGAAGTCAAGTTGAATGAACCAAAATATTTTATTATTATTGTGGTTAAAACTTGGAATTTTTTAGTTACTCACTGTTATGGTGAATTGTATACAAGGTGAATTGTATACAGGGTGAATTGTATACAGGGTGAATTGTTTACAGGGTGAATTGTATACAGGGTGAATAGTATACAGGGTGAAAATGAAATAAATTATGAAAAATTATGAACTTAATATAAATAAAATAAATAACGTTGTCAAGTTGACATGAATAAATAAATTCATAAATTTAAAGTTATAAAAACAAAATAAACTTAATATAATAAAACTTTATTTCTGCCTACTTGAACTTAATTGTTTTGAATCTTTTGATCTTCTCTTCTATTTGTATATTGCCTTTATTTCTTTATATTTGAAACCATATAATAATAAGCTTGCCGTCTGGTGACTACAGAGTTACATGCTATGCTTTAATGAAATTAAAGAGGGATGATTAAAAGAGAGAAATTAAGTCGTCTGAGACTTTTATTTTGTCACATTTCAGGATTTAAACTAAAGTAAAATGGATCAAATTCTGCTGAAACGGCTGTCTATCTTTTCAAAGGAATTACAAAAACATTGTGATGATGCTCTCATTCTGTGCGATAATCGTAACTTAGAGTGTATTGAATCTGCTAAAATAGTAACTTCAAAATTGAAATCAATATTAGGTCGTTTTAATTCTGAGTTGTGTAAATATTTCGAAGTCTCTAAAGAACCGGATCTGGAAGAAATATGTACAATAACTGAATTACAATTAAAATGTGAGGAAGCTCTCGCGGAACTGGAAACCCGAATCAGCATAGCTACTGAAGCTTCAAGTTCAACATCTACAACAAATAAGAGAAAATATCCATAAATTTCAAGCAAATTGCCGAAACTGAACTTACCTGAATTCAGTGGCAATATTCTCGAATGGCACCAGTTTTGGAATCAATTTAGCTCAACAAAATAGATCAACGTGCCTTGGTAAAGGTAGATAATCTACTCTACTTGAAAGCTTCACTAAGAGGGGAAGCGAAGGAGACTATAGATAGATTCGACACTACTAATAAAATTTATAATATTGCTGTGTATCCTTTAAAAGAAGAATATATTGGTTGCTATCGCTGTCTGCAGACTGGTTATAATCGGTTTAACTGTCGTAGGAATATTGAGTTTTGTACTTGTCAAAAGTTACCTAGACACAATAAGGTATTGTGTATAAGTTTAACAGAAAAGGGACCTCAACAGTCACATTGTGTAATTCATAGTGGCGAATCGAACATATTGCATGTCAAATCTTTATTAAATAATAATGTGTTGCAGTTATTTTTTATTGTGAGTTCTATTTTATTAATTAGCATAAGTTTTTGTATTCATTATTTTATTGAATATATATACTTTCTATTCTTATTAGACTCCGGTAGTAAACAGAGTTATGCCACTAAACACATGGCTGAGAAACTTGAGTTATCTATTGAAGTAAACCATAATCTTTCTGTTTTTATCTTTGGGTCACAGGTACCCCAAGAAATGGAGAGCCAATTAGTTAAATTAAAACTCGAATAAATAAATTCATAACATTGCTTGCCAACGTCGTTCCATCGATATCTCAAGGTATTTCTTATCCATGCGTGAAGTTCAGTGATTGTATTAAAGAAAGGGATCATGTACTGGCTGACGATGGATCTTTGTCAGACCGTGTAGAATTCTTGATTGGAAATGATTACTATTATTAAATTATATCTACTGAAAAGAAACAAATAGGAGAATATTTATAATTAGTACAATCTGTATAGATATAATAACTAGGTTGGATAATATCTGGAAAATTAAAGAAAGAACCAAGTGTATAATCAACCAGATCCATCTCTAGATAATGCTCATATAAAAAACTTATGGGATTCATTGGTATTATTGATAGTCCAAAAAATCAATAGGGATGAAGAAGCAATAAAACAATTTAATGAAATAACTAAATATTATGATGAACGGTATCAGTATGTTGGCCATGGATTGAACATCCACCAGATTTACCATCTAATTTTGGATTATCATTTGGAAGATTGGTAAATTTACTTGGAGATTATCTAGTGAAATGGTATATACGTTTAGAGAACAATCGGATAAAGGCATTATCGAAAGGGTATCAAGAAAACAAAAGGTTTTCCATCCCATGCATTATATACCTCATCATGGAATACAAACTCCAGGAAAGGAAATTAGAATTGTATATGATGCTTTAGCTAAAGTAAAAAACAACAAAAGTCTCAACAAATGTTTGTATTGCGGTCCCTATGATGCTGGAAGACTTAAAAACTGGATTAATAACAAACTTTGTATGGAAATCTAAAGAAAGTATGGACATCTAAAGTAAGTATGAAAATCTAAAGAAAGCCTTCAAACAGATATCTATGAACCTAAGGGAATGGAGTTCTAATGCGAAGGAGTTTGTGCATAATATTCCAGATACGGGTAACGATAAAATCGTTAAAATATTAAGTTTAGAATGGTATTTAGAAGATGATACAGTTCGTCTGAAAATAAAAGAATATAATACTGATATTACTAATAGAGGCATTCTAAAGAGTATTGCATCAATCTACGATCCATGTGGATATGTAGCATCACTACTATTACCTGCGAAGCTGCTTTTACAAGATTTATGGAATTCGAAAATAAAATGGGATGCAAAATGATCAAAGAACATGAGTGATAGATGGGAAATAATTCGAAACGATTTTAATGAAATAACAACAGTACAACTACCAAGATGTTATATAAACGATTCAGAAAGCAACGAGTGTCAGATACATTGCTTTACAAATGCATCACTAAACGCTTATGCAGCAGTAGTCTATATAGTTCAGGGAAAACAGAAAAATTTCAACATTGGATATTCTTGCCTTAACCCTGTAAAGGATCAGGATAATTTAAAGACTCCACAGCTAGAGTTACTAGAAGTTTTAATCTGAAGTAGACTAATTCAATACGTTTCAAAACTCGTTAAGTTGAACGTAACGCAGCAGACTTTGTAGATGGATAGTCAGATAGTTATAGATTGGTATAATTCGAATAAGTTGTTAATACCATTCGTATCAATAAGGTTAAAAGGAATAAAGATTTAGTCATACGTTATGTACCATCGGAGCTAAACCCTGCAGACGTAGCAACAAGGACTACGATTACGCAAGAAGAAAGGAAAATATGGTTAAATGGACCAGAATTTTTGATTAAAACGGTAAACGATTGGTCTAAGGCTTCATCTAGCTAGAGTCAAATTCCCTTTTGGTGGGGGAGGATCTAGCGGAGAAGGAAAATATGTCCACATCACCGCTAGAAATAGTCGAAAGTGAGACTTTTAAAAATAATCACACCACAAAAGAAAGAGATGAACAGAATGAAACAAAAGGAAACACAATACAAGAAATAAAAAGGATGCAATCTATATATTTCAAAGATGAAGCAAATGGAAAGGAAACTGACTTAAGTGGAAACTTTGTTTGTTCAAAGATATTGATGTTATATTACCATGCAAAAAAAGGCTGAATTCACTGACAATATTATCAAAGAGATTCATAAAATAAATTATCATGTAGGTATCAATAATACTCTGAGCATAATCCGTGAGACTTGTTGGATACCACAGGGTAAAGCGAAGGTTCAGAGGATTTTAAAGAAATGTGCCAGATGCTTGAAACATGGCGGCGGACTATTCAAGCTACCGAGACCACCAGCTTTTCTATATAAGAGAGTGAACTTCACTAGCCCATTCACTTTTACTATATATAATATATAGATTGTTTATAGGTATTATTATTGTCTCACCAGAAAGAGGAATATGTAAAAGACGGATTTGTATTTTACCTGCTTAGTAGTTAGAGCAGTTCATCTGGAAATAGTTCAAGATTTAACAGTGAAGAAGATGAATAAAGCTATGATCGATATCAGGATTACGCAACTTCAACAGCAACTAATGTATTTGATTTGCCGATTGAAGAAAATGACAAATATTTATCTCCGGCCTACACATCTGATCTCCAAACAAGAGATAACGATCTACAGCTAGAAGACACCATCATCATTGATCAAGAACTAAATAACACAAACAGATTTGATAGACTTATTGAAATGAGCGCCAATGAAACGAATGAGAGCATAAATAGTACGGATAATGATTTAGATACTGCAACAACTTCAAGGGATGTAATCACAGTAAATCATGATTTAGAGACGGAACTTAATAACGATTTAGATAGACAGTCCAGCGATCCTAGACCTAAAAGAAGGGCAGCTGTGGAAGTTCTGTGGAAGATATGACAATGGACGACCGCCTTGTCTGCGACTCTTCTTCTAGAGTCCGGCGGGAGTGTCGCGACGTTGCGCGAAATGTAGCGAGCACCAAGCTTAAAGGAATTTGTCTTTTGTCTATGACACGTTTGTGAAGATACAACAATGGATGACCGCCTTGTTTGCGACTCTTCTTCTAGAGTCCGGCGGGAGTGTCGCGACGTTACGCGAAATGTATCGAGTACCAAGCTTAAAGGAATTTGTCTTTTGTCTATGACACGTTGTTGAGTCTTTTAACACTCTGTAGCACATATACTGTGGAAATTGGTTGCCACCTATTTTCTTTAATTTCGAGTTATGACTTCGCCGGCACATGTGGTCGTATGTTAAATTCTCACTTCTTCGCCTGGACGGACGAGAGGACGTCAGGATCAATGCGCAGTGAAAGCTAAGTACCTTTAGGGGCTAATTAAGTATCTGAAAAGGCGCATTATGTACAGTAACATACTAACCAAGCACATTACTTGACGAGCATTTTACACTTAATATTTAGTGGATAGACTGTTTAGTCATTAGCGGGTCTGTTAATATTATGGTACGGGAGGACCGTTAAAGGACCATAAAGACCGCGGACACCTCACTCGTAGTGGCATAGGATAAAGTGGATCATCTCGACATACCCAACCCGGGATCGTACGAGACACTGTCCTTCACTTATCGATTAACTTAGTCGATGGGCAGGATTATGTTTCTGACGGTGGCTTGGGAGACCGCCCCACACTTACGTGGAGAGATATAAGTAAGGTTCCCCCAAGGGCAGGGGGTGGACTCCCTGAACTTGGGGTAACCGTCACGGCTTGCGTAGCGGTCGATGTGGATTCCGTTATATAGGCGTTGTATCAATATATAGGAACTCACGGATGCTACGCATAGGCGTGGGTTATGTTTCGTCTACTACTTTTTACACAACAGGGGTCGTAAACGGAGTGTGTGTATTACTGTCAGTTCGAAAGGCGGTAGTGTATAACTCAGTATGCGTCATCTGGGGTGTAGAATACTTACACAAGGCAGATGGGGCAATATTGCAGCTGGAGGTCGTGATGACGGACTATCGAGATGTCTTGGAGTACGAGCTGATCTGTAATATTGATGCTCAAGTGGTGCCGCACAATACATGAGGTTAGAAGTACAGAATGCTTATTGACGGGAGTCGGCGCGGTACGTGGCCTTATCCTCCATTCAATTGGGACGTCAGGGAGCGGGGTGTTTACCCTTCCAGTTTGGGCATGGTCCCTTTGACATGGTCACTATTTTAATTGGGCGTGGCCCCTGTGACATGGTCACTATTTTAATTGGGCGTGGCCCCTGTGACATGTGGAATTTTGTGACTGCCGGATCGCGGGGCACCGAGCCGATGGGGCGCGCGGCCCCTGAAGGATCGCGGTGTTTACCGAGCCGAAGTGGGTGTGGGATCCACTCATAGTTCATTAGTTATATCTTATAATATGTACCCGAATGACACTGACTCTCAACCTACACCTGGGGGAAAACATATTCTATCTTATATATTTATATGTATTATATGTATTGTATTGTATGCCTTTGGATGTACTTGGAGTTGTGAACCAGGCTCCATGCCCCGTGCATGGAGTCATGGTAGTTTTAATTGTGCAGGAGACACCAAGATCCTGAAAGCTTGCGCACGGGACGGCGTCTAGTAGCCATGCAGTCGGAGCTAGTAATGCTGATGAGACGGTCATCAGCATCTGATGGTTTTGCTGCCGATACCGCAGGGGGAAAGACAGGTACAAATCATAATTATACATACACTCCACAACCACATATTAAAGCGAAGCAGATGTAAGAGATTTTATTTGAGACAGACAGACTGACAGACGGACATGAACTAAGGCAATGCAATTACCACATCGCGACCTAAGGAACGCGCTCCCGCGCGCTGTACACATAGCTATACGTCTATATACATGCACACGCGCGCGCGCGCGCCGGGGCGCGTCGCGACACCAATTACGTTTAAATGGCAGCCGGATCTTTCGGGAAACTGTATGTATAGAAAATATAATTAGTATTATATAAAAAAAAATCAATAATTGTATAATATTTCATAACCATGAAAGTATTTACAAAAATCGAGTTTATCAACTATAAAATCACATTGGACGGTTCTGTTGTCGCCATACCTTTTGATTAAATTAAATTGAAATGATTATAAATTATTTTAAAGTATCGAAATTCTCATTAAAAATAAAAACACATCACTAGTTCTTCAACTTCTAACTGACGCACATAGTTTGACAGTTACCGTCAGATTTAGATATTTTAATTATGGGTTTTATTTATTAAGGTTTAATATAAGAAAAACATGTTAAATACATACTTGAAAAACGTGACACTAGGTACTTTTTTTTAATAGTAGTTTCTACACAGCTTTAATGCACAATTAACCATTTTCCGACAATAAAAGCGGAGCTCTTTTCGACTTTCTCCGCCGAACGCACAAATCAGACGGAGGATGTAAAAAATATGAAAGTGTGTGTGAGTGACAAATTTGTCACTCGCGCGGCACCCTGCAAATTGAATGATGCTTACTCCAGTAGCGGCGCGCGGACGGGCACGGTTTTTACCTTCATGACTCTAAATAACTTGCCAAGATCCCGTAT
Source organism: Monopis laevigella (assembly GCA_947458855.1). NCBI lineage: Eukaryota > Metazoa > Arthropoda > Insecta > Lepidoptera > Tineidae > Monopis > Monopis laevigella. The sequence goes on along the minus strand of OX381586.1, from coordinate 23,914,429 downwards.
TGTGTAGTAAAACGTTGCACAAATTACTCGACAAAGTTCAACAAAAAGAAAGACAATATTTCTTATCATCGGATAGTCGAAAATTTCAAATTTAAATGTTAAAAAAATATATTTAGGTTATGTTTCGTTCGTTCAATTTCAATGTATGGAGAGATTATTATCAACGACTTAACCTTGTAATGACGTTACATATTTTAACGCCTAGAATACTTATACTGAATACATTAAGATATGTCTCAAACAAAATTCGAATGAAAAAGTGTGAAACTTTAATAATAGTTATGATTATCTATTGTTAACTTTAAATAATAATTAAAAGAAATATAGTCCAAGTTATAATTTATTCTTAACAATCAAATGGAATAGGCAACGACACGTCAATCATTCAGTCCGCAAGCGAAGCTCTCCCTGTTGCCCAACAAGGGCCTCTAGCTGTACTCAAGTTTCAGATCGTGGCGGCGGCGGCGATTGCTAACACGGCCATACTGACCACTGCTGCGTCCTCGAAGCTGCACCTGACTTGAGTCAGAAATAATCCGCCTGACATAGGTCAGAAATAATTCATCTGACATGAGTCAGAAATAATCTGCCTGACATGTATCAGAAATAATCCGCCTGACATAGGTCAGAAATAATCCACCTGACATGAGTCAGAAATAATCGGCCTGACATGTGTCATAAATAATCTGCCTGACACAAGTCAGAAATAACCCACCTGACATGAGTCAGAAATAATCGGCCTGACATGTGTCATAAATAATCCGCCTGACATAAGTCAGAATTAACTGCCTGAACTGAGTCAGTATATCTGCCTGACTTTTGTCAGAAATAACTGCCTGAACTGAATCAGAATATCTGCCTGAACTTATTCAGAAATATCTGCCTGAACTGAATCAGTATATTTGCCTGACTTTCGTCAGAAATAACTACCTGACCTGAGTCAGAATATCTGCCTGAATTTATTCAGAAATAACTGCCTGAACTGAATCAGTATATCTGCCTGACTTTCGTCAGAAATAACTACCTGACCTGAGTCAGAATATCTGCCTGAATTTATTCAGAAATAACTGCCTGACCTGAGTCAGAAATTCTACCTGATCTTAATCAGACATTTGCTCAGCCGGCCAATTCCTCATATTTTCATATGTGACCGTCACTCGGTGAGTGCTGCCATTGGGCCTAGTACCCAACACTTCAAAACGATCATTATTTAGAACTCTTACTACTTTATATGGTATGCTCCGAAATCTCCCCTTTAATTTTTTATATCCCGGATTACCTTTACTGATACGAATTAACACCATTTCTCCGGTTTTATAAGGAGACTTCACATAACGTTTAGCATTGAAACGTTTCATTTGCCGTTTTTGGTCTTCATCCAAAAGCTCTCGTGCTTTTGCGAGTGTATCTCTAAGATTCAACCTTTCACCTGCATGCGTGATATTATTTACTAGTAGTGCTTCACACAGCGCCGTTGGTTTATAACCAAACAGCAACTCGTTGGGGGTTCTACTAGTAACTTTGTTCACTGAATTATTAAGTGCCTGCTGTGTGGTAGCCAGGGCTTCACACCAATTTTCTTCTGGTTCGTCCCTGATAATAGAATTCAATGTGTTTAATATGGTCCTATTTAGACGTTCTACCTGACCATTAGCTCGTGGCAAATTGAGAGAATTTATTACCAAATGTATTCCGTGTTCATTACAAAAAACCTTCATAGCTCTAGACGTGAATGCAGTTCCACGATCACAAATAAGACGACGAGGTACACCAAACAAATACGCCATCGCCTTCAATGCTTTGATAACTCCTTTTGTGTTTGTTTCTGCCACCGCCTCCAGGAAGCAGTATTTGGTAAAACCATCTTGTAATGCAATTACATATTGGAACCCTTCTTTGCTTTTTACAAATGGACCAAGATGATCTACATGTATAACTTCAAATGGTGTTTCACCCTTTGATATTGGGTGAAGCTGCCCTGGCTTTCGGCCAGTATCACTTTTGCCAATAAGACATTTAAAACAATTTCGGACATACTTTGTTACAACTTTCCTCATTCGAGGGAACCAATATTTATCCCTGATTGCAGCCAGTGTTCTATCAGCACCTTGATGTCCACTCTTATCATGCAAAATGTTTAATACTCCCCACCTAGCGTTCCGCGGTACCACCCACTTAGGTCCTTCCGAAGTTTTTCTATAAAGGTGCCGCCCTTCTTTAATTTCGTAATCATTGAAATATTGCTCCCGGTCACCTTCATCATTTCCTTCTTCCAGAATATTAATAATTCTTAGTAATTCTTCATCAGCCATCTGACATTCGAGTAAATTTTCAGCTGTTGTAAACTCGTAAGCCAATAGAATAGGATTTCTGCTCAAATAGTCAACATGAGCAACCCGTTTACCCGGACGATATTCAATTTCAAAATTATAGTCTTGCATGTATATCCACCAACGTGCTACCCGTGAATTAAGTTCCTTTTTAGTCATGGTTGATCTAATAGCAATACAATCAGTTACTAATTTAAAATTAATTCCAATTAAATATACTCGAAAATGCTTGAATGCTTCTACAACCGCCAACGTTTCTAAGTCGTAAGAGTGATATCTAGACTCATTAGGTGACGTCCGCCGGCTATAGTAGGCCACTGGATGCATTTTTCCATCCGTATCCTTTTGCAAAAGTATCGCCCCTTATCCTATACTGGATGCATCATTTATTTCAACAAATGCATTTTGACAATCTGCATTCCATTTAAAATCAATATCCTTTTTCAACAAATTATACAGAGGACTGATTTTAGTCGCAAAGTTACAGACAAATCTTCTGAAGTAGCTTGCCAGACCAAGAAATTGCCTTAACTGTTTTGTCGTCTTAGGTGGTACAGTCTTCAATAAACAGTCAATTTTATGGTAACTAGGCCTTACTGTTCCAGCCGAAATCTCTCTTCCTAAATATTCTACACTTGTATTGAAAAATTTAAATTTTTCAATGTTTAATGTCAGATTCGCCTCACGCAATCGCAATAATACCTCTTCCAATCTCTTAAGCGACTGGAACTCATCTTTTGTTGAAATTAGAATATCATCTATGTATACCAAAACGTCCTTAAGACCTGCCAACGAATTATTTAGCGTTCGCTGGAATACAGACGGTGCATTTGTAAACCAAAAGGCGTCCTAAGGAATTCATACTGCCCGTGTGGTGTAACAAAAGAGGTTTTCTCAGTTGATTCATCTTCTACAGGAATTTGATAAAACCCAGATTTTAGATCTAAAATCGTAAAGTATACTCCACTACTGAGCGTATCAATGTGATCTTCTATGCGTGGAAGGGGATAACGGTCTTTTATGGTTAATCGATTCAATTCGCGGTAATCAACACACAAGCGATTGCCTCCATTCTTTTTCTTTACAAGTAGAATCGGACTCGCATATGGGGAACTACTTGGTTTGATAATGCTAGCTTCTAATAATTCATTTACCATTTTCTTTACTATTTCTCTTTCTACCTGAGGCAGTCTACGAGGTCTTGTGAATATGGGGTTATCTGTAATTAGTTTTATGTTAAGTTGTGATAATTTAGAACATCCAATGTCTTTTAACGACGTCGAAACGCGATCCCGAAATGTATGCATTATCTCTTTAAATTGGATTGCCCCATCCTTTGACAAAACTCCAGTTTTGATATCACCTAACTGAACCGCCATCATTATGTGATTAACTCCTTCGGATTTTTCATATCTAATGGATACGGCGTTCTTGTCGGCTATAATTTGGATGCCTGGATACTGCAATATATCACGGCCCACTAATAAATCTATTGGGAGATCATCATCATTCATGATTAATGGCGTAATATCGATGCCAACACCCTCACTGCTTAATCTACAAGCTGTCTCTCCGACCGCTGCTGCAATGCTGCCGTTTATTTCGCTCATTAGCGCTGTAGTTGGTTTAGAATGCAAACCGATTTTCTGTGCTACATATTGTCGTATCAATGTGACTGAACTACCAGTATCGATGATTGCTTTGACAGGGATATTATTTATATAACACGTAGTCGCCATCTGTACTAGTTTATTAGCACATAAATTTACAGGTTTTATTTTCTTGAAGCACTGGTCAATTGTGTGCCCATAACGATGACAGTGTTCACATTTTATCGATTTATTTATATTAGATTTAAAATAAGCGGCCTTATTGGTATTAGGGTTATTGACCTTGTTTGTGTTACTAAAATTTGATCTACATTCAAATCGACGGTGACCCTGCTTGCCGCACTTGAAACAAGAGTCCTTTGTTTTCTCGACTCGGCGCGGGCGAGATTTGTTTTTGTTCCAACGATCGGTATGCGGTGTCGCCTTATCAATGTGTTGCTCTTTGTTCCCAATGCTCATTGACCGCCTAGACATTTGTACCACCATAGTTTGCATTGTTTCGCAACCCTCCAATACAACGCTAATATTTTTGTCTGTAATGCCGCCCAGCATAATGTCCATTTTTTGTCTCTCCGATAGTTCTACTCCTAAACGTCTAATTTTCGCGGACATTCGACCAGCATAAAGTACCAATGATTTTACATGCGTACTTTTAAACTTTATTATATCTTCCATCGCACTAAAAAAATTAGCTTCTCTAGGGTAAGAAAGAAAAATATCTTTTTTAAACTGTTTCCATGTCCTATTTTTAGGCAACCAAAGATTATACCATGCTTTTCCCTCACCTTGCAAAGCCTGGGTCGCACGATACAGTCTCTTCCGCTTGCTCCAATCACAAGCAGTCGCGATGTCTTCTATCTGCCGGATCCATGCTTTGACATAATTACCTTCCTTACTGGGGTCAAATCCCGGAACATCGCCCAGTTCCGGTGAGCGCGATCTTTTACGGTGCACTTTTCTTGGAGGAGTCGACCGCGTATCGTCCGATCCTGAACTGTCACTACTTGATGACCCGGTACTTATCCGCGACATTGTCAATACACTTTTCTTTTTCACTTAATATAAAATACTTAATTCACTTTAACCACTCAGAATGTTTCTTTTGGGATATATCCCACCGCTGTGTTAACTTTAAATAATAATTAAAAGAAATATAGTCCAAGTTATAATTTATTCTTAACAATCAAATGGAATAGGCAACGACACGTCAATCATTCAGTCCGCAAGCGAAGCTCTCCCTGTTGCCCAACAAGGGCCTCTAGCTGTACTCAAGTTTCAGATCGTGGCGGCGGCGGCGATTGCTAACACTATACTTATATTCTTAAGCTGAAGATTTTGTTTGTATTATTTACGCGCTAATCTCAAGAACTACTAGTCCGATTTGAAAAATTGTTTTTGTGTTATAACTCTTGTTTAACCAGTTACGTATATCTTAACATTAATAAATAGCCTTTACGTAGCCTTCCTCGCTATGTATAAGCTATTAAAATATTTATTTTTATACAGAGGGCTAAGATATTCGTAATTATACGGGATATTCGGATTTTAAAGAAACTCTTAGAAAAAGTTTTGATATATAACAGATAGATGAAAATGAAGCAAAGATGCGTATTTTGCTTCATAATAAAACATAAAGCTGTATTAAAATATATACGATTTTTATTAAGGATTTAAAGTTGCGGTTCTTAAACAATAGTTTTTTTTTTAAGATTTCCTGCTAATGATATACGAAGGGAAGTATGGACTCGTATTATATAGAAAGATTGGCCGGAAACTGCCACTGTCAGCTTTGTAAACATAAAAATATACACAAACTTAGATTTTAAATATTAATTTCTTGAAAACCAGTTTAAAAAAAAGTTTTTTGAGATAAATTATAAAATTAGGACATTTTATTATTTCGCCAGAAGCTCATTCTGTATGTTTTAGAGATGATGTTTTTGGAGTAACCTTAAACTCCTTTTAATATACCAACATTATTGATTTTTTTATATATTGCTATATAATATTGCAAAGTAAATAATATTCATCAATGATGGTTATTTTTCCATTGTTGTTCGGTACTGTTGGCTCACGGTATCCATTATCGCTCTTTGTGTTAGAGTAAACTCCTAACACAAATAATTTTCATTTAACGGAAGCTAACCTGTACCTATTTTAACTACATAAATATATTAATGTTTTATAAATAAATACCTTTCAGGTGGGGTGTCACATGACCTAATTTGTCCCAAATTTATTTATTTTTCTATTTACACCCTTTTTCACTCGAGCCTATAAGTAACTATGACTTATACCATTTTGGATGAATGTGGGTTAACAATATTTATAACTATTCCAATTTTCAAGTCAGTCGGACGATTAGTTCTCGAGATATTTGACGCTAAGATGTAGATTTAGATAAACATACATATCGATATACAAACACCTGAGTCATATCCACATATTTATGAAAAAAAAAAACGGAAACATAAAAATAAACTATGAAAATGAAAAATAATAGTTTGGCTAATTAAATTGGTACGCCCTTACAACGTCACATCATACTAAGTATTAGTTCAAATTCTTACCGCTAGTGGCGCTAGTTGTCACTTTATTAAAAAAAAATCGTAAAAATTCGTTGGGTTTTTGTATGGAAGGGCCTATCTTGATATTTATATCTATGAATGGAGACGAAATGGAAGATCCAGCACCGAAATGCTTCGAATATTTTTTGGGGGCGGATTCGTCCTCTACTCCAGACAGTAATTATTTCACAGGCTCGATTAGACTCTGATCTACGAAGTACATTAATTATCGAACATTATACAAAAAACCCCAACTCAAACAATACTGAACGTCACGTCGCTAGACGAATTTATTTCAGAATCTTTTATAAACTTGGCAATATTGTTACAAAATATGACAGAAGTCCAGGTAAGAAATTGGATTTAATCATATAAAAACTCTTGAGAATATACTGTAAACGAACAGAGTGCTTGGAAATAGCAAAAGACCAAGGTTAAAATTTAATAACAAAGCCGTAGGTGTAGAGAGAAGAATCATTCATTTCGCCCCTCAGACAACAAACACTGAAGGAAACACAGCTACTACATTTAAAGAAAATTGTTTAAGAGATAAAGTGGAAAGTAATGAGCTAAAAAAATTTGCATTATATCCATAATACCAGCTAACCACCTAGTCTTAAACTGGTTGGTTATGTAGTGTGTGTTCGGTTGGGTTGTTTTTTTTTTCACCCGCAAGGACAATAGTATAATAGTTTACGAATTAATTTTTTTATTTTATTTATTTTTATTACTAAACCAAATCTTTAGTTATATAACCCAAACCAGTTAGATTAGAAAAATAGGCGGGAGCGAGCGAATGGATAAGTACCCAAAACCGAATTGGATGGGTTAGGTTTAGAAGGTGTGCCAAAGCCTAAATTTAATGAAGGCGACACAGAAAGTCTTCACATTTTATGGTTAGGACTTTGAACCTTTTTCTTTCCCATCTAAAGCCCGTTTTTGTTTAATAATCAAAGCATAACCTAAAAACACTAATATCTAGAAAACTAGGTATTTCCTACAAAAGAGGGTGGTACCAGGGGTAGCCCTGAGCACCCCCTCCCCTTTTCGCCCCCTCTCGCCAAAGTTCAGTTTTACCTTCAAAATAATAAATCAGTCGTTATTTTATTCTCGAACAATTAACTAGTTTTATTGAAGTAGTGTTCCTATTCTCAGAGCCCCCTGAACGCTAAATTCGTGACCCCGACAATTGGTGATCTTCGTCGTACCACGTGCAGACGTATTATTCACCGGATATCGTGCTCATCGTGTCTAGTTTGCTGCGCATCTGCACGCCTGTAGTTACAGGCGTCTGCTCGTCCCGCTTCGCATCTGCACGCCTGTTGTCACAGGCGTCTGCTCGTCGGGCTTCGCATCTGTATGCCTGTAGCCACAGGGGTCTGCTCGTCGTGCTTCGCATCATCTGGTCGTGCTTCGCATCTGCTGGTCGTGCTTCGCATCTGCTGGTCGTGTCTACTCTACTTCGCATCTGCTCGTGGTGTAATCAACTCTTCAGGACCCATCAAGATACAATTTTATTTTTAAGTACCTAATATTTTAAGGGTTTTTTTTTCAATATAATGATTTCGTCGGAGGTTATTGATTCCTCACCTCCCTCTGACCCTCAATCTATTAATCCTTGCCTGATTGACCTGTGAGCGGTAACTCAGACAAAGATTTTGCCGTTCTGGCGCGAATCCCAAAATTATGGTTAGCGAAATTTGAAATTCTAATTACACCTAAAACCAGCGACGATCAAAAATTCAGATATGTTATTAGTGTTCTTCTGCCCGCCGATATACGCTTAATCAGCGATATGTTGCTTAAACCTTCTAGTACTAACAAATATCAGTTCGTTACGACGCGACGCCTTGATGCGAACGCGTGCCTTTGATTAGCCGTGCGCGATTAACTAAATACCTACCTACTGTGACGAAGTCCTACCTACAGGTCATAAATTGGCTGTGAGATAGAAACAACGTACATAGAATAAAAAATAAAATTATATTAAAATAAACCTAACAATTTACAAATTATTAGAAGAGGAGCGAGAGAGTATAATAAGAGAATGGGTTCTATCAACATCCAGATTATGTCATGGGAAGAATGCTACTGCCCTGATTATGCGACGATCGGGGAGGGCAGCATCCAACGTCCTTCAGTGGCAGGGCAGGCTCCGGGCAACGGTCTGTTATGGCCGGCTATGGCAGGCCGTGACGTCTGATGAGCAGACGGTGTCCAGGCTCCGGAAGAAAAATCCAGGCTAAGTTCAGCTATGACCAGCTGGGATGTCTGTAGACGGTGGCAGACCAGGCTTCAGAAAAAGTTTCCAGGCCAGGTGCTGCCGTAGTGGTTTTTCTACCTCGGACTTGATTCTCCACCTCGGACTTGATTCCTGGAATCATTCGAAGGGAAGCCTAAGCATACTGCTTCCAGCTCTCGTTGTCTTCAGTTTTTGGCAGGGCAGCAACAATAATTGTGCATTGCGTAAAACTGCAGGACGGAGGCTGGGGTGCAGTGCTAGACAGACGCACGGACACAGTACGATATTTATATAAATTCTAGTGAACCCTAAAAAACGTCCATATGAAAGTACTGTATAATTAACTCACCAAATTAATCTTGGAACTCCGAACTTTGTGCGTCACTATTATAATTTTGTAATTAACAAATTATTACAAACACACACTCGCGATCTTAGCAATTTATCAAATGGCCTGCGGTACTCTGACCGCGGCCTATTTATCTGAAATTTTTAAGTAATACGTTACTTCGACTTGTAAAATGCATTTATTTAAACTACCTGCCTCTTGCATTTTGCACACTTTTGCAAAGGGTAATTTTAAATCCTAAACTATCCGTTCCATTTCGTGGACCGTCGTAAATTCTTTAACATAAAAAGTAACGTTCTGTTACACTACCTACAACCTATTATTATTATTTTTTTTTCTCTGTTTTACAACTTTCTAGTATAGATTGGAATGGTGCCCTGGATTCTGCCGATGTCAACGTTGCCGTACATAACTTCTACGACATTGTCAATAGTGTTATAGAGAAACACGTAACGTCGAAGACTATTTCCCAATCATCTAAATTTCCGGTTTGGTACACGAAACCTTTAATAAGAGCCATAAGACAGAAACTTAAAGCACACAAAAAATGGAAAATTTACGGATATAGTTGTTATTATGAACAATTTTCTGAATTAAGACACAGGCAGAAGTCCATGGCAGTTTCTTGTTATAAACAATACATTAACAATGCAGAAAAATATATTAAAACTAACTCGAAGCACTTTTGGGCTTTTGTAAAATCAAAAAAGAATTAGAATGATTTACCTGACTTAATGTTTCTAAATGAGACAGCGGTTAATAACGGGCAGGATATTGCAAATCACTTTAATAAATACTTTCAAATGAATTTCGAACCTAGTGATGACGTAAGTCACTTAAAGTTGGTAGACAATTTGGAGCATCACATTGATTTTGTTAACGTTCCAATATCATGTGAGAAAGTTGCCAAATGTAAAAAAAAAAAGATTCCAACAAGGGCACCGGTCCTTATAACTCCGTGGTTTCCATAATTAAAAACATCCTCTGTTTTTAATTATGGAAACCACTTTTAAATCCTATATTTGTCTTATTCAAATTGTCACTGGAACCTTTCCTTTATTTTGGAAGCAAAGTTATGTTGTACCAATATTTAGAAGTGGTGACAAACATAATATCAGTAATTATAGAGGAATATCAAAACTATCAATTTTGCCTAAAATTTTTGAAAAAATTGTATATGATTGTGTATATTCTCTTCTTAGGAGCGTATTGATTCCAGTTCAGCATGGTTTTGTTAGTAGGAGGTCTACTGAATCAAACTTAATCGAGTTGGCTGTTTTTGTGGGAGATAATATGAGTGGCGGTGGTCAGGTGGACGCCGTGTATACCGATTATTCCAAAGCTTTTGATAAAATTTCACAATATTTTAGTTATATAAAATTGGCTCAAGTCGGTACGGCGATCTCCTCCGATGGTTGGGACTCTTATTTGCGCAATAGAAATCAAGCGGTTACTGTGAAAGGTTCATCATCATTTACGCCCATCTCGTCCGCAGTGCCACAGGGCTCTCACCTCGGTCCTCTTTTATTTAGTTTGTTTATTAATGATATAACTAGTGTTATTAAATATTCTAAAATATTACTATACGCTGATGACACAAAAATATTTAAAAATATTAATTCGAAACAAGATTGTAAAGACTTACAAGATGATTTATATAGAGTATGTCAGTACTGTACAAGTAACAAACTTTATTTGAATGTAAAAAATGTCAAGTTATTACGTATTCGCGTAAAAAGTCTATACTATTTCATATAATTATACATTATTTAATAACTCATAAAGCAGAGTGACTGAGGTGAGGGATCTGGGGTGTATTTGGACAGAGACTTTTCATTTAGAACTCACTTCCTCTATATTGTACCGAAGGCATACAAGATTTTAGGATTTGTACTGCGAATGTCTAAAGAATTTCACTCGACTGAGACATTAATTATTTTATACAGCTCGCTTGTAAGACCGATTATTGAATGTGCATCTTTGGTTTGGTGACCCTACTATCAAGTAAACGTAAAAGAAATTGAAAAAAATCAGAGAAAATTCGTTAAGCATTTTCATTATAGATTCCCACGATTCACCATTAAACTTCATTCTCTTGAACATCGACGTATTTGTAAAGATCAAATTCTACTTTATAAAAATTTTAATAACCATATAGATTCTAATTACAATGTGAGCAAGATAGGACTAACTTGCAAGACCGTTAGTACACGCTCTAAATATTTGTTTCATGTTCCTGGATGTAAAACTAATTACCAAATGTTTAACTTTAAAAATAGAGCCAGTCGTGAATATAATAAAACTTTTCAGGACCTTGATATATTTACAACTTCGTTATCTAGAATTAAAAAAGACATATTGAGTGCATTTACTAAATAAAGTAGGTAAGTTAAGTGTCTGTTTTTTTATATTATATAGTTATTGCTTTATCACTTTTTTTTTTAATTACTTGTATTTTACATTCTTTTCTAGGCTTAATCATTGTTAAATAACTTTTGTGAAAGCCTTACTGGGTTATGTACTGTAAATATTTGTTATATATTTTGTGTTAATTTTACTGTATGTTTTCCTAAATAAATAATAATTAAAAAAAAAAATGAAACTCTAAAAAACTTTTGCTAGAGGTTTACGAAGATTCGGAAGAAAAACAGTTTCAAAAATTACTCAGCGGTTTAGAACTTGGTGATCAAAAACCATTCTCCCACCTTCGAAAAATGAGAGACCTTGCCGGTTCTTTAGCCCCTGACAGTGCTATACGTGTGTTGTGGAGCAACCAGCTTCCAGCCCAGGTCAGAGCTGTCTTAGCTATTAATAAGGAAGCAAATCTAGACACACTAGCTTCCATGGCAGATCTTATGGTGGAGAGCTTAGAACTTCATTCATCCATTGCTACGGTTTTAAAGCCAACTGAACCAACACCTGCAAACATTTCATTAATTAACATGCAGTTTAAAAAAATATCATTGGAGATAGCAGAACTTCGTAAAACGATCGACCAAGATCCACATTACCGCTGGCAGTACCGCGCTCGTTCTCGTTCTCGTTCAAATTTTACATCACAAAACCACAAACAATCTACAATGTGTTTTTATCACCAAAAATTCGGAAACAAGACTCTAGTCCTTGTAGTTGGACAGCTTCACAGTCGAAAAACTAATTACTCCACCGAGCCTTGCGGAAATCGGTGAAGTGACAAGCAACCGCCTTTGCGTATTCGATCGTTATACTCAAGAACGATTTCTCGTCGACACCGGCGCAGACATCTCCGTACTAGCTGCAAAGAAGAAATCCTCTCCAGAAGCTCTCCAGCTCTTCGCAGCGAACAATACGCCTATGAAATCTTTTAGTGAAAAAACATTAAAATTAAATCTTGGTCTCTGGCGTGATTTCCATTGGCAATTTATTCTAACAGATGTTAAAACATCTATTATTGGCGCTGATTTTTTACGCCACTATCATCGGGTTATTCCCAGTTGTCACTACCCGCTGCGTTTCTACTAATGATACTAGTCGATTTATATCATAAACGAATTGTAGATAGACTTACAAATATTTCAATTGATATCGTACAATTTCCGACCGCTCTTCTATTCATATAGTGAACCGAAATAATTCATTTTATGATTTACTCCTAAAATTCCCTGATATACTGCGGCCCATGTCAATGAAGTACCCTCCCAAACACACAGTCATCCATTATATTAAAACTTCTGGACCGTCACATTTCTCCCGTCCTCGACCTCTACCACCTGCAAAATTCAAAGCAGCTAAAGAATAATTTGACGAACTTAAAGAAATGGGTATATGTAAGCCATCAAATAGTCCTTGGGCAAGTCCTCTACACGTAGTTACTAAAAAGAACGGTGTGTTGAGAGTTTGCGGAGCCTACAGAAGCAGGGGAAGCAGGACTCTGTGGGTGCTCGGGGGCTAGAGCACCCATGAAAGCTAAATACTGTATCTGTTTGTCTGTTAAGTTTTCATACTTAAAGCGCTGAACTGATTTAGATGAAAATTGGTATGGAGATAGTTGAAGACCCTGGAAAGGACATAAGGCATATCCAATGTAACATTGTTTTACCATCTTGCCAACTTTTATAAAATGCATCATCTTTTACTCCTACTTCTGTATGTTCATAAAATGAGCACCCACGAGGAAATCTTAAATCCGGCGCTCCTGTATAGAAGACTAAATTCCGTAACTATACCCGATCGTTATCCGATTCCACGCATACAAGATTTTACATACCAGGTGGGCGATTCTCGCGCTTTCGAGATTCATCTCGATTCGAGATTTTTAATTGAAAAATGACTAAATATGCCATTTTTCGTTCAAAAATATCGAACATTAAACGAAATAAATAATAAATATTAATTAATAAATAATAAATATATAAATATTGGACGAAAATGGCATATTTAGTAATTTTTCGTTTAAAAATCTCGAATCGAGATGAATCTCGAAAGCGCGAGAATCGCCCACCTGCTCTATGGCATGAAAATATTTTCGAAACTAGACCTAAAAATGGCATACTACCCAATACCAGTTCATGAAGATTCAGAGAAAACAGCGATCACTACTCCTTTCGGCCTCTTTGACCTCCATGACTTTTGGTTTACGCAACGCCAGTCAAACCTTCCAATGTTTTGTGCACGAAATTTTACGAGGTCAAGAAAATTGCTTCAGTCATCGATGATATTCTATTTTTTTCTAAAAATTAAAAAGAACATAGAATACGTCTAGAGAAAATTTTTGAACGTTGACAAATACGGTGTTACTTTAAGCATTGATAAATGTAAGTTTGGTATAAAAGAAATAAAGTTTCTTGGGTACGAAGTTTCATTTCACGGCATCAAGCCAACTACAGATCGGATTGATGTAATTTCAAATTTTCCAAAACCCAATAACGTTTAAGAATTTCGACGATTTTTAGGCATGCTTAACTTTTATCGTGACTGCTTACCTCGTCAAGCTACTCTTACTCAAAGTGAACTTAACCTTTTTCTTCACAGCTCAATAAAGAACGATAAAACTCCTATTGCATGGACACCGAGTGTCGAGCATCACCGAGGCCACTATCCTCACATCCTCTCCCCGGCTTATCATACATAACGATGTTGTCGGACCCTTGCGGCTTTCACACGACTATCGATATTGTATCACAATCATTGACCGATAGTGTCAGAGATGTTCTAGACTTGGCAGAAGGAAATAAGAGTATTATAATGTGGGGTGACTTGAACGGATGGGTCGGGACACGCAGAGTAGGTTATGATGCGGTTCTAGGCAAGTATGGTGATAGAAGGGTTAATGAAGCTGGCAGGCTTATACTCGATGTGTGCCTAGAAAAGAATCTCCTTGTGACGAATACTCTGTTTGCTCACAAGGACATTCACATGTATACAAGACTGATGAATGAAGAGAGAAGTATGATAGATTTTATGATTGTAGATGATAGTCTCCGGTCCCATATCACAGACACACGCGCGCACCGTGAGCCAGAACTGGAAACTGACCACTATCTGGTCGTCACCAGATTTAGTGGTCTTTTCAGAGGTTGGCGGTGTAAACGTTCTAATGGGACATTGGAGCAATTCGAAAGAATAAAATGTGAAAAATTGCGCGAAGAAAGTGTGAAAGCAGAGTATGAAAGTTGCATTGAAGATAAGCTTGCCAACCTGGAAGATGTGAGTGGTGATGTAGATAAATGTTGGAAACTTCTTAGAGACAATATGGTAGAATCAGCAAAAAAGGTGTGTGGTGTAACAAAAAAGCGAGCTACGAAAGGGGACCCATGGTGGGATGCAGAAGTTAAAAAATCTGTGGAGAAAAAGAAGAAAGCATGGTTGAGCTATATAGCTTCGCTGAGTCTGACTGAAAGTATTAGAAGAGAGAAAAGACAGACATACCTACGCTGTAAGAGTGACACCAAAGCTTTGGTAAAAGAGAAGCAAGAAAGATGCAGAGCGATTGGTGAAGAAAGGTTATCGAACAACTTCAAGGTAAACTCGAAACTTTTTTGGAGGGAAGTGAGAAATTCTCGAAGTTGTTCAACAACCTCTAGAATGGATAAAATAAGATAAAAGCATGGTGACACTCTTACAAACACTGATGAAGTGTTAAAGCGTTGAAGTGAGTATTTTGGTGAGATGTATAAAAGTAGCATCCCCGACATCACTTTTGGGATCTCACTTCCAGAGATACCTAAACTGACGTCTGAAGCATGGGATGAAATTAATGTGTCTGAGATTGTAATGTGGCAGCGGGAATTGATAAGGTACTTCCCGAAATGATCAAATATGGAGGGCATAAACTCTGGAGCGGTTTCCATTTGTTGTGCAACTTATGCTGGCATATGGGAAGAGTTCCTGAGGACTGGAGTGGCGCGGTAATCGTCCCCTTATATAAAGGAAAGGGTTCCAGATTAGACTGCGTCAACTACAGAGCCATCAGTTTGATCAGTTTAGGAAGCAAAGTGTATGGAAAGATTCTCATGAGAAGAATGGAAATGAAGACTGAAGGAATACTTTGGGAGGCTCAAGGAGGCTTTAGATCTGATAGAGGATGCACGAATCAGATCTTCTCCCTTCGTAATATCACAGAGAAGTTCCTGGCCTTAAACCAGAAGGTTTTCTGTGCTTTTATGGATTTAGAGAAGGCGTTTGACAGGTTTGTAAGAAAGGAACTGTGGGACATTTTGCCTGTTTATGGTGTCAACACCATAATCAGCTTGAGACTGCCATTGATGGCTATACAATCACTATATAGAAATTGTACAGCAAGCGTACGGGTGGACGGTACATTATCTCCATGTTTCAATGTCAACATTGGCGTCAAACAGGGATGTGTGATGTCCACCAGACTGTTCATCATATACCTAGACAAATGCCTGCAGAGACTGAAAGAAAACAGATGTGGGATAAAAATGGGTGACATGTTGATTAATTCACTGTTGTATGCAGATGATGCTGTCCTTATTGCATCATCTGAGCAAGAGCTGCAATCACTTGTCACAGACATGAAAGATGGATGTACTGAAAGAGGTCTCCGAATAAATGCGGGAAAATCTAAGGTGTTAATATTTGAGAGAAATGATATAACGAATGCGAATATATATATAAATATAAAAAATAAAAATAAAAAAAATATAATATAAAAATATTACAAAAGCAAGACTTGCCATTCATAACGCAGTGCTTGTACCTACACTATTGTATGGAAGACAGACATGGGTATATCAGAATAAATATGAAAGCAAAATAAATGCAGTAGAAATGCGCTCATTGCGACGAATGTGCGGTGTTAAAATAACAGACCGAATCCGCAATGACGTAATTCGAAAACGAGTGGGACTGAAAGAGAGTATAGGCATGAAAATGAGAAAAGGTATGCTCCGCTGGTTTGGGCATATAGAAAGAATGAGTGATGAAAGACTGACGAACCAGATATATAAAAGCGAGGTGAAGGGTAAACGTGGCCGAGGGAGACCAAGACATACGTACCATGACTAAATTGAAAAGGTTTTAAAAGACGGTGCTATTAAGAGTCTCCGAAATCGGCGTGCATGTATGAGAAGAGTTATGACTGTGGAAGAGGCGAAAGGAGTATGTAGGGATAGGGACAAGTGGCGCTCGGTTGTCTCTGCCTACCCCGTAAGGGACCTGGTGTGAAGATAAATAATAATAATAATAAAGTAACTGAAGACATCAGAAATGGCATGGATGAAACCAAGGTTTCACCAACGCCTTTAACACAGTCGATCCCGATTTACTAATCGCTATTCTGTCTCGTCTTAGATTCTCTACAGAGACTCTTGCGTAGTTTCACCAATACCTCCATGGACGTCGGCAACAGGTGCGGGTTGACCAATTGTCATCAGTTTGGTGTGAATTGCGTACAGGCGTTCCACAAGGTGGCATTCTATCTCCTGTGATGTGGTAATGTATAAACAGTTAATAAACGTGTGTCGACACAAGCAGTCGTGTTTCATTCCGTCCTCGCGACACCTCCGCATGGCGACCCTGCCAGTCCGCGTCAGTATCATGGCGTGAGACTTACGTGACGCACGCGCAGAGCGCGGCGGCACGCGCCGCGGCTCCGGCCGGCCGCCCGAGCAGTCCGCGACTAGAGTTATTATATATTTTTTTTTTTTTATTAACGACTAAATTTAAGTTTTTTTTAGTTTAATTTTTAACTTTATAATTATTATTTTTTTTTTAATATGAAGAACATTAATAAAATGTAGTGCAAAAACAGTAACAGTATTAAATTAAAATGTTTGAAGTTAACCCTGTCATAAATAACCAAGAACAAAAGAAAATGATAAGAAGCCAAATTCGAGAACATACAAGAGAATCGATAGCGACGAGGCTACAGCAGCCAGCAGATATCTAACGCCCTTTCCTGATGAAGCGAGTGGAGATGACTTCCTAGATCGAGTATCAGTGAGTGAATTAAAAATGATTAACATGTTCTAAAAGTGTTTTGTGCAGTGTTTTTTTTTTTTTTTTTTTATATTTCAGGTGTTTGTGTATTTTTTTTTTTATTATTTTATTAACATACTTAATGTACTATTATTATTATATAAGTATAAAATGTCGAGTGACATGAAAAAATATTAATGTAATTTTATCTTTTCTATAATTATTACTAGTAGACGTTACACGGGTTTGTGATCCTATTTTTGATACCCATCATGGTATATCATGTCGAGTAACATGTTAAATAATTAATGAATACAGTTAAGGAAATACATACTAAATTGGAAGACGTAAGAGTCGAACTAAGAAAATTAGGTAGTAAAAGATTTGAAAGAAAAACTTATGTGACTAATAAATATAATTATGCTTTAAATTTATATAAGGAATTGCAATTATTGGAGGAAATACAAAAACATTAGGAATTAATTCTTGGAATTATTCGCAAAAGACATAAATATACAAAACAAAACCCTTTGTTTAGTGTACAAACAAAATGAGGTCACTTTGGAACTCAATACAATGGAACGTGACTTACGTCACCAGGCCACCAGCGAAGAACCGATTAGTCATAATTTCTCATTATCGATACCACCGAGATGCGAGCTTACAACGAATATTTTAGAACAATCAGTAACTGAAAAAAAAAAAAAAACCCCTAATATACTTGTATAACATGAAAGATCCTTCAAGTAGACTTATGAAATTCAGATTAATATTAGACGAATACGACTTTAAAATAAGTTATATAAAAGGTAAAGATAACGTAATTGCAGACGCACTTTCACGCATTGACTTAACTTCGAGCAAGTTAAAGAGCACGTTTGAAAATGTTGTTTCAGTCATGACTAGAGCACAAAGAGAAAGACTAGAAAAACAGTCCAGTGATATCAGTGACAGCAATGTAAGCGACACTTCTCGAAATATTTCTATAAACAACAGGATTGATCACCCCAGAGTAGTAGAAATGTTGCGAAAAGCTAGCGACAGTGTAGACTTGATTTTAATAAAGGAGAATGATTTAAAGGAATTGAAAAATAAGAATTTAATTAATTATGAGTATGTTTGTTTATGTTTTTCATCGAGTATGAAAACAATGTATTTCGACCTTAAGTATTTATTGCAATTTACCCGAGTGGAATTTGTTAATTTGCTTAGAGATTTTTGTAAAAAGTTGAATATTAAAATAATAAATTTTGTTAAAGATGATTATTACTCATCATTTATAGAAGAAATAAATTGTGAAATAAATGAAAGAGATAAGTGGGAAGGACCACAAATAAATGTTTTGTCAAAGGTAATAAAAATTTGTAATGATGAAAAGAAAAAGGTAATTATAAATGATTATCATTTGTTACCTACGAGCGGACATGCCGGCATCCGTCGTATGGTCAATAATATTAAGAAAAAGTATACTTGGTCTAATTTAGAAAAAGACGTCATAGAATTTGTTAAAAAATGTAAAAAATGTCAAATAATGAAATATCAAAAAGGTGTCAAGGAACCTATGTCAATAACGACAACTGCTAATTCAGCATTTGAGAAAATTTATTTAGATTTAGTAGGACCTTTAGATAAGGATAATTTTAATAATAATTATATATTAACGCTTCAATGCGAATTAAGTAAGTATGTAGAAGCTTATGCCATACCCAATAAGGAAACGGTAACAGTAGCAAAATCTTTAGTTAACAATTTTATTCTTAGATACGGAATACCCATGTCAATAGGTACAGATAGAGGTACCGAATTCATGTCAAGTACTATGACAGAAGTTTGCAAATTATTAAATATAGAAAAAATCCATTCCACTGCTTTTCACCACGAATCAATAGGTGCATTAGAAAATTCACATAAACATCTCCGTAGCTTTTTAAGAATTTACTGTGAACAACGCTTGTATAATTGGTCTGAATGGTTACCCTTCTGGAGTTTTGCATATAATAATACCATTCATTCAGAAACCAAATATTCTCCATTTGAACTAGTATTCGGAAAAACTTGCAATATACCAACAAATTTAAGTAATAGTAAAGTAGAACCATTGTATAATTCAGACAACTATGCATTAGAATTAAAATTTAGGTTACAAACAGCTTGTAATGACGCAAGAAATAATTTGTTACAACGTAAAGAACAAAGAAAAACTAAATTTGATTTAAAATGTAACCCGATTTCTTATAACAAAGGCGACTTAATTCTTGTTAAAAATGAAACTGTAGATAAAGCAGAACCCTTGTTCAATGGTCCATATTTAGTTGTAAACGATGAATCACCCAATGTAATCATTTCTAAGAATGGCAAGAACAGTACCGTTCACAAAAATAGAACTAAACTGTATGTAGTGAATATAAGTACACTATTCGAATGATTTCTTTTATAATGAAACGAACAAAAACATATAGTATACCATTTAATTATAAAATATTGTAACTTTTAATCAACTTGTATTTACACTGTTAAAAATTTAAATTTATTTGCTACTACTTTTATTATATAAGATTTATATAAATAATTAATTTTAGAACTTTTGTAATTCAGTAATTTTTATTTTTATTTTTATTATTAGATATGTAAGTTATTCATTTTTTTTAATTATTTTTTTGTATTACCCCGGTGGTGTGATGTGGTAATGTATAAACAGTTAATAAACGTGTGTCGACACAAGCAGTCGTGTTTCATTCCGTCCTCGCGACACCTCCGCACTCCATTGCTTTTCTCCATGTTTATTGACAGTATCACCACATCGCTTCACTGTCACTATCACTTACGCCGATGACTTGCAGCTTTATGTGCAGACAGACATCAACACACTGAATAGTGCAATAGCTTGGCTTAACTCAGATCTTTCAAATATATTGGCTTGGGCTACTAGATTTGGTGTTGCTGTCAACCCGGCCAAATGTCAATCTATCATTATTGGGAGTTCCCGCCTCTTATCAAAAGTTGATATGGCCAAGATTGACTTTGTTCGGTATGACAAGCCGATTGCGTTTTGTAGCGAGGTTAAGAACTTGGGTTTATATCTGGATTCTCATCTTAGCTGGAAAGCGCAAGTTACTAATACTAGTCGTAATTTTTTTTCTTCGCTGCACTCTCTCAATAAACTTAAACATTTTCTGCCTATAAAAGCTAAAGTTACCCTTGTTCAGTCTTTACTTGATTATGGTGACGTGTGTTATGTAGATCTTACAGACAGCCTCCGTAGACTAGTGGTTGCGCCTTTGGCGTTGTATCCGGAGGTCGTGGGTTCGATTCCCACCCATGGCTAAAAATATTAGTACGCAATTTCTGTACAAATTGTCATGGTCTGGGTGTTTATAAAATATAATATGTATTATATCGTTGTTTCTGGTACACATAGTACCAGCCTAGTGCTTAGTTTGTGACCAGTAGGCCTAGTGTGAGTTTTTTTAACGTTTACTTTCGCGTTAACTATACTACCGCGTTAACATTTTGACCAATCACACGAACGCATTTCTAGTTCTCAAAATTTCCGCTTGGAGCGCTGAACCATTTCCCATACAAATTTTAGTTAACTCAAACGCAAAGTAATAGTTAGAAAACTCACACTAACCCCTAGTAGAGCAGAGCAGTATGTGTAAATTGTCCTACATATTATTATTATTAATTACTAAACAAAATGGAACGACTACACAATGCATGCATCAGATTCATTTTCTGTCTGCGCAAATATGATCACGTGACATGACCTTATCGAGATAAGCTGAAATGGTTGAGGATTCGAGGTAGGAGAAACAGCAGAGTTCTCTGCCTGCTCTACTCTTTGTTAAACGAACCTAACACTCCCAAATACCTTGTTAGTGCATCAAATAAATAACACATTAGAGGATTTAACCTGTATATTAAGCTTCTACAATATATATTTTAATCTATCTTTGTATTACATATATTTTTACTAAGACATCAAAAAAATAATTTATTTATTTGACAATACATGACAATGACTTATATTTTTATATGACAAATCATTGGCAAACATTGGCAACAAATAAAATATTAAAGAAAAAGAACATAATATAGTTTGATGTGGCAAAGCGCCACATTATTCCCCCTCTTAAAATAAAAATATACCTACTTATATATTTTTTTATATAAGAAACCTAAATAATTAAATATAATGAAAATGTTGTATATACATAATTAATTTACATATTTACAAGTTAAACCGAACGCGAGGACGAACAGTTCGTCCTGAACGAGTTACAAAGTTTTGAATGGGGTTATCATTTACAGTTTTATCACTATTATTAATATTATTATCACTAGATGTAAGAAAATCCTCATTTGCTTTGGTAGTTAGGTTATTTTTGATAACATTTGTATCAATTAAATTCGGGTCTTCATAATAAAATGCAGGTTTAATTCTGTCTAAAGAAACTACACTGGTTCGGTTTAGCAATTGTAAGGTGAAAAATTTTGTATCTCTTTTTAAAACTTTAAATGGACCATCATATGGAGGTACTAATGGTTTTTTGACTGTATCATTTCTAACAAATATATGACTACACGATTGCAAGTCTTTGTGAACGTATGGAGCAACGATATTATGATAAGAAGTTCTAGAAAAACTTGGACTAAGATTTTTAATAGTAATGTTTAAATTTTTAATATATGAATCCAGAGATATGTTTTCCTTTGTAGGGTTAACAAACTCTCCTGGAAGTCGTATATTAGTCCCGTATGTGAGAAATGCTGCATTATAGTTATCATCAGATCGAAAAGCTGCACGTAAACCAAAAAGCACTGTTGGTAATTCAGAAGACCAATGAAGTGAATTGCCTCTAGCCATTATTGCAGCTTTTAGACTTCGGTGCCAACGTTCAATTTTACCATTTGATTCTGGATGATATGCAGTAGTTCGTATTTTATTTATACCAAGTAGTTTAGATAGTTGAATAAATAACTGTGACTCAAATTGTTTGCCCTGATCTGATGTAATTTTGATAGGACACCCAAAACGAACCACCCAAGAATTATAAAATACTTTAGCAACGCTTTTAGCGTCTATATCACTAACCGGCACCGCTTCAGGCCATCTAGTAAAACAATCAATCATTGTTACTACATATCTATGACTGTCAGAAATTAGTAATGGACCTACAATGTCAATATGTACATGTTGAAATCTATCTACAGATGAATATGAACCTATAGGGGTAATTGTATGACGCTGAACTTTTGATTTCTGACAATCTATGCATTGTCTGGCCCATAGCGATACATCAGTGTTCATTTTAGGCCAAAAAAAATTTTGCTGTATCAATTTTCGCGTTGATCTGATACCCGGATGACTTCAACCGTGTATTGTATTAAAATCTCTTTTCTTAATGGTAATGGAATGTATGGTCTATAACAATCTGTTGAATTTTCGCAATAAACATTATTAGTAGGAGATATTGAAACTAATTTCCAATGAAATTTAGGATTTCATTGTTCGGTGTAGACTCATACCATCGGCTACGACGAGGTGGGATTAAAACCCCTCCGCTGGGTACCCTGGGGCCGTCTAGGCGGTCTCGGTCGCCGTAAGGCACCCGTGAAGATATATATATATAAATTTAGGATTTTATAATAAATTGGTTAAAGTATCACAGTTCTTTTGCAAAACTTCTAAATTATCCAAGTCAATGGGAGTAGGAAAATTAATTTCTGCAATACGTGATAGTGCATCAGCAACAGTATTTTGTGATGCACTTATATGCTTTATGTCAGTAGTAAACTGACTAATAAAATCTACATAATGGATACGTCTAGGAGTAGTGTTATCTTTAATGCTATTTTGACACATTGCAAACTGTAAAGGCTTATGATCCGTGTATATAACTAATTCTCTTCCTTCTATCATAAATCTAAAATGCTTCACAGACATATATATTCCTAACAGTTCTCGATCATAAGTACAATACTGCTGCTGAGCACTACTCAGCATTTTACTGAAGAAACCTAATGGTTTCCAGACACCATCTATAAATTGCTGAAGAACAGAGCCAATACAAGTATTGGATGCATCAGTCATTAAAGCAAACGGTGCAGAATCAGAGGGATGAGAAAGTGTAAGAGCGTGTTAAATACTAAGCTTACACTTATCAAATTCCTCTACTAATGTATCGGACCAAATAATTTTGGTTTTATCCTTTTTAGTGGCACTATGTAGTAGATTATTAAGTTGAGACTGTTTCTGTGCTGCATTAGGTAGTGTTCCTATAAAAATTTAAAATTCCTAAAAATCGTCGTTCTGCTATTGTGACAGGACGTGGATAATTATGAATTACTCTAATTTTATCATCTAAAGGTCTAATACCATTTGATGGAACATGATAGCCAAGGAATTCTATATCTGCTTGGCCAAATTGGAATTTTTCAAAATTTAAAGTGATTCCAAATTTGTCCAAACGTTCAAAAATTTGTAATAAATGTTCTTTATGTTGTTCAGGATTATTTGAAGCTATAAGCATATCATCAATATAAGGAAAAACAAAATCTTAACCTTTAAGTATTTCATTTATAAACCTTTGAAAGGATTGCGCCGCATTACGAAGACCGAACGTCATTTTAGGAAATTCAAATAATCCAAATGGAGTTATTATTGCGGTCTTTTCAATATCTGAAGGAGCTATTGGAATTTGATGATATGCCCGACGTAAATCTAATCTAGAAAATATGGACTTACCAAAGCAAATGAGTGAAATATCTATTAGTCTTGGTATGGGGTATCGATCAGGTTTAGTAACCGAATTAAGTCGTCGATAGTCACCGCATGGACGAATTTCTCCATTTTTCTTTGGAACAACATGAAGAGGTGTCGCCCATGGGCTCTTAGACGGTCTACAAATTCCCAGATCTAACATATGATCAAATTCCATTTTTAATTTCTGGTATTTATCTGGTGGTAAAGGACGAGCTCGAGCATATAAAGTTGAACCAAATGTTTCGATGTGATGTTCGACATTGTGTTTTACCGGTTTGCTAAACGAGTCTGGTTTTGTAATATCAGGATATAATTCCAATAAATCACTATAAGGATTTTTAACATTAACGGTTTTAATACTGTCCGATAAGCTTGACACACTTCCAGATACGGCAAGACCAGTAAAATTATCAATAATTCGTCGATTATGTAGATCCACTAAAATTGAATGATGACTTAAGAAATCTGCTCCTAGAATTGGTTGATTGACATCAGCTACTACAAATGTCCATCTATAAGGTCGGCGGAGATACAGATCCAGCACTAAAGTTTTCTCTCCATAAGTCCTTATTTCGCTTCCATTAGCTGCATATAATTTATAATTTGACACGTTCTAATAATAATTTTATTTCCTTTTTTTGGTAACGATTTGCACCAGTGTCTATTAAAAATCTTAACTTTGAACTGCGATCTTTTACAGTTAATCTTTGTGCTGGATTAAGAGCACAGATATCCGCCTTTGACTGTGCATCTTCTAGTTTTTTTGGGGTTTTTTTCCAGTTACATGGAGATTCGCATTTAGTTGCATCGCTTCTAAATTTGGCATGATATTTACAAATTCAATCCGGATCAGAAGGAGAACGTCTGCGACGAGATAGTGATCGTCTAAAATATCCTCGTCGACTGTTATAAAATCTTGACTGACGTAATGATGCAACTTCCAAAGTTAAATTTTCAATTTGTTCGGGTAAAGATTTATTAGCGCAATGGCAACTTTGAGGAACGCTTACAGCAGGAGATAATTCCGAAGATGTAGAAGGTTTATCATGAATCATTGAAACAGATGGCTGAGCAATTTCTATAATTTTATCTGCTATAGAAGCCAAATCATCTAAACTTGTAATATTACTAGCAGCTAAAACTGCTCTTACTGTTGAAGGCAGATGATTTGTCCATAAAATTTTTAAAGTTTCATCAGGTACCTTAGATCTGGCCAAATCTCGCTTTCGACGTAATAATTGGGACGGTCTTTGGTCACCTAACTCAATTTCGCTTAATAATTTCTGAAACTGTCTAGTTTCACTTTCTTCATAAACTTCTAATAAACGATCTTTTACATTTTTATAATTAACTTGATCAATTTTAAATAATATGTCGGAAATTTGATCTAACTCCTCCTTATCAAGTGATGCGACCAACAAATTAAGTTTAGCTTCTTCGTTAAGTTTTTGTGGTGAAATAATAGCTTCAAATCGTATAAACCATAAACGAGGCTTATCCTTCCAAAATATTGGTATTTTGTTAGCTATAGATATGCCAGCAACATTATATGTATTAGTTTCTAAGGAAATCAACTGACCTTCTACCTCATTATATTCTTCATTCATTTCAGAGTTCATGTTTAAATAAATCACAGTCGCGGGTCACCAGTTGTTAGTGCATCAAATAAATAACACAATAGAGGATTTAACCTGTATATTAAGCTTCTACAATATATATTTTAATCTATCTTTGTATTACATATATTTTTACTAAAACATCAAAAAAAAAAATATTTATTTGACAATGACTTATATTTTTATTAAATATTTTTATATGACAAATCATTAGCAAATATTGGCAACAAATAAAATATTAAAGAAAAAGAACATAATATAGTTTGATGTGGCAAAGCGCCACAACCTCAAGGATAGTTTTAGATCCCTCGGCTTGCATCATGATAGAATCCTTCGTTCTACCTCTAACTCAACTCTTTCTATACCTTCTCATCATTCTACCTTTGTCTCAAAATCTTTTTCTGTTGCTGCTGCAAGACTCTGGAATGATCTACCGGTGGACAAGCTCCTAACAGGGGTATCTTTAAGAGACTAGTATAAACACTTTCTGAATGTGTCTCCTTTTTATTATTCGTTTTTTATTATTCGTTTAGGCTCGCTCTCTCTCTCATCTCATCCTGTGTTTCTGCTTTAAATAATTATTGTGTTGTGGGTAGTGCTATATTGTGCTGTTGCTGTAATATTTGCTATTTTATTATTATGTATGTATATTAATAATATAATTTATGATATGTATGTATATGTAGTCAGCATTAGTGTGTATGTGTAATATTTGTATACTCTATTTCTTAAATGTATTTTACAGCACCTATTTTACCTACTTACTGCTAAATTTGTCCCAAAGGTTTGACTGGTAGAGAATGCCTAGCGGCATTAAGTCCGCCTTTGTACTAAATTTGTGTAATAAAGTTTTTAAATAAAAATAAAAAATAAATAGCACAGAAATATTATTAGAAAGAAATGGCGATATCATAGCCATTTCATTATCATAATTTATGATGAATCTAAAAAACTTGGTTTTGGCATGAAAATTAATAAGCACGCTTCTATATTCACTGCTGAGGCAGAGGCTATATTATATTCATTAAAATATATAGAAGAACAAGAATTCAATATAGTAAAGAAATGGTTAATAATCTCAGACAGTCAGAGCGTTTTACTTGCCTTGCGAAACAACAGATTTCCCGCCCACTCAAGTTATATTGTTGAAACCATTAAAATGAAGATTGCAGCCTTAGAGAATCAACACAATTTAATAATAAGTTTCCTTTGGACACCGTCACACATTGGAGTTAGAGGGAATGAAAATGCCGACCACCTTGCCAGAATAATAACTACAATTAATAGTCCCGGAATGAGTGTTGCCATACCAAACTCGGATATTTACCCAGCTTTAAGAACAAATATGATTCTTTGAGGGTAGCCCGAACACTGTAGACGCGTGTTTATATTATATTTTTCAAATTTAATTTTATTGAATATTATAGTGCAAAAGTGTACTAATTTTGTAGAATAAGCATTCGTATAGTAATATTAAGTGTGAGAAGTGTAGCATTTACGCAGTGATCTCGGTGTTTGTGTTATCTCAAATAATCCCACAATCTTCAGTAAAATGGCGGTACCCATTTTACTGTTGATCCTTTTCCTCCTTCACTAGACATTGGCAAGACTATACCGTAGGTATGCTTTCATACGGTCATGTCGCTATTCCCTTTTCTACCCTAGTCCTTTCCCAATTCCTTTCCATCCTATCATCCCACTTTCACTAATAATATTGCCGTTTTACACTGCAATAAAACGGTTATTATGTGTGAAGAAAACACAGCGTCGTTATGAAGAAGGAATATGAATTACTCACCATTTTAATGCTTTATTACATCTTAAATGTTACCTGGATTACTACAGTGCTTCCATCCTTTTAATTTTCCCGCTGTTTTTTGTAGTTCTTAGTTTCACTGCTAGATGGGTATGGTCATGGTGTCTTCATCACCAGGAAGAACTTCCTGCGACGCTGTGTTTTCTTCACACATAATAACCGTTTTATTGCAGTGTAAAACGGCAATATTATTAGTGATAACGAAAACACAGCGTCGTTATGAAGATTTGTTTGTTATCTGCTGGTGAAATAAATAAAGGGTAAATACGCTAAATGTCGGCCCCCTAACGGATTTTCCAACTTTGGATCGCTCTAGCACTGTTAATTGCAACGAAAGCATAGCTTGTGATGCAGTTTTAGACAGGTTAATAAATCTATTTTACATTTAAAGACTTAATACTGACTTATCTACTTAAAGAAAAAAGTATTAAAGGTTTAAATGCGTGGAGGACGTAAAACCTTAAACTCGGCCTTTCTTGGCCTATGATCGGTCGCTTTTTTCCCAAATGTCGGCCGGGTGTTTGAAATTAAGACAAGACAACGGAAAATATTATTAATAGGTATGTTTTATTTTTATAATATCACACCAAGTCTACATTTGGTAGGTAAAATTGCACTTCAATACAGTTACAACATTATTAAAATATGAAAATCACAATAAAATTAAATAAAAAATTATAACAATGAGATAAAAATTTGAGCACATAATTTAATAAAATATTAATTAAGTCAAAGGGATTAAGTGATTGTTTCTTAAACTTTTAAAGTCTTCATTTTTACATAATTTACGATAAAATGAAATATTTGTCAAAAAGTCGTCGTTTAACAATAAAAAAATGGTATAAAATTATAATGCTGTGACAAAACACAAACGTGTTCATTCGTTTGTATTGATAATTAATAAGAAACTCAGTTTCATAAAATAAAAAATTAACTCAAGTTATTTATAAAATAATCAACAGTTTATATCGATTATTCTACCTGTAACAAACGTAGGTCTAATATACAATAACATAGTAAACAATTAAACTATTAAAAAGATTAATACTGGTTTTGTTTGTTCATTTAAAAAACAACATTATTCATTACACCCAGCGAATTTTGTGTTGTATCGCACATTGATCCACTAAGTTGTGGACATAACTGCGGCTGTGGCAATATGTCGCTTTAAAAGCGTGACAAGACCAAAAACCAAAATTGAATTAACACCGGCAGCTCTTTGTACCACACAGGTTAATGAATCAATTAAAGATTTACGATTAATTCTTTATGTTTTAAAGCTGATGAAATTGAATTAATAAAATTACAACCTAGGTTCAATAGTAGCAAGTTTTTAAGAGCAATTTATAGACCAAAACATATAAACAGCCTGTATAGTAGCGGTCGTAATCGTGGCTGGCCGACATTAGGATCTTTAATATTTCTAAAGTCGGCCCCTGTTTTGTGCACCTTATTTCTCTAGATTAAACTAATATATCCCCGGCCGGATTTTGGCTATTAATCGTAAAATAGATTAATTTACCTAAAAGATCTGCAAATTCTCGTCTTAAACCAATAGAATTAGTAAAAGTCTTATTTATAAAACAGACTGCATTTACTTTAAGTCGGCCCCGGCCGAGAATCGGGTTATAAGTCGAAACTGGTGACCTAAAGGCGGCCCCCTATTTTTCTCTGAAACCAGTACGCAAAACATTAAAAAAAACTAACTCAAAATATAGTAAAAATAACTTATTAATGATAACAAAGCTTAAAACTAAAATAAAAATATGTCTTACCTTCAAAAACGTGGGTATTCACGGGAAGTAAGCTACTTTTACAACAAACCTTAAACAGGACGAATGTTAATGACGCTCAGTGTAAGAAGAGCGAGTGACGTGATTGCAAAGTAACGCATAGAGTATGAAATAGGGTTGCAATTTGAATAAAAATATTGACACTTATTTACCTTTTAAAGTGAATGCAAGCTAAAATGATTAGACGGCCGACTATTGGGGGGGGGGGGGGGGCGACCCAAGGCGTAGCCCGGGGCCTTAGAGAAATTACACTCCATTCCATCGATGGAATCGCTCTCAGTCAAATAAGTATAAATTTTGACAGTTGTCAGTAGGCCTTGAAATTGGACGGAAAAATTGGTAGAGAAGTGGCAATTCCATAGAATCTATAGTAAGCCAGACTCACTCTGGAAAATATTTGACATTTGTTTGTATAGGATTGGTAGAGAAAACACCAAATTTTCCATATTCCGTAAGGACAACGGAAAAAAAAGTTGACGATTTCAATTCTGTCTGGAATAGGCTCACGGCTTGTTCGATATATACATTTTTTAAAGTTTTTGTCATAGGAATGTTTGTTTGTATGTCTTAATTTTATTAAAGTTGTTACTACAGAGAGAATAGATTAATAAATTATTACTGCTTCAATAAAAAATCGTCCCAAAGTTTTAAAAATAAAGTGGATATTTTTATATAGGATATTGGTGTGTCGAATTTTAGGACAACTTCAAAAGCTTATTTTAATAAACTAATGTAACAAGTTTTTAGACTAAAAATAGGAATTGTCAATATTACTTGTAAATATGGCAAGATATTTTTTATAAATATCTAATCACTATAAGAGTGCCTTTAAGACCTAATTCAAACAAGGGCCTGGATTAACAATAATAGGTTTTAAGTAGGATTTTCTTTACATAAATTGATCTAGTCATAAACTAAGCTATAAGCTTATTCTGTGTGTAGGTACCAAAAACAATGCTCCTAATACGTTATTATATTTTATAAGTAGGTAAGTTTATAGTCCCTTTGTGAAATATAATAAAGGTGCCTTGGATATGTTCCATTAATCTTCTAAAGCTGAGGTACCTAACTAACACAACCACATATGGTACAAAGTACAGATTAATAGATAACAATTATAACATGTTCCATCACACAAGGCACCTATTACTTTTAATTTACATCAGCAACCTACCAAAAAACAACTTGAAGGGTACTACCATTCCAATGTTACCTATTTGCTGATCATAAGTATATCAATTTTGATTAAAAATGAAAGTTATATGAGAATATTGACACTTAAATAGAAAACACTTTAAACATAGGTAATAAATAAATGGCTTCAGGAACACAGTCTTAATGCTTATAAATTTAAAACCATATATTTTATAAGAATGAATTTAATAAAAAATAATAAAAGTTTATTGTTAAGTTAATAGTAATGTACTAAGAATATATTTAGAAAGAATTATAAATATAAAACACACATAGGATAAGTTGAGTCATTTAATTACCAATACATAATTTATAATCTAAATTTATATACCTACACATTTTGAAGTTAAATGAGGTAACTGTGCATATGCAGGGCATGAAATAAGGTTTAATGTTGAGGAGGAATAGGGTAAATATAAATGATATAGGTTCTATTCATTTTACATAAAATATAAGTAGTTTATTTTACAAAAAAATATATGACATGTGTATATTTTTAGATATCTACACAATATTAATACATTCCATAAATATATACTTACCATATCCAGAATTAAATTTTTAAACTGTAGCCCAAACTATATGGCAGTTAATTATATTTTATAAGTTACCCGAGTGCATATATAATGATTTGAAATTTATTTAATCTACAGACCAGCTTAAAAGCACCTAAGTAATTGTTAAGTTTATAGTTTATATAATTAATATTTTGAAAATGAAATTATATGTAAAATAACAGAAACATTAATCCTCTTATTCAAGAAAACTTGGTTGAGTGTTTAGGCTGGAGTGATGTTTTATATCTTTTTTATCAAAAATTATTTTCATTGGTAAAATACCAATGATCATACTTAATTATGTTAGTTTAGAATGTCTCTGGGATAGTTTTGTGTCAATAAGTTATCATGACCAATGGTATTCTCAGTCTACCAATCAAGTGGCAAGCTCATATTGGTATTTGTATAGACACAATATTTTGACTCCGTGGGTTGTCAAACATTTTTTTTAGAACATTAATTAAACAATAACTGATTGGTACACACCGGCAATTGAAGTTAGATCTAAAACTGTACTGTTAGTCCTATGGTCTAACCAAGTCGGACACCATGTTCTCTAGGGATATTGTAAGAAATATAAAGAAATAAAAGTTGATTTTCTCTAATCCATTTTTTAATTTATAATTTTTACTCGCTGTTCTAATATACTCTCTAGCTTATAGTGTAGGTACCAGAAAAAAAAAACTAATACATTGTATTTTTTATGTAGGGTTTATAGCCTCTTTTGTGATAAATACTAAAATGCTGTTACCAAGATACCCACCTACCCAATACAAAAACACATATGGTACATGACACAGTTGTCTTTCACAATATTAACTTTGAGGCAATAAGTGTTGATAAACAAATGCGCTGGTACACATCGGTGTTTAAACTTGTGACCTAAAACTGTAGTTTTAAAGTCTACAGTCTAACCAAGTAATGCACTATGTTTGGTAGGGATATTATAGGAAATACGAGTATATATGAAAAAAAAGTTGATATTCTCTAATCCATTGTTTTAATTCAATAATATAAACTAAAGGCCAGCTTTTCCAATATGTTGGCCAACTACTGCTTTAGTTGGTCTATTAATTACCCCTTTTTTGTAAATTAGTTTTTTATAGGGCACTTTAGTCCATTCATGCTTTATACTCTAGCTATACTCTAGGGGCACCATTTTTTTTTACTTTCCACTTGTGTCTGGCCACACCTATAACAAAGACATTTATTAAAATCAAAAATAGTATCTTAATACATATATTTATTAATAACAATATGTAGGCCATGTTTGGGAATCAAACTCACGAATACACTCTCATCTAATTCTGTAAGATATTGAAGATTTTTTATGTACCTACAGCATATAATAGGTACTTAAATATTGTAAAATAATGCTCAGCATGTTGTTCTGCCTAAAAATGCATTTCCTAACAACTAAATGCTGCTAATCTAGACAAATGCTAACTTATTTATCATAACATATCACACACGTTTAAAGTAGTTACAAAAACAGCAACTTAATCTTTGTAGCAACAAACTATTTGATTAGGTATTACATCGCTAATAGTCGGGCTACAATTCGATGTGAAGAAATTATAATGTATTTAGTTACAAGACGAGACGAGATACTTACAAATTACAAAATTATATACTTACATTACAAATCAACAATTCAAACAAACAATCAAGAAATCAACAATTTTACTGCATGTTTCCGTATCTATGTATTTTTTTCCGTAATATTATTTGGTGAACTTATTTTATTATTAACAACTTAATAAAACACCATAAATGTAATATTTCGTTACATGTTTATGAAATATGGCCCCCGGGGCCTTAGAGAAATTTCATTCCATTGGCCTTCAAGCCAACGGTAAGCGTGAGCCAGAATCGCCAATTTGGGTAGAGAATTAAAAGCGAGAGGCACTCTGGCTTAGGAACGAATGAAACCGGTCATTTCGTTCACTATTTTCCAGACAGCAGCTGTCATTTGGACTTAGCAAATTTTTGGAAATTTCGTATTTTATAAACATGTAACGAAATATTACATTTATGGTGTTTTATTAAGTTGTTAATAATAAAATAAGTACACCAAATAATATTACGACGGAAAAAAATACATAGATACGGAAAAAGCAGTACAATTGTTGATTTCTTGATTGTTTGTTTGAATTGTTGATTTGTAATGTAAGTATATAATTTTGTAATTTGTAAGTATCTCATCTTGTAATTAAATACATTATAATTTCTTCACATCGAATTGTAGCCCGACTATTAGCGATGTAATACCTAATCAAATAGTTTGTTGCTACAAAGATTAAGCTGTTTTTGTAACTACTTTAAACGTGTGTGATATGTTATGATAAATAAGTTAGCATTTGTCTAGATTAGCAGCATTTAGTTGTTAGGAAATGCATTTTTAGGCAGAACAACATGCTGAGCATTATTTTACAATATTTAAGTACCTATTATATGCTGTAGGTACATGAAAAATCTTCAATATCTTACAGAATTAGATGAGAGTATATTCGTGAGTTTGATTCCCAAACATGGCCTACATATTGTTATTAATAAATATATGTATTAAGATACTATTTTTGATTTTAATAAATGTCTTTGTTATAGGTGTGGCCAGACACAAGTGGAAAGTAAAAAAAAATGGAGCCCCTAGAGTAAGCATGAATGGACTAAAGTGCCCTATAAAAAACTAATTTACAAAAAAGGGGTAATTAATAGACCAACTAAAGCAGTAGTTGGCCAACATATTGGAAAAGCTGGCCTTTAGTTTATATTATTGAATTAAAACAATGGATTAGAGAATATCAACTTTTTTTTCATATATACTCGTATTTCCAATAATATCCCTACCAAACATAGTGCATTACTTGGTTAGACTGTAGACTTTAAAACTACAGTTTTAGGTCACAAGTTTAAACACCGATGTGTACCAGCGCATTTGTTTATCAACACTTATTGCCTCAAAGTTAATATTGTGAAAGACAACTGTGTCATGTACCATATGTGTTTTTGTATTGGGTAGGTGGGTATCTTGGTAACAGCATTTTCGTATTTATCACAAAAGAGGCTATAAACCCTATATGAAAAATACAATGTATTTGTTTTTTTTTTCTGGTACCTACACTATAAGCTAGAGAGTATATTAGAACAGAGAGTAAAAATTATAAATCAAAAAATGGATTAGAGAAAATCAACTTTTATTTCTTTATATTTCTTACAATATCCCTAGAGAACATGGTGTCCGACTTGGTTAGACCATAGGGTTAACAGTACAGCTTTAGATCTAACTTCAATTGCCGGTGTGTACCAATCAGTTATTGTTTAATTAATGTTCTAAAAAAAAATGTTTGACAACCCACTGAGTCAAAATATTGTGTCTATACAAATACCACTATGAGCTTGCCACTTGATTGGTAGACTGAGAATACCATTGGTCATGATAACTTATTGACACTAAACTATCCGCAATGTACCCAGAGACATTCTAAACTAACATAATTAAGTATGATCATTGGTATTTTACCAATGAAAATATTTTTTGATAAAAAAGATATAAAACATCACTCCAGCCTAAACACTCAACCAAGTTTTCTTGAATAAGAGGATTAATGTTTCTGTTATTTGACATTTAATTTCAATTTCAAAATATTAATTATATAAACTATAAACTTAACAATTACTTAGGTGTTTTTAAATCTACAGACCAACGTAGATTAAATAAATTTCAAATCATTATATATGCACTTGGGTAACTTATAAAATATAATTAACTGCCATATAGTATGGGCTACAGTTTAAAATTTTAATTCTGGATATGGTAAGTATATATTTATGGAATGTATTAATATTGTGTAGATATCTAAAAATATACACATGTCATATATTTTTTTGTAAAATAAACTACTTATATTTTATGTAAAATGAATAGAACCTATATCATTAATATTTACCCTATTCCTCCTCAACATTAAACCTTATTTCATGCCCTGCATATGCACAGTTACCTCATTTAACTTCAAAATGTGTAGGTATATAAATTTAGATTATAAATTATGTATTGGTAATTAAATGACTCAACTTATCCTATGTGTGTTTTATATTTATAATTCTTTCTAAATATATCCTTAGTACATTACTATTAACTTAACAATAAACTTTTATTATTTTTTATTAAATTCATTCTTATAAAATATATGATTTAAAATTTATAAGCATTAAGATTGTGTTCCTGAAGCCATTTATTTATTACCTATGTTTAAAGTGTTTTCTATTTAAGTGTCAATATTCTCATATAACTTTCATTTTTAATCAAAATTGATATACTTATGATCAGCAAATAGGTAACATTGGAATGGTAGTACCCTTCAAGTTGCTTTTTGGTAGGTTGCTGATGTAAATTAAAAGTAATAGGTGCCTTGTGGGATGGAACATGTTATATTTGTTATCTATTAATCTGTACTTTGTACCATATGTGGTTGTGTTAGTTAGGTACCTCAGCTTTAGAAGATTAATGGAACATATCCAAGGCACCTTTATTATATTTCACAAAGGGACTATAAACTTACCTACTTATAAAATATAATAACGTATTAGGAGCATTGTTTTTGGTACCTACACACAGAATAAGCTTATAGCTTAGTTTATGACTAGAACAATTTATGTAAAGAAAATCCTACTTAATACCTATTATTGTTAATCCAGGCCCTTGTTTGAATTAGGTCTTAAAGGCACTCTTATAGTGATTAGATATTTATAAAAATTATCTTGCCATATTTACAAGTTATATTGACAATTCCTATTTTTAGTCTAAAAACATGTTATATTAGTTTATTAAGATAAGCTTTTGAAGTTGTCCTTAAATTCGACACACCAATATCCTATATAAAAATATCCACTTTATTTTTAAAACTTTGGGACGATTTTTTATTGAAGCAGTAATAATTTATTAATCTATTCTCTCTGTAGTAACAACTTTAATAAAATTAAGACATACAAACAAACATTCCTATGACAAAAACTTTTAAAAATGTATATATCGAACAAGCCGTGAGCCTATTCCAGACAGAATTGAAATCGTCAACTTTTTTTTCCGTTGTCCTTACGGAATATGGAAAATTTGGTGTTTTCTCTACCAATCCTATACAAACAAATGTCAAATATTTTCCAGAGTGAGTCTGGCTTACTATAGATTCTATGGAATTGCCACTTCTCTACCAATTTTTCCGTCCAATTTCAAGGCCTACTGACAACTGTCAAAATTTATACTTATTTGACTGAGAGCGATTCCATCGATGGAATGGAGTGTAATTTCTCTAAGGCCCCCGAGCCGACTTTGTTCTGTGAACTTAGGACACCAATATACGGGCCAGGAGCAGTGTTACAAAAAAAAAAAAAAAGTGAAAACAATTGCAAATTTTCATTTTTACTCTGTTTGTTACTTGAAAAAAATTACTTTGGAAACAAAAATGGTGGATGCCGTCTGGTAAATGTAATTTTTTGTTTGCTTTCTTTAATTGTGACTTACTTTTCCTTAACAGTCCAATCATGAAAATTGTACGAAAATGTTTAAATTGTGGAGCCACGTCTAGAGATCCCGAAGTGGTCTTATACAGATTTCCAAAACCTGTCGTAAGAAACATTCTACGGTGAGTTTTTTGTTTTTCATAATTTCAAAATCTACACCTATAAAGTGAGTTTCTTGTGTATTATAACTAAAATCTAGTGTTAATATTCAAAAGAGATAATAAACTAAAATCTAAAAGGTGTTAATATTTGAAATAGATAGCAAATGCGACAATTATTTTTGTTAATATAAAGCTAGATCGTACTACTAAATATTTAAAGAAATAATTAGCTAAAACGGTCCAGCTGTTCACGCGTGATGCGGTGACCAAGGGATTCTCCTTGGTCACTGCATCACTGCTAATTATTTTTTCTTGTGTTTGTTATTGACTGGAGCAGGTTCTTATGAAAGAAACAAATTAAGAAAATTGCGAGGAAAATTAGACCAGCTTTTGACAATATTCTAAACTTTTTTAATGTAACCTATGTTATGACATAATATTACATAATTAAGAGAGAGAGAGAGACGATGTTCTTAGCAAACCATGGATTCACCGTGCGGGTGCCGGGTCCATCGCGTGGTTAAAAGGCAGGGGAATGAACTGCAGCGTTCCCGGACTTGAGACCGCAAAGTAGGTTTAAAGGCCTTTTGAACTCTCACCTGCACTGTGTTCACTACCCTCTCTACTCAACCAAATGCTATATGATCCTGTTAGCGCCATCCTGGAAACACGCTCCATAAAAGTTCCGACGGCTGTTCTCGGAAGGCCAAGATCCTTCAATAGACTTTGCTGGAATTCCTCTTGCACCAACTTCCACTGCATAAAGTTGAGTTTTAAATCCGTTTCTAGTAATTTCGTTTGTGAGATCAAAATATTTGTTCGACTTGATGTTGTTGGCCTTAGGTATGTTTGTTTCCCACGGAACGGTGAGTTCTATAAGTATTACTTTCTTCAAGCACCGAGAGTACACCAGTATGTCTGGTCTATAGGCTGAAACTGCTAGTTCGTCTGGAATCTTGTAATGTATTTTGAATGTATCCATGAATATTTTCCAGTCTTGTGCTTTGTCCAGGATTGAGAAAGGTTTACTTTGACTTTTCTTGAGTTGTCCCTCCTTTACAAAAGTAGTCAGTCTTTCATTTGTTGTTAATATTTTTCTGGCTCTAGCAATACTGAGACTTACAGCTTCACGAATAATTTCTAGAACTTTATCATGTCGGTGCGAATAATGGCCTTTTTCAAGTCGAGTTTTGCACCCAGCTAGTATATGTCTGGCAGTCCCTACAGCAACACCGCACAATGTACATGGCTTATCTGTTGCCTTCCCCCATCTTACCAGATTACTCTGGTCAGGTAGGGACATTTGAAAGGCATTAAGATAGAACTTAATAAGTGCCGGAGACCAATCGTACATGAGTTTGCTCCATTTCAGGGCTGGAGGAATACAAACTTCCCCCAAAGTAAGCCATTCATTCTGTACTTCTAGGGTCATCGCGTGAACTCTGTAGCCATGCTCTTCATCTTCCCTAAGGAAAGATTTAATAACATTTTTATTACATTCCTTTTTCTTCCAACCTAATCCCCTTTTGCTGATCTGGGCACCGCTCATAAATGATTTATGAAACTGAAGTCTTGACTCCATCTCAGAGGCCAATGAGTCTTTTGGGAGAGATGCAATCAGATTATCTCGAGAGTTACTCAGGATTTGCTTGGTTACACGTAGATGTTAGCTCAGATGGCTTTTTAAAATTCATCCCAAATTGTTGCTGTCCCCTGAACAGCGTAGAGGAGTCAGCGCCCTGTGCTAATCCAAGCCAAGACTTAAGTTTTCTTATGAGAGTTGCATCCAGATTTACCAGAAGAGTTTTGTTG
Organism: Monopis laevigella; assembly: GCA_947458855.1. Taxonomy (NCBI): domain Eukaryota; kingdom Metazoa; phylum Arthropoda; class Insecta; order Lepidoptera; family Tineidae; genus Monopis; species Monopis laevigella. The sequence continues at coordinate 23,875,732 of OX381586.1, read as the reverse complement.
AAGTTGTATACAAGAAAAGGCCATGTTAGACGAGATGTTGGGTAGTTGTCATAAATCCAATATTACAAGCTTGCCTTAGATAAGATAATATTTTGTTTAGAATCTATTTCTTTGTTTTTAAGATATTTAAAATAAAATATAGATTGAGCTAATGCTTGTTTAAGTTTAGTCATTAGTGCAGTCACCCAGTAAATGCAATTAATATTATATTAATATTCATTACTAGTTTTTTTTTTTTTTTTTCTGTTGTGAATTATGGGCGAAATTCCAATTTCCTCAAGGGGAATGGTCTTCTCAAGATTTTCAAAATAAATTATATTCTAAGCACCGGATGCTCTGTATTAAACATTTTAAACCATCATCTTTTATTAATTTTGCACAAAAAAGCTGCACAGACATGCTGCTCCTACAGAGGTAATAACAAAGCTCTTAATTTTGTTGCTTGTATTATTCAGTGCCCAATTTTCTTTTTTATCGCTATAATAAAGCTCAACAACTTTGTAGATAATTTTTTAATAGAATTTGTTCTATTTTAGTATTTTTTTATTGTGTAATTTTAAAATTATTGCTGGATAGATTGATTTATAAATTTTATTATTATGTTGTTGTTGCTTTGTAACTGGAGGTTGTGGGTTCAATTACCATTTGGAACAAAAAATACATAATAGTGTGTTTTTCTGTACTACTTCACTCTAAAAATGCATGATTGCTCTTAAAATTTGGTTCATATTCATGTAGATGATACAACTTTTCATGTGCATCACACTCAAGGCTCTCTGATGCATAACAAATATAATTTTATTTCTTTTTCTTGGGTGCAATAGTAGTTGCTGCCCAGTCAGAATATTGTGTGGTACCTGGCCCTACACTTACATATTTAATGGATATCACCAACACAAGAACTGATAAATCAGATGTTCCTGTAACTAAACAGGTATTTGAAATGTTTAAATTAATACAAAATAAGGTGGGGGAAGACGGGTATTATGGGAACAATGACACATGTTTTACTATTTTTTTAAATTTCAATAGGGAAAGGCTGAGGGCATATAATATAACCAGGTACTGTTTTTTGTACAAATAATATTGACGGGCCAAGCCGGATCAACAAAAGCTAGTTAACTATATTATTTTTTGTGCCGAGCCAGGGAATTTTTGAAGACTAGAAAAGTCATGGAAATGTCTAGGTCTAACCGAAGGCTGGCATAGGGCCGATACCATCTTAGTTCAAATATAATTTGTTGCTCTACATAATAAATTGATGTTTTAAAATGCCAAATGAAAAGCAACTAAAATAATTTTTAATGTTTTATTATATTTCCAGATTAGTTCAGTTACACCAGGTCCTTCACATGCACCTTTAATTGATGTTTCAAATAAAAGACCTTATGAATCGGACTATGAAAATGCTGCTGTACTAACTCAATCATTGGAAAAACGTTATAAAAGAGTAAATATGCATTATAATAGCATGCATTTAGAATTTTTTGGTAATTATCTCTATGTCCCACTAACAATGTTTTTATTTTTAGAGTGACAATACTCGACTGTGCAAAAATAGCAGGCATTATTACCTGAAATCAAGGAAATATTTAAAAAGCATTTGTCAGCTGCTTAATACAATAAAAAAAATGAAAGCAAAACATATGGTTCACATTCTTGCTGAGGATGACATGGTTAAAAAGTTAAAGAAAAAGATATCCCCATGTTTTGCTTTGCTTTTACAAAGTCAAATTAAAAACTAGGAGAAAACCAAAAGGCAGAAGATGGACTGCAGAAGATAAAGTTGTTGCCCTTAGGTTATACAAAAGATCACCAACATGCTACCGCCTATTGAGAAGATTGTTTTGCCTGCCAACGCTTAGCTCGTTAAAATTGCTACTTAGCCTTTTTAATATGCCACCTGGAATTAATAAAAATGTTTTAAAGATTTTAAAATCATACACAAAATCTCAAAAACCATCAAACAATGAATTTACAATTATGTTTGATGAGATGTCAATTAAAAAACATTTAATGTATAACAAAAAAAGTGACCAAATTGAGGGCTTTCAAGACCATGGAAATCATGGACGTACTATGCAGGAAACTGTCAAAGTCTTGGTTTTCATGATAGCTGGCATTAGAAAACCTGTTAAACAGCCATTGGCATATTATTTATCTGGTGCAAATGTTACAGCAGATAGACTGACAGTTTTAATAAAAGAGGTAAGAAATCCACTAGTTTTTTTTTTATATTAAAAGACTTGTTGGTCATATTATTAGATTTATAGTATTTTACCTTTCATTAAATTTCAGGTCCTGCGTGAATGCTATAATGTTGGGCTCCAAGTGTCTACAACAGTGTGTGATATGGGTGGGACAAACCGGAGAGCCTTATCTACTTTGGGTGCCACGCAAGAGCGACCCATTATCAAAATAGATAATAGAGAAGTGATAGCATTATATGATGCACCTCACTTAATAAAATGCTTCCGCAACAATTTAATGAAATATAATATAAAATGCAAGGCTTATATTTCATCAAATGTCAAGTATGGAGAAGGTAAAATTTGTGTATGCATTTAGTAAGCCTTAGACACTACATTTTTAGATCATAGACCTAGAATAGTAATTTTAAGTGTGAGGTTTGTATAACTTCACTAGACATGGTTTTGATTATGATTGCCCCTAATAGATTAAAAAATTGACCATTAAATGTAATTTGTGCACAAATATACCTAATACATATTTCTTGAAATTCAGAACTATTTATATTACAGGATTGGCTAAATGGATGCATATCAAAGAGTTTTATGAACTGGATAGCTCAAACCCTCACTTTGTATATGCACCTTTACTAAAAAAGGAGCATATTGATCCCAACACCAGGCAGAAAATGAAAGTTAACCTTGCTGCACATTTAACCTTACTTCATAGAATTTCCAGGTTAAAAGCTTGGGCTGTGTTTAACCTTTTTCATAGAATTTCCAAAACATGTTAATCAAAATAAATCATATAACATTATTGATTCTTTAAAATGTCAAATTTTCTCTTTAAAGCCGATCGGGATGCATCATCAGAATATTTTCTGTTTTTTAGTGTGCAAAATCTGTTTACACAAATATGAAAAACACTGCATTTTATATATTTTTTATTTTGTTCAAAATGATCTGGGCAACTTTTAAAAATATCAAATACTTCATCATTTATGTTATTTTCAATAAATCGCTTTAAATTGATTTTGGATGCATTTTCTGTCAGCATTGAATTTATTAATAGTGCACACTTTTCTACACATTCTACTAAACCCTTTGATGCATAATTTAAACACTTTTTTAAGTCATAGTATTCTTTGTTCTCCACAAAATTGTGTAAATTAGTTGATTCATCTGTTTCAAAATTATTTTTACATACCAAACAATTATTTAATAATTTATGTTTTTTAATCAGAAAACCACACACATATGCACATGCTTGTAGTTCTCCAGTATCTCCTATAGTGTCTTCAATCATTTTTGTGTCAATTGTTTCCTGAAAAGAGGATGCTAGCGAAGAATCATTGTCTTCTGTACATTTTTGTGTAGGCGGACTCAAAGGTTTTATAAAATTGTTTACATTTGGTAAATTATTGTCATTCTGACAATAGGGAATATGCATGTTTTTTTTTTATTTCATTAATTGATAGAGTAACTACATTAGACCCTAAAAACAAATATTAAACATTTTTTAAAGGGTAAAACACAAAAATAAAAGGGTTTAAACTTTATCTGTCACTACCGCAGTAAAAAACGGTACATCACTCCACCGCCATTTTGTGACATCATTCGTGCTCAAAAAGCATATTAGTTTAAAGATATTGCACCTCAAAAGTTAGTCAAAAGGTTTGCTTATCACAAATTATCGTAATAAAGGACAATAAATACCCGAGAAAACAAGAAACTGTAGACTACAGAACACACGTTGACATTTGTTTTTGCACGAATGACGTCACATGCAGTGTTCGCTAATGTCGGAGCGTTTAGAAATGCGTTCCGTTTCTACAAAAAAATATATTTTAAAAATCATATTTATAAAAAAAATAGCCATCAAAATAAAATTGATTACTGTAAATATGTTCAAAGACATAAAAGGAACATTATATATTAATATAATAATAATTGGCGTTACATGCATATTCCCTATTCCAAGAAGAAATATGTGCCAAATTGGATATAATAGCTGTTTTTATCCCCCCAATTGTGGGGTTGATATTTGAGCCACAATTTCGACTAATGCACCCAAATAAATTTTCTAGGGAATCTTGCTGTAGACGGCGTGTGGCTAGACTCTTCACATCGGGATATGGCTTTATTTTGGCCCACAACATCTCTATTCCATTCATTGTCCATATCCAACCTTCAAGTAATTGAGGTGGCCTTGCACATCCGACAAATTGGATTTCTTTAAAAAAATGTTTTCATATGTCGAAAATACACTATGTGAGGCGACATATCAGAAATATTTGTCGCGTGTGGTTTTTCTCTTATTCGGTCTGGCGAGTCCATAAATCAAATAATTGTAGTATTTAGTAAATCAAATAATTTGATTTTATAACTATTTAATGGTTATATAGTCAAACAGTGACTCGCAAGACCGAAGAAGAGGAAAGCCACACGCGACAAATATTTTTGATATGTCGCCTGAAGATGTTGTGGGCCAAAGTCATGTCCAGATGTGAAGAGTCTAGCCACACGCCGTCTACAGCAAGATTCCCTAGAAAATTTATTTGGGTGCATTCGTGGAAATTGTGGCTCAAATATTAACCCCACAATTGGGGGGATAAAAACAGCTATTATATCCAATTTGGAACACATTACTTCTGGGAATTGTCAGAATGTCAATAATTTACCAATTGTAAACAATTAAAAAAAACCTTTGTGTCCGTCTACACAAAAATGTGCATAAGACAATGATTGAGAGGAGACAATTGACACAAAAATGATTGAAGACACTATAGGAGATACTGGAGAACTACAAGCATGTGCATATGTGTGTGGTTTTCTGATTAAAAAACATAAATTATTAAATATTTGTTTGGTATGTAAAAATAATTTTGAAACAGATGAATCAACTAATTTACACAATTTTGTGGAGAACAAAGAATACTATGACTTAAAAAAGTGCACTATTAATAAATTCAATGCTGACAGAAAATTCATCAAAAATTAATTTAAAGTGATTTACTGAAAATAACATAAATGATGAAGTATTTGATTAAAAGTTGCCCAGATCATTTTGAACAAAATAATAAATATATAAAAAGCAGTGTTTTTCATATTTGTGTAAACAGATTTTGCACACTAAACAGAAAATATTCTGATGAATCCCGATCGGCCTTTAAGAAGAAAAATTTAAATTTTAAAGAATCAATAATGTTTTATGATTTATTTTAATTAAAATGATCTGAAGCTATTACTCAATATAGAATTATATTTGAGTAAGTGAAATAAAAAATATCTACTGATATAACAATTATTTGTTAGTAAAAATATTGAAACTATTATCATAATGAAAAAATAATAAAAGAATACCAAATAGTACCCACCTAATTCTAATAATAATTCAATTTGAATATATTTTATATCTAATAGTTTTAGTAACATCAATAATTAATATCTATAAAACATTAAAATAGCTCCGTCACGACATAATTGATATAAATTTTACATTGCTATTTTATTAAATACCTACCTATTGCACCCTTGATTTAAATATGGAATAATTTAATATTTACATAATGGTTATAATGTCTAATTTTATTATTATTGTAATTTTTTAATAATTCAATTAAATACCTATAACTACTTAATTTTACTATCATCTTTAAAACTGTTTTCTTTATTCTCGCTACATGGGCACCTATGGGTGTAAATTATGTTTGTGATGCAAAAGTAGGATTACTAATCAAATAACACCAAGATGTATTGTTCGATTTATAATTATAAAATTGAAATTTGATTAAAATTTCATAAATTTGTGTTATCATGTAAAATTGTAAATAATGTAACAATATGTATGTAAATAAAAATAAATAAATGGAATGAAACGGAGGATCAGAAAATGTGCCCATTCCACTAACTGCATTTCCCCGTTGTATGGCCATTGAAATTCTTTGGCCTAATAGAAAACCTGAACGCGTTTAATCTTTTTACCTAAAGACAATATAAATGATTTTGCGGACTTATGCCCGATTTCACCAACTCTAACAAAGTTAAGACAGTTGTTTCACACACATCCCAAAAGTTGATTTTGGATTGTTGGTGAAATCGGGCATTTGACCAAGGGGCTTAGCATAACCACATCAATATAGTTTGACAGTCGATAAAATGAAGTTTATAAATGAATATCCATTCACAAAATCGATATGCATCGATTTTGTCGATTTATTGACCCTATTATTGATGTGCTAAGGCCCCTAAGTACCCATTGTATCGACAATGAATAGGACAAAAAATGAAATTTGGTTGTATTAGTTTGATCAAATTAGTTTTATAAAAACAACAATAATAAGTGACTAAATATTTGGTAATATGATTGTGTTATTGTTGCATTCGTTTGTTTAAAGTTGTACAAAATTAATAAAACTTTTTTGTGTAGAAGTATAAGCGTACCTACTAATTTAATCTCTGACGGCTATTATAAGACTTTAAAGTCAATGTTATTTTACCAACTTCTTACCTTAATTTACCTTGCTGTTGACCTTGTTAAATTGAGACAATATAAAGATATGAATATATATTTAATTCTTTTATTGACGTAGTAGAAAAAGCTATCCAGGATTCACTGATTTTGTAATAGTTTCGATTCGAGTTTCGGACAATATCAAATACGATTAATAACGTTTACGTTATTCGTGAATCTCCTGGATGGAATACAAACCAAGACATTAATTATTTTAATCCTAAGCTAACCGCAGACAGGCTACTATCGCTCAAAGAATAAAGTTGCTTGATATTTTATCGCTAAAGCGACTATTTCGCCGTTTATGGCAGTCTCATGTAGAAAGCAACTTTATTACTTGAGCGATAGTTGTCAGTGGTAGCCTAAAAAAAGGGCCGATTTTTCAATCGTCAGATAATCCTATCCAACAGATAACTTGTATGGTGAATGAATAAATTTGACAGTTGTTCATACAAGTTAACTGTTGGGTAACTTTATCTGACGATTGAAAAATCAACCCTTAAAATCACGCGAGATTTGAAATCCCCGCTTTCACAATTTGAAATTCCCGCCGCCAAAGCTTACATTGGGATGAAAATAGATGGCGCTGCCACATGTCATTTTTGTCGCATTTTTTTTTCTATTGAGTTAATATTCTTCCCGTTAGGGTAATAGTGTTCTGTAGCCCTAGTGTGAGTTTTTTTAACGTTTACTTTCGCGTTAACTATACTACCGCGTTAACATTTTGCCCAATCACACGCCGGCATTTCTAGTTCTCAAAATTTCCGCTTGGAGCGCTGAACAATTTCCTATACAAATTTTAGTTAACTCTAGTGGTGGTCGTTACGTGATTTCATTGTAACGTAACGGCTACGTTTCTTTTTGTTAATAACCCGTTTTGTAACTATTTATAGTTATTATTACAAAACCTAATAATAAGCAAAAAAAAATAAAAAAAAAATTAACAAGCGTAGTGCCTTAAAAATAATTTTAATTTTATGTACCTACTTTACTCTCAAAACATTCATTGTTTTAAAAAATATTTTTTTACTTAGCCCGTGTACCAATGATTTTTTAATATAAAAACTTATTCACTATAACAGCAGTCAGAAAACTTATCTACATTGTACAATTATTTCTTCTGTGACTTATCTCACAAATTTTCTTTATGTAAAATTTACTATCTATTTTAATTTTTAAATGGCGACATGATCCTATTCTATCTAAATAACTTAACAACCACACAACGCCAGTCCATCCCCGCTTCTGCACTTCATTTTTTTAATTTCATATTTTTATTATGATTTTTACATGTGTTTTTATTTTAATCAATTTTTAACTTTAACATCCAAAAGACAACTAAAGTTTTATTGACCACAAAATACTTATATTCTGTATTATTTAATTTATTAGCGCCATCTCTCTGTAGTAGTTGTTATAAATTGGTTTACTTAGTTCATTATATCACCGCTTTGCGCTATGTCGCTGCTCGCCGACATTCCACAACTTGTGATTGAAACGGACGGAACAAATGTACCTATCTATATGGATATCACTGAAACGGTTGTAACTTGTAACGATGGAAACTCTTGTAACGTGGTGGTTATTGTTACTTCACATGATTGTGATATTTAGTGATTTTTGTTATAGTAGTTTTTTCGTGATTGGTTGCACATTCGTTCTAAGGTTTTTTGACGTTGTGTTTTTTTTTGAGTTATTGTTGCTATCCTCGTTTTAGGTTCTTTTTCTTGTATCGGTTTTTAAAATATCGTCGTTGCACTCCGACGAGGTGGTTAATGATGTTCACGCTATTGCGGTGATTGGTTGCGGTACGTTCCGTGACGCATTCTTTCTAGGTTTTTTGTAGTTGTATTTAAAAATTATCTTGTTTTAGTTTTTATTTTGTTTTTTTAAAATAAAAGTATTACATTTTTGTTTTGATAATAACTCTTATATCCACATGGCTTATATTTTGTTTTTGGACTCATAGTTATGGTTTTGGTGTAATCTGGCGAAATGTTATGTCAAAACGTTTTTTTATTATAACTTATTAACCCCTGGCCCTAGACCCAAAGTGTTTGTACTTAAACGATAGGTATCTATGATATCTAGCCAATGAAAGTAATTTCAGCTTTGTTAAAGGATTTTCGACCTTATTGACAATTGCATTTTTTTGGTAGAATTCGATGGTATGCCATCTAATAAGTCGAATGAAATTAAAAAAAAAGGTACTCGATCAATGTTGGGGTCGAAAATGTTTTTTCAATTTATCTCGTCAACCGTCGGTCGTAAGCCTATCGTGTTTGTACTCTAATAAAAGGAAATAATGAGATCTAACCCTTTTAATACTCAAAAATCAATATTACGTTTTTTTAATTAAATAGTTATTACAAATATAATAACCGTTATTAGTTATTTAAGAAATATTGACTTTACTGTAACTATCTACGTTACGTAATGCTCACCTCTAGTTAACTCAAACTCAAAGTAATAGTTAGAAAACTCACACTAGGGGTACTGTGGGCGTATCTACCCTACACGCCATTTGATCACTAATATAATCACTGAACAAATATAATAGTACAACCTAAAACAATTATACTTGAAAAGGCTATATTAAAAATTAAATAAGAAGCATACATGTTTTAAAGTGTACCAAATTATTATTTAGATTAACATCACTATACATGTTTGTGATGAAATACCTTTATGATATGTTCTAAATAAAAGTATGTTCAGGTCTCCAGTTATCTTAATTTAGTATTTCTTACATTGGTCTAATTTCTACCCATGCCAAGGCTGATCTGAACCTGCCCAGTGAATTGAAAATACTTCTTTCTTCTTCGTTCTTACCCACCCCCCTACTTCAAGAGGCAGGTTTTAACCTGGATTTAATCGGTAATTGAATAATAGGAGAGCAGCAGATTGCGGCTATGCCTATATCAAGCATTGGTTTAGATAATGTTCCTAAGACTACATAATAGTAATAAGAAGGCTATAAAACTATCATTTTATAATCTGCTTAAACTTGAAATGTCAGAGAGCTCTTGAGTCCAATATACAGGCCCCAGGCTCTTATCTAACTTTCAAAACAGTTTTAAACTTGATTGTCCACATCAAACCAAAATGGTTCCTAAAATAAATATGACGGAAGTGTTGCAGAAGTGTTGGAGTTTAATTTTCAGGGAAGCAAACCCAAACAATTATGGCGACCGTGACAGGATATACACCCTGACATTGGGGCTGGAGCCCACTGCCTCTTCCACCACCTCCTGGGTTCCCTCCACTAGTTGCTTGAGAGTCCTGGCTATGATCACCTGGTAGACACAGCACGAGCCGAACAGGTCTACTCCAAAAGTGAAATCTACTGCGTATCTAAATAACTTTTGAAATCTTTTCAATCTTGGGAATGGTCCAACGGCCGAGATCCGGGTATGATAGCACTGGCTCTTGAATCCTCCCGTACATCACTTGAGCTGATCGTATCAATATATGAACACAGTAACTGACGGCAAATCCAAGAAATATGTTCATGCCGAGTGCGGTCCACAGCCCGCAGGTCATATAGGCTTCCACTCCTCCGCCCAGGCAGCCCTTCACCAGATGCCCTATGGATTCTATAACATTGGTAGTTTTTTGAGGTCCTCTGGCGTTGTAAAATCATAATTTCTTGCTTGCTCCCCTGTGGCTTTTATTACAAAAGGAGTTTCTTCCCTTCTACTTGCTTCGTGTTCCGACATCCCAAATTAAAAACAGTTTTAAAAATACTATAAAATATAGATCTAAAAAATACTAAAATATATGTAAAATTCTTTATAAAATTAAATACTTCGAAACGTCAAGAGTACCCATTTTTAAGTCTGGTGACAGGCATAATATTCAAAACTATAGACCTATATCTAAGTTGTGTACCATAGCAAAACTTTTTGAAAGTATTGTCTATGATAACATATTTCCAGTTTTGAGAACACATTTGATTGACCAGCAATATGGATTTATTGTTAGTAGATCTACTGAGTCCAATTTATGTGAATTTGTCCATAGAGTTGCTGTTACAATGAATAAGGGTTCTCAAATGGACTCTGTATATACTGACTATTCTAAGGCCTTTGATAAGATTTCTCATTCCCTTCTTATTGATAAGTTGAATCGAGTTGGTATCCATGGTGACTTGTTAAGGTGGCTAGATTCCTATCTTAGAGAGTGGAGTCAGGCCGTCACTATAAAGGGACATTGTTCTTCATTTGTTTCCGTTTCCTCTGAGGTTCCCCAGGGCTCTCATCTCGGGCCGCTTCTTTATAACATATTTATAAATTACATTTCTGTCTTGAGATTACCAAATATGGTAACGGAGAGGACTATTGCCATGTCAGCATTTCTATACAGCCAATTGGAAAGCACCGCTCTCTCCTGCCGCAGCCCACGGCGACGACGCCGTTTGAATGTATGTATCATCATCAGTGTATTCCGGGAGGCCATCGCGTACGCACGCACACTCGCATTCAACGGCAAGACCGCTCTCTCCAACCGCGTCTCCACAATAATTATTAATTAATTAGGTAGTAGTTTTTACAATAACACGCGCATGAAGTTACGTACACCAGCTAGTTTTTCAATATACTAATAATTATGTGATGACCGTGCTCCTAAAACGTTTCGAAAAGGTATCTCAGAATGAGCATCGCCTTCCACAAAGCGTAAACGACATTAAAGTATTTATTTATTTTGACGATAGCTTAATATTTTGTGTCATTGGCCATTTCTTATTTATTCAGTGGGCCATTTCGCCTTATTAGCTAGCAGCATACTGCCCCAGAAGCATACTATATAACACATATATCGAAAATTTGTTCAAAACCTTATAGAGAATTTATCGATAATTTAATTGCTAAAAACATGTTTTTTGTAAAAGTATGGTAAATCTTATTTTGTCTTGATCTAATGATATTTAAACACGTGACGCTTAGTTTTTTTAAGAAAAGTATAGGTACTTTAAAAGTTTCATGGTTCCCGTTATTTTACGAAAAAAAACAATTATTTATTTCCCCATCCTCCTTTAATTTCGAGAAATAACGAAAACATTGACTGTTATATCCACCTTCGTTCCTAAGATATTATAATAATAACATTAAAAAATATGTTACTTTAAAAGCCGTTCAGAAACGCACTTACTTAGTATAGGTAGTTAACTTCACTCAGTAAGTTCGTTTATTAAAAAAATACAAGTCCATTCATGGTTTCTGTAGGTCTGCTTACCAATCGGTGCGTACAGAGTAACATGGTGCGCTCTCTAAGTAGTATCAGCCGTCCCTATCATGGACTCTTCAGGCCTGCGACGTGCTCTCATAATGTATAACAGTCGTCCCTATTTGTTAACCGTAAATCTGCTTACTCTCTACTTCTCTTTCAAAAAGCCGCCGCGCCGCCCGTTGGTAAATAAAAAAAACATACTGCCACTAATTCTTAATTTGGTTTCGTAGGTAAATAATGCATAAAATATAGTATAAAATAAAAGGACCTTAAAATCGTTTAAACTAAAACTGTTTGGTCGGATCTTTAATATCTGAGTTGCACCCACAGCTTGCAGCAAAGTTTCCGTCAAAGTTTTTATTTTATTACCTACTCTTTTTCACCTAAGCCTTTACCTCTTTTGACTTGCGTATAAAAGAATACACGTGAAACGTATGTCAATAAAATCCTAATTAATCCAAAACCGAATGTCTAACTTCTATTTCTATGGTCTAACATATTCGTTGCCGCTATAGTCAATTCTACTTCCTGAGCATTAACCCTCTTTCCAATCGTGAGAATACAAAATGGCCGCACCATACAAAATTAAAGCAAAACGTGAGAACCAAATATGGCGGTAGGTTTGTTATAGAGACGATTCTATGGCAGATATATTTAGGGCAGTTCCATATGTTATTCTCAATTTCAGGAATGAACGATTGAATGGGTATTCTATAGTGGCTATTCCAAAATTCAAATATTATTACCCATGCTTTCTCTCGGGGAAAAGAAAGAGGGGAAATATACACAATTTATATATCTCCATCTTTTTCTTTTTCCCGAGAGTACGCACAGGCAGAACTTAAGGACTATTATTACCTTGTTTTGGAACGCAGTTAGCTGTGAAGGGTGTGTGATGTAAACAACCAACATTAAATAAAATTTGTACACTACTGAATTGTGTTGTTTTAATTTTATACAAAGACGCCAACTTTATTACTGTAAATATATTTAAAAGCTCAATTAAATCACAATGGATGGAGATTTCTCAACAACGAACGGGTAACTATTATTTTATATGTTGAAATCGGAGCTGTATTTTAAAGCAATAAGGTTATGGACATTTGAATTGGCGCCACAGTTTAATGGCTCTCTGCTCATGCGGAGTAGCGACTAGCGATGTGTTGTATGCGTGCTGACGCGTTGTGTGTGGCAGGTCCCGCAGTGCGTGGCTGCTGAGTCCGCGGCGGCTGGAGGAGGCGGTCTCGCGCGCCACCCGCGACCTGAGAGCCATGACGAGCGGCGGCCGCTTCACCGCTGGCATCGGATCTGTCAGTAACTCATTTATGCACATATCTTGCCTATATCTACAGTTTGTGGGTTTGTTTCACACACAAGTATGGGGTTGGTCATTATTGTGGGACCATATAAGATGACTAGTTTAATATATAAGTTTTTGTATTAATATTATATTGAAAAGATAATGATAAATATTATATTGAAATTAAAAATAAATATATGTGGCCGACTATATATATGTAAAAAAGCGGCCCCAGCCTAGTGGTGAAGTCATTGAAACTGATAACAAGGTTAATCAGATGACAATATGGCCGGCCTGGCATGGGTGACCGCTTTATATAACGAAGCTATTTCATCATAAACACTGTAACAAGCTCGCCACAGAATGCACACCTGTAATAACAGAATTACTTAAGAGTGAACAGTTGGTAAATATATTATCTATGCAAGACCGACTAGTTGAAGTGATCCTAGTTGGCTCCATGAATACATTATTTATATTAAAGGAATTAAACAATGATATTAGAAAATCTATATTGAAATCCCCACATATAAAAATTTGTTTATTTAAGTCATAAACTTTTGACAGGACATCTTCCATTATAGTAATCAACTGATAGTTTTACAATATTCTTCCGCTCTTTACATTTTAGTGATTCTTTAATTAAGATAATAAACCTACCTCCTTCACCGGAGTTTCTATTGAAAAAACTAGCAACTACAAAGTTATTTATACTGAAACACATTTTCTCTGCTTTTAGCCAGGATTCTGTAAAACACATCAAATCTAAATAATATTTTTCAATAAATAATTCAATGTCAAGAACCTTGCTAGAGAAGCTTTGTATATTTTGGTGTATTAAGGTAAGTTTACAATTGACCTTCTCTGTTGTCACACCTATAAGTTTAAAATAGGTTGTACCACAACATTATTAGTACTAGTACTAAATGATGATGTGGAGTCAATACTTAATAATATATTATTGGCTACCGATGTAGCAATATTTTTTTGTACCTTCATAGGTAGTTTAAAGCTATCCTGGGTCATATTAATATTCTTAACAAATTTGTTAATATCAAATAAAGTAAACAAATTATTGTAACATGTCAAATTATACATGCAATTATTTAAATAATAAATATGTTTACTCTGTGAGGTGGAATATAGGTTTGAATAAAGGAATGTACCTATTGTAACATTCCTTACTCCAATTTCAGACAAAAGATCCACACTGTCCAACAAGTCTTTTTTGCTTGTGTTTAATCCATTTCCTACCATAATAACTATATTACTATAAGAATTGTAAAATTTTAAGGAAATAGATTTTACAATATTCTTAATTTCCTGGCATACAATAGTTTGTCACAGATTGATCTAAATTATAATTAAAAATTGACCAATTCCTGTACCAATACTGTCTGTGAGTAGCAAGGTGTTGTTGGTTATGTCCCTTGACGGAGTCACACTGGAATAGGATAAGGATGATCCGAGCTCTGATAAATTTGCTTGATTTTCGCAGGAGCAACAATTCTTATTTACAAATGAGTCAAATCTATCAGCATTATATTTGCTCAATTGAAGAATCTCATCCATGTTTTTTATTTTATTTGACAACTGGTATTTTTCTGTTAAGTCAGTGAGACATAAATGCAAGTTATTAATTTCAGTTTTTGACTTAAGATTATCGCTATTATATTGTTGTTGTAAATTTATTATATAGTCACTATTTTGTTTAGCTTCCAACATGAGCCTCCGGCAATCTGATTTTAATGAAATATTTCTAGACCTAATAAAATTATTGTTTAACTTATTTTTATATTTTTTTATAAATTTTAAAAGCTTAATGTATTTCCTATTACTAAAATAACCACCATTGATTGAAATCACATTATTCACTTTTGAGTTTTTGTCAATCAACTCATCATATAAACATAATGTTTGTTCACATTGGCACCTCTCCTTCTCCTCTTAAAACTTTTCAATAGTCCTCAGAGCTTCATTGAACTGCAACTCCAAATGCCTGATCTGATCCAATGCCTGCACATAGTAGTCACTGTACAGGCCAACAGCGCAGAGTTGCTCCTGTACCTGGTCCCGTTCACTACATACATCCTTATACTGGGTGTGGAGTTTACTCAGCTCTTTTTTCAACTCCTTAATTATGCCCAGTCCTTTCCAATCTAACGTCTTGAAAACATCTTCAACTGCATTAGTTTATTTTTTTTTATTTTTTTATAAGAGCTCCGCATGTGACCTTGCATCCACCTGATGTTAAGCAGTATGCAATGTCCAGGAATGATAGCAACAAGCGGATGCATACAGGTGCACCGCTGGTTGCCATCATTATGCCGGCTTAAGATGCCTATTCACGCTTCTTTTAAAGGACTCTAGGTTATAAGAGGAAGGAAACACGCAAGCTGGTAGGGTATTCCACATTTTAATAGTACGGCAGATGTATGAATCGCCAAAACGTTTGGTACGAGTTGGTACATCCGCCACGGTATACATATGCATTTTGCAACCAGTGCGTATTGTCCTGTAACGGAAAGGGGAAGGGGGAATAATGTTGAAAAGCTCTAACGGAAAGGGGAAGGGGGAATAATGTTGAAAAGCTCTTCAGAGCCGCCACGGTATACATATGCATTTTGCAACCAGTGCGTGTTGTCCTGTAACGGAAAGGGGAAGGGGGAATAATGTTGAAAAGCTCTTCAGAGCACTGTCCATGGTATAGGCGGTAAAATACGCTCAACGATGCCACATCCCTGCGAAGCTGCAACGGCTCCAAGGTTTTATTGAGCGTTTCGTCTCCAATAATTCTAGTCGCTCGCTTCTGCAGGGTATCGAGAGCAGATAACAGATCCGTCCCAAAGATGCGAACAGTATTCCACACACGGTCGAATTTGAGCCTTATATAGCATTATTCTTAACCTGGGTGTGAAAAACCGACGCACCTTATTTATGATGCCAAGTTTTTTTGAAGCTGTTTTTGCAATGCTCTCGATATAATTGCGGTGGTTAAGATCGGAACGTATATCTAAACCAAGGACATTGAGGGATGGTAAAGGCGATAACTGGGTGCTCTGAAGAGAAGGGAAATGAGTAAAAGGGGATTTTTTCGCCGTCATTACACAACATTGTGTTTTGCTCGGATTAAATTGGACCAAGTTTCTCGAACCCCAAGTCGAAACCTTTAGCAGGGTTTGATCCAACTCACTTATCAAAACCTTTCTGAATTCCTCTGTTTGGACGCGACACTTATCAAAACCTTTCTGAATTCCTCTGTTTGGACCTAGGTGGACGTTGAGCATAGTACCGACCGTGGACAGTGTTATCATCCGCATAACAATAAATGTTGCCACATGACAACAGGTCATTGATATGCAGAAGAAAAAGACAAGGAGACAACACTGATCCTTGGGGTACACCAGCATCAATAGACTCCCAGTCGGAGGCTACGCCATCTACTAGGACCCCAATGCCACGATCAGAGAGGAAACTGGATATCCAGTTGCATAGCCGCGTCGAAAATCCATAAGAAGGCAGCTTGGAGAGCAAAGCTTTGTGCCAAACGCGGTCAAAGGCCTTAGAAATATCTAAACCAACTGCCAAGGCCTCACCACATTTATCCACTGCCTCACCCCAAACATGCGTAATGAACGCGAGAAGGTCACCCGTTGATCTTGCTTGGCGAAAACCATATTGGCGATCATTCAGAATAGAGTGACCTTCAAGGTATCGCATGACCTGTGTATTAATAATGGTTTCTAAAACCTTGCACAGGACTGAGGTGATGGCAATGGGGCGGTAGTTATTGGGGTCGGATCGATTTCCCTTTTTTTTTTTTTTTTTAGTGAACAGCTTCGGCGATATAACATCGCCCTGTCTCACTCCACGATGCAGTTGAATGTAAATAGCAGATCTGTATAGGCATCTACACACCTCGATATACCGCCAATCTACCTGGCATCGCTGCAGGGATTCCATTACAGCCCAGGTTTCGATAGAATCAAAGGCCTTCTCATTATCCACGAACGCGACACACTGGGGCTCATTATACTCTTTGGTTTTCTGTATAATCTGCCTCACCGTGAGTATGTGGTCTATGGTGCCATATCCTCCTCGAAACCCGGCCTGTTCTGGAGGCTGGCAGTCATCAAGTCTTCGAGTGAGTCGGTTAGTGATGACCCTCGAAAACAGCTTATAGACGTGGCTCAGAAGCGAGATGGGCCTGTAATTATGCATTTTACTCTATTTTTTTATTACTATTAGTTGACCACGGTGGTCAGATTTAACAAAATCAATCACATTTGTAAATTTGACATCCCCGTCTGTAAATATATTATCTATACATGTGTTGCTTTCTGGCGAGATCCTAATTAACTCAAATATTTGCTGCTTTAATAGAAACCTGTCCATTATGTCTGACAAAGGGTGAGAGATATAAAATATTTGCTGCTTTAATAGAAAACTGTCCATTATGTCTGACAAAGGGTGATAGATATAAAATATTTGCTGCTTTAATAGAAAACTGTCCATTATGTCTGACAAAGGGTGATAGATATAAAATATTTGCTGCTTTAATAGAAAACTGTCCATTATGTCTGACAAAGGGCGATAGATATAAAATATTTGCTGCTTTAATAGAAAACTGTCCATTATGTCTGACAAAGGGCGATAGATATAAAATATTTGCTGCTTTAATAGAAAACTGTCCATTATGTCTGACAAAGTGTGAGAGATATAAAATATTTGCTGCTTTAATAGAAAACTGTCCATTATGTCTGACAAAGGGTGATAGATATAAAATATTTGCTGCTTTAATAGAAAACTGTCCATTATGTCTGACAAAGGGTGATAGATATAAAATATTTGCTGCTTTAATAGAAAACTGTCCATTATGTCTGACAAAGGGTGATAGATATAAAATATTTGCTGCTTTAATAGAAAACTGTCCATTATGTCTGACAAAGGGTGAGAGATATAAAATATTTGCTGCTTTAATAGAAAACTGTCCATTATGTCTGACAAAGGGTGATAGATATAAAACATTTGCTGCTTTAATAGAAAACTGTCCATTATGTCTGACAAAGGGTGAGAGATATAAAATATTTGCTGCTTTAATAGAAAACTGTCCATTATGTCTGACAAAGGGTGATAGAAATAAAATATTTGCTGCTTTAATAGAAAACTGTCCATTATGTCTGACAAAGGGTGATAGATATAAAATATTTGCTGCTTTAATAGAAAACTGTCCATTATGTCTGACAAAGGGTGAGAGATATAAAATATTTGCTGCTTTAATAGAAAACTGTCCATTATGTCTGACAAAGGGTGAGAGATATAAAATATTTGCTGCTTTAATAGAAAACTGTCCATTATGTCTGACAAAGGGTGAGAGATATAAAATATTTGCTGCTTTAATAGAAAACTGTCCATTATGTCTGACAAAGGGTGAAAGATATAAAATATTTGCTGCTTTAATAGAAAACTGTCCATTATGTCTGACAAAGGGTGATAGATATAAAATATTTGCTGCTTTAATAGAAAACTGTCCATTATGTCTGACAAAGGGTGAGAGATATAAAATATTTGCTGCTTTAATAGAAAACTGTCCATTATGTCTGACAAAGGGTGAGAGATATAAAATATTTGCTGCTTTAATAGAAAACTGTCCATTATGTCTGACAAAGGGTGATAGATATAAAATATTTGCTGCTTTAATAGAAAACTGTCCATTATGTCTGACAAAGGGTGATAGATATAAAATATTTGCTGCTTTAATAGAAAACTGTCCATTATGTCTGACAAAGGGTGAGAGATATAAAATATTTGCTGCTTTAATAGAAAACTGTCCATTATGTCTCACAAAGGGTGATAGATATAAAATATTTGCTGCTTTAATAGAAAACTGTCCATTATGTCTCACAAAGGGTGATAGATATAAAATATTTGCTGCTTTAATAGAAAACTGTCCATTATGTCTGACAAAGGGTGAGAGATATAAAATATTTGCTGCTTTAATAGAAAACTGTCCATTATGTCTGACAAAGTGTGAGAGATATAAAATATTTGCTGCTTTAATAGAAAACTGTCCATTATGTCTGACAAAGGGTGATAGATATAAAATATTTGCTGCTTTAATAGAAAACTGTCCATTATGTCTGACAAAGGGTGATAGATATAAAATATTTGCTGCTTTAATAGAAAACTGTCCATTATGTCTGACAAAGGGTGATAGATATAAAATATTTGCTGCTTTAATAGAAAACTGTCCATTATGTCTGACAAAGGGTGAGAGATATAAAATATTTGCTGCTTTAATAGAAAACTGTCCATTATGTCTGACAAAGGGTGAGAGATATAAAACATTTGCTGCTTTAATAGAAAACTGTCCATTATGTCTGACAAAGGATGAGAGATATAAAATATTTGCTGCTTTAATAGAAAACTGTCCATTATGTCTGACAAAGGGTGATAGAAATAAAATATTTGCTGCTTTAATAGAAAACTGTCCATTATGTCTGACAAAGGGTGATAGATATAAAATATTTGCTGCTTTAATAGAAAACTGTCCATTATGTCTGACAAAGGGTGAGAGATATAAAATATTTGCTGCTTTAATAGAAAACTGTCCATTATGTCTGACAAAGGGTGAGAGATATAAAATATTTGCTGCTTTAATAGAAAACTGTCCATTATGTCTGACAAAGGGTGAGAGATATAAAATATTTGCTGCTTTAATAGAAAACTGTCCATTATGTCTGACAAAGGGTGAAAGATATAAAATATTTGCTGCTTTAATAGAAAACTGTCCATTATGTCTGACAAAGGGTGATAGATATAAAATATTTGCTGCTTTAATAGAAAACTGTCCATTATGTCTGACAAAGGGTGAGAGATATAAAATATTTGCTGCTTTAATAGAAAACTGTCCATTATGTCTGACAAAGGGTGAGAGATATAAAATATTTGCTGCTTTAATAGAAATCTGTCCATTATGTCTGACAAAGGGTAATAGATATAAAATATTTGCTGCTTTAATAGAAAACTGTCCATTATGTCTGACAAAGGGTGATAGATATAAAATATTTGCTGCTTTAATAGAAAACTGTCCATTATGTCTGACAAAGGGTGAGAGATATAAAATATTTGCTGCTTTAATAGAAAACTGTCCATTATGTCTGACAAAGGGTGTTAGATATAAAATATTTGCTGCTTTAATAGAAAACTGTCCATTATGTCTCACAAAGGGTGATAGATATAAAATATTTGCTGCTTTAATAGAAAACTGTCCATTATGTCTGACAAAGGGTGAGAGATATAAAATATTTGCTGCTTTAATAGAAAACTGTCCATTATGTCTGACAAAGGGTGATAGATATAAAATATTCGCTGCTTTAATAGAAAACTGTCCATTATGTCTGACAAAGGGTGATAGATATAAAATATTCGCTGCTTTAATAGAAAACTGTCCATTATGTCTGACAAAGGGTGAGAGATATAAAATATTTGCTGCTTTAATAGAAAACTGTCCATTATGTCTGACAAAGGGTGAGAGATATAAAATATTTGCTGCTTTAATAGAAAACTGTCCATTATGTCTGACAAAGGGTGAAAGATATAAAATATTTGCTGCTTTAATAGAAAACTGTCCATTATGTCTGACAAAGGGTGATAGATATAAAATATTTGCTGCTTTAATAGAAAACTGTCCATTATGTCTGACAAAGGGTGAGAGATATAAAATATTTGCTGCTTTAATAGAAAACTGTCCATTATGTCTGACAAAGGGTGAGAGATATAAAATATTTGCTGCTTTAATAGAAAACTGTCCATTATGTCTGACAAAGGGTGATAGATATAAAATATTTGCTGCTTTAATAGAAAACTGTCCATTATGTCTGACAAAGGGTGATAGATATAAAATATTTGCTGCTTTAATAGAAAACTGTCCATTATGTCTGACAAAGGGTGAGAGATATAAAATATTTGCTGCTTTAATAGAAAACTGTCCATTATGTCTCAAAAAGGGTGATAGATATAAAATATTTGCTGCTTTAATAGAAAACTGTCCATTATGTCTCACAAAGGGTGATAGATATAAAATATTTGCTGCTTTAATAGAAAACTATCCATTATGTCTGACAAAGGGTGAGAGATATAAAATATTTGCTGCTTTAATAGAAAACTGTCCATTATGTCTGACAAAGTGTGAGAGATATAAAATATTTGCTGCTTTAATAGAAAACTGTCCATTATGTCTGACAAAGGGTGATAGATATAAAATATTTGCTGCTTTAATAGAAAACTGTCCATTATGTCTGACAAAGGGTGATAGATATAAAATATTTGCTGCTTTAATAGAAAACTGTCCATTATGTCTGACAAAGGGTGATAGATATAAAATATTTGCTGCTTTAATAGAAAACTGTCCATTATGTCTGACAAAGGGTGAGAGATATAAAATATTTGCTGCTTTAATAGAAAACTGTCCATTATGTCTGACAAAGGGTGAGAGATATAAAACATTTGCTGCTTTAATAGAAAACTGTCCATTATGTCTGACAAAGGGTGAGAGATATAAAATATTTGCTGCTTTAATAGAAAACTGTCCATTATGTCTGACAAAGGGTGATAGAAATAAAATATTTGCTGCTTTAATAGAAAACTGTCCATTATGTCTGACAAAGGGTGATAGATATAAAATATTTGCTGCTTTAATAGAAAACTGTCCATTATGTCTGACAAAGGGTGAGAGATATAAAATATTTGCTGCTTTAATAGAAAACTGTCCATTATGTCTGACAAAGGGTGAGAGATATAAAATATTTGCTGCTTTAATAGAAAACTGTCCATTATGTCTGACAAAGGGTGAGAGATATAAAATATTTACTGCTTTAATAGAAAACTGTCCATTATGTCTGACAAAGGGTGAAAGATATAAAATATTTGCTGCTTTAATAGAAAACTGTCCATTATGTCTGACATAGGGTGATAGATTTAAAATATTTGCTGCTTTAATAGAAAACTGTCCATTATGTCTGACAAAGGGTGAGAGATATAAAATATTTGCTGCTTTAATAGAAAACTGTCCATTATGTCTGACAAAGGGTGAGAGATATAAAATATTTGCTGCTTTAATAGAAAACTGTCCATTATGTCTGACAAAGGGTGATAGATATAAAATATTCGCTGCTTTAATAGAAAACTGTCCATTATGTCTGACAAAGGGTGAGAGATATAAAATATTTGCTGCTTTAATAGAAAACTGTCCATTATGTCTGACAAAGGGTGATAGATATAAAATATTTGCTGCTTTAATAGAAAACTGTCCATTATGTCTGACAAAGGGTGATAGATATAAAATATTTGCTGCTTTAATAGAAAACTCTCCATTATGTCTGACAAAGGGTGAGAGATATAAAATATTTGCTGCTTTAATAGAAAACTGTCCATTATGTCTGACAAAGGGCGATAGATATAAAATATTTGCTGCTTTAATAGAAAACTGTCCATTATGTCTGACAAAGGGCGATAGATATAAAATATTTGCTGCTTTAATAGAAAACTGTCCATTATGTCTGACAAAGGGTGAGAGATATAAAATATTTGCTGCTTTAATAGAAAACTGTCCATTATGTCTGACAAAGGGCGATAGATATAAAATATTTGCTGCTTTAATAGAAAACTGTCCATTATGTCTGACAAAGGGCGATAGATATAAAATATTTGCTGCTTTAATAGAAAACTGTCCATTATGTCTGACAAAGGGTGATAGATATAAAATATTTGCTGCTTTAATAGAAAACTGTCCATTATGTCTGACAAAGGGTGAGAGATATAAAATATTTGCTGCTTTAATAGAAAACTGTCCATTATGTCTGACAAAGGGTGATAGATATAAAATATTTGCTGCTTTAATAGAAAACTGTCCATTATGTCTGACAAAGGGTGATAGATATAAAATATTTGCTGCTTTAATAGAAAACTGTCCATTATGTCTGACAAAGGGTGAGAGATATAAAATATTTGCTGCTTTAATAGAAAACTGTCCATTATGTCTGACAAAGGGTGATAGATATAAAATATTTGCTGCTTTAATAGAAAACTGTCCATTATGTCTGACAAAGGGTGATAGATATAAAATATTTGCTGCTTTAATAGAAAACTGTCCATTATGTCTGACAAAGGGTGATAGATATAAAATATTTGCTGCTTTAATAGAAAACTGTCCATTATGTCTGACAAAGGGTGAGAGATATAAAATATTTGCTGCTTTAATAGAAAACTGTCCATTATGTCTGACAAACGGTGATAGATATAAAATATTTGCTGCTTTAATAGAAAACTGTCCATTATGTCTGACAAAGGGTGAGAGATATAAAATATTTGCTGCTTTAATAGAAAACTGTCCATTATGTCTGACAAAGGGTGAGAGATATAAAATATTTGCTGCTTTAATAGAAAACTGTCCATTATGTCTGACAAAGGGTGAGAGATATAAAATATTTGCTGCTTTAATAGAAAACTGTCCATTATGTCTGACAAAGGGTGAAAGATATAAAATATTTGCTGCTTTAATAGAAAACTGTCCATTATGTCTGACAAAGGGTGATAGATATAAAATATTTGCTGCTTTAATAGAAAACTGTCCATTATGTCTGACAAAGGGTGAGAGATATAAAATATTTGCTGCTTTAATAGAAAACTGTCCATTATGTCTGACAAAGGGTGATAGATATAAAATATTTGCTGCTTTAATAGAAAACTGTCCATTATGTCTGACAAAGGGTGATAGATATAAAATATTTGCTGCTTTAATAGAAAACTGTCCATTATGTCTGACAAAGGGTGAGAGATATAAAATATTTGCTGCTTTAATAGAAAACTGTCCATTATGTCTGACAAAGGGTGATAGAAATAAAATATTTGCTGCTTTAATAGAAAACTGTCCATTATGTCTGACAAAGGGTGATAGATATAAAATATTTGCTGCTTTAATAGAAAACTGTCCATTATGTCTGACAAAGGGTGAGAGATATAAAATATTTGCTGCTTTAATAGAAAACTGTCCATTATGTCTGACAAAGGGTGAGAGATATAAAATATTTGCTGCTTTAATAGAAAACTGTCCATTATGTCTGACAAAGGGTGATAGATATAAAATATTTGCTGCTTTAATAGAAAACTGTCCATTATGTCTGACAAAGGGTGATAGATATAAAATATTTGCTGCTTTAATAGAAAACTGTCCATTATGTCTGACATAGGGTGATAGATTTAAAATATTTGCTGCTTTAATAGAAAACTGTCCATTATGTCTGACAAAGGGTGAGAGATATAAAATATTTGCTGCTTTAATAGAAAACTGTCCATTATGTCTGACAAAGGGTGAGAGATATAAAATATTTGCTGCTTTAATAGAAAACTGTCCATTATGTCTGACAAAGGGTGATAGATATAAAATATTCGCTGCTTTAATAGAAAACTGTCCATTATGTCTGACAAAGGGTGAGAGATATAAAATATTTGCTGCTTTAATAGAAAACTGTCCATTATGTCTGACAAAGGGTGATAGATATAAAATATTTGCTGCTTTAATAGAAAACTGTCCATTATGTCTGACAAAGGGTGATAGATATAAAATATTTGCTGCTTTAATAGAAAACTCTCCATTATGTCTGACAAAGGGTGAGAGATATAAAATATTTGCTGCTTTAATAGAAAACTGTCCATTATGTCTGACAAAGGGCGATAGATATAAAATATTTGCTGCTTTAATAGAAAACTGTCCATTATGTCTGACAAAGGGTGAGAGATATAAAATATTTGCTGCTTTAATAGAAAACTGTCCATTATGTCTGACAAAGGGTGATAGATATAAAATATTTGCTGCTTTAATAGAAAACTGTCCATTATGTCTGACAAAGGGTGATAGATATAAAATATTTGCTGCTTTAATAGAAAACTCTCCATTATGTCTGACAAAGGGTGAGAGATATAAAATATTTGCTGCTTTAATAGAAAACTGTCCATTATGTCTGACAAAGGGTGATAGATATAAAATATTTGCTGCTTTAATAGAAAACTGTCCATTATGTCTGACAAAGGGTGAGAGATATAAAATATTTGCTGCTTTAATAGAAAACTGTCCATTATGTCTGACAAAGGGTGATAGATATAAAATATTTGCTGCTTTAATAGAAAACTGTCCATTATGTCTGACAAAGGGTGAGAGATATAAAATATTTGCTGCTTTAATAGAAAACTGTCCATTATGTCTGACAAAGGGTGATAGATATAAAATATTTGCTGCTTTAATAGAAAACTGTCCATTATGTCTGACAAAGGGTGATAGATATAAAATATTTGCTGCTTTAATAGAAAACTGTCCATTATGTCTGACAAAGGGTGATAGATATAAAATATTTGCTGCTTTAATAGAAAACTGTCCATTATGTCTGACAAAGGGTGAGAGATATAAAATATTTGCTGCTTTAATAGAAAACTGTCCATTATGTCTGACAAACGGTGATAGATATAAAATATTTGCTGCTTTAATAGAAAACTGTCCATTATGTCTGACAAAGGGTGAGAGATATAAAATATTTGCTGCTTTAATAGAAAACTGTCCATTATGTCTGACAAAGGGTGAGAGATATAAAATATTTGCTGCTTTAATAGAAAACTGTCCATTATGTCTGACAAAGGGTGAGAGATATAAAATATTTGCTGCTTTAATAGAAAACTGTCCATTATGTCTGACAAAGGGTGAAAGATATAAAATATTTGCTGCTTTAATAGAAAACTGTCCATTATGTCTGACAAAGGGTGATAGATATAAAATATTTGCTGCTTTAATAGAAAACTGTCCATTATGTCTGACAAAGGGTGAGAGATATAAAATATTTGCTGCTTTAATAGAAAACTGTCCATTATGTCTGACAAAGGGTGATAGATATAAAATATTTGCTGCTTTAATAGAAAACTGTCCATTATGTCTGACAAAGGGTGATAGATATAAAATATTTGCTGCTTTAATAGAAAACTGTCCATTATGTCTGACAAAGGGTGAGAGATATAAAATATTTGCTGCTTTAATAGAAAACTGTCCATTATGTCTGACAAAGGGTGATAGATATAAAATATTTGCTGCTTTAATAGAAAACTGTCCATTATGTCTGACAAAGGGTGAGAGATATAAAATATTTGCTGCTTTAATAGAAAACTGTCCATTATGTCTGACAAAGGGTGTTAGATATAAAATATTTGCTGCTTTAATAGAAAACTCCATTATGTCTGACAAAGGGCGATAGATATAAAATATTTGCTGCTTTAATAGAAAACTGTCCATTATGTCTGACAAAGGGTGAGAGATATAAAATATTTGCTGCTTTAATAGAAAACTGTCCATTATGTCTGACAAAGGGCGATAGATATAAAATATTTGCTGCTTTAATAGAAAACTGTCCATTATGTCTGACAAAGGGCGATAGATATAAAATATTTGCTGCTTTAATAGAAAACTGTCCATTATGTCTGACAAAGGGTGATAGATATAAAATATTTGCTGCTTTAATAGAAAACTGTCCATTATGTCTGACAAAGGGTGATAGATATAAAATATTTGCTGCTTTAATAGAAAACTGTCCATTATGTCTGACAAAGGGTGATAGATATAAAATATTTGCTGCTTTAATAGAAAACTGTCCATTATGTCTGACAAAGGGTGATAGATATAAAATATTTGCTGCTTTAATAGAAAACTGTCCATTATGTCTGACAAAGGGTGAGAGATATAAAATATTTGCTGCTTTAATAGAAAACTGTCCATTATGTCTGACAAACGGTGATAGATATAAAATATTTGCTGCTTTAATAGAAAACTGTCCATTATGTCTGACAAAGGGTGAGAGATATAAAATATTTGCTGCTTTAATAGAAAACTGTCCATTATGTCTGACAAAGGGTGAGAGATATAAAATATTTGCTGCTTTAATAGAAAACTGTCCATTATGTCTGACAAAGGGTGAGAGATATAAAATATTTGCTGCTTTAATAGAAAACTGTCTATTATGTCTGACAAAGGGTGAAAGATATAAAATATTTGCTGCTTTAATAGAAAACTGTCCATTATGTCTGACAAAGGGTGATAGATATAAAATATTTGCTGCTTTAATAGAAAACTGTCCATTATGTCTGACAAAGGGTGAGAGATATAAAATATTTGCTGCTTTAATAGAAAACTGTCCATTATGTCTGACAAAGGGTGATAGATATAAAATATTTGCTGCTTTAATAGAAAACTGTCCATTATGTCTGACAAAGGGTGATAGATATAAAATATTTGCTGCTTTAATAGAAAACTGTCCATTATGTCTGACAAAGGGTGAGAGATATAAAATATTTGCTGCTTTAATAGAAAACTGTCCATTATGTCTCACAAAGGGTGATAGATATAAAATATTTGCTGCTTTAATAGAAAACTGTCCATTATGTCTCACAAAGGGTGATAGATATAAAATATTTGCTGCTTTAATAGAAAACTGTCCATTATGTCTGACAAAGGGTGAGAGATATAAAATATTTGCTGCTTTAATAGAAAACTGTCCATTATGTCTGACAAAGGGTGATAGATATAAAATATTCGCTGCTTTAATAGAAAACTGTCCATTATGTCTGACAAAGGGTGATAGATATAAAATATTCGCTGCTTTAATAGAAAACTGTCCATTATGTCTGACAAAGGGTGAGAGATATAAAATATTTGCTGCTTTAATAGAAAACTGTCCATTATGTCTGACAAAGGGTGATAGATATAAAATATTTGCTGCTTTAATAGAAAACTGTCCATTATGTCTGACAAAGGGTGAGAGATATAAAATATTTGCTGCTTTAATAGAAAACTGTCCATTATGTCTGACAAAGGGTGATAGATATAAAATATTTGCTGCTTTAATAGAAAACTGTCCATTATGTCTGACAAAGGGTGATAGATATAAAATATTTGCTGCTTTAATAGAAAACTGTCCATTATGTCTGACAAAGGGTGATAGATATAAAATATTTGCTGCTTTAATAGAAAACTGTCCATTATGTCTGACAAAGGGTGAGAGATATAAAATATTTGCTGCTTTAATAGAAAACTGTCCATTATGTCTGACAAACGGTGATAGATATAAAATATTTGCTGCTTTAATAGAAAACTGTCCATTATGTCTGACAAAGGGTGAGAGATATAAAATATTTGCTGCTTTAATAGAAAACTGTCCATTATGTCTGACAAAGGGTGAGAGATATAAAATATTTGCTGCTTTAATAGAAAACTGTCCATTATGTCTGACAAAGGGTGAGAGATATAAAATATTTGCTGCTTTAATAGAAAACTGTCCATTATGTCTGACAAAGGGTGAAAGATATAAAATATTTGCTGCTTTAATAGAAAACTGTCCATTATGTCTGACAAAGGGTGATAGATATAAAATATTTGCTGCTTTAATAGAAAACTGTCCATTATGTCTGACAAAGGGTGAGAGATATAAAATATTTGCTGCTTTAATAGAAAACTGTCCATTATGTCTGACAAAGGGTGATAGATATAAAATATTTGCTGCTTTAATAGAAAACTGTCCATTATGTCTGACAAAGGGTGATAGATATAAAATATTTGCTGCTTTAATAGAAAACTGTCCATTATGTCTGACAAAGGGTGAGAGATATAAAATATTTGCTGCTTTAATAGAAAACTGTCCATTATGTCTCACAAAGGGTGATAGATATAAAATATTTGCTGCTTTAATAGAAAACTGTCCATTATGTCTCACAAAGGGTGATAGATATAAAATATTTGCTGCTTTAATAGAAAACTGTCCATTATGTCTGACAAAGGGTGAGAGATATAAAATATTTGCTGCTTTAATAGAAAACTGTCCATTATGTCTGACAAAGGGTGATAGATATAAAATATTCGCTGCTTTAATAGAAAACTGTCCATTATGTCTGACAAAGGGTGATAGATATAAAATATTCGCTGCTTTAATAGAAAACTGTCCATTATGTCTGACAAAGGGTGAGAGATATAAAATATTTGCTGCTTTAATAGAAAACTGTCCATTATGTCTGACAAAGGGTGATAGATATAAAATATTTGCTGCTTTAATAGAAAACTGTCCATTATGTCTGACAAAGGGTGATAGATATAAAATATTTGCTGCTTTAATAGAAAACTGTCCATTATGTCTGACAAAGGGTGATAGATATAAAATATTTGCTGCTTTAATAGAAAACTGTCCATTATATCTGACAAAGGGTGATAGATATAAAATATTTGCTGCTTTAATAGAAAACTGTCCATTTTGTCTGACAAAGGGTGAGAGATATAAAATATTTGCTGCTTTAATAGAAAACTGTCCATTATGTCTGACAAAGGGCGATAGATATAAAATATTTGCTGCTTTAATAGAAAACTGTCCATTATGTCTGACAAAGGGCGATAGATATAAAATATTTGCTGCTTTAATAGAAAACTGTCCATTATGTCTGACAAAGGGTGAGAGATATAAAATATTTGCTGCTTTAATAGAAAACTGTCCATTATGTCTGACAAAGGGCGATAGATATAAAATATTTGCTGCTTTAATAGAAAACTGTCCATTATGTCTGACAAAGGGCGATAGATATAAAATATTTGCTGCTTTAATAGAAAACTGTCCATTATGTCTGACAAAGGGTGATAGATATAAAATATTTGCTGCTTTAATAGAAAACTGTCCATTATGTCTGACAAAGGGTGAGAGATATAAAATATTTGCTGCTTTAATAGAAAACTGTCCATTATGTCTGACAAAGGGTGATAGATATAAAATATTTGCTGCTTTAATAGAAAACTGTCCATTATGTCTGACAAAGGGTGATAGATATAAAATATTTGCTGCTTTAATAGAAAACTGTCCATTATGTCTGACAAAGGGTGAGAGATATAAAATATTTGCTGCTTTAATAGAAAACTGTCCATTATGTCTGACAAAGGGTGATAGATATAAAATATTTGCTGCTTTAATAGAAAACTGTCCATTATGTCTGACAAAGGGTGATAGATATAAAATATTTGCTGCTTTAATAGAAAACTGTCCATTATGTCTGACAAAGGGTGATAGATATAAAATATTTGCTGCTTTAATAGAAAACTGTCCATTATGTCTGACAAAGGGTGAGAGATATAAAATATTTGCTGCTTTAATAGAAAACTGTTCATTATGTCTGACAAAGGGTGATAGATATAAAATATTTGCTGCTTTAATAGAAAACTGTCCATTATGTCTGACAAAGGGTGATAGATATAAAATATTTGCTGCTTTAATAGAAAACTGTCCATTATGTCTGACAAAGGGTGAGAGATATAAAACCTGAGAGGAAAGTGAACGTTCCCCGCACACTACCATGGTCTTATTATTGCTTCTTGGCAAATTATTTAGATACTCTTCCAACAGTTCAACAAAACCCTTAACCACCTCGGATGGAGAGCGATACACAACGAGAACAAATAAATCATCCAACTCTATACAACTCACTTAATTTTGTTTATCTACAGACATTTTAACAATATCTAATCTATTTCTCGCCTTTACGTCTTTTTTAACATAAATTAAAGTATTTCCTCTTTTAAGTTTTTTTCGCTGACTGTAACTGAATATACTCAGTTACAGTCAGCGAAAAACCATCTATAATATATGCGCCCAAAGACTCTTCTTCTGTCCATGATTCGCTGATACAAAAAATATCAAAATTATATTTTTGAAAAGCTAGACTAAGTTTTAGATCTTTACTATGCAGCAGTGGCGTGCAGTCCATATAGGCACAAAGGCACTGCCTACCCCAGAAATTTAGTAATAAAATAATATTAAAAACCTATTATATTTTGTTGTTTGTCAATGATATTGACACTTTGTATTTCAAATAGCTCCATCTATAGTTTTTTTTGTGGTACTATCATCATATTGTACTAGCGCCATCTATCGCTATTTTTTTGTACTATTCAGTCCGTATTATTTTTGGTTGCCTAAGTTTTCCTTCCGATTTTTTCATTTATTATTATTATTGGATTATGCTAAATGTATGACAGAGTTAGGCACTGCCTTTGTACCTCAAACAATCAAATATTTGTGATAAACTTAAATCTAATACGACTAGGAGCGCATAAACTGTAGGTAGCAAATCGGTAGGAACACAATCAATGAAAGAATAAGAACTTTTCTGTACAAAAGTGTTGAGAAGTACCAGGAGTGCAGGAGTCCTTAGCGGTACAAATATGAAACTATACATGTGTCCCGCTCACATGACGCGTGCAGAGCGAGATCGCATGCATATAGGTAGAGTTTGAAGTAGTTAGAATTAATATTATCCTACTAATTTGCAATGTTACGTAGTTCTAATAAATATTACCCAAAGTTGTGATATTTTTCTTTTGTCATTTATTAACTATACTATCACACCAAATATAAAAAAAATAATTGTAGACTACGTTGTGATTTTGTAGACAAATTTCCTAATTTCAAAAATTAAAATCAAATCTTATTTCTTTATAAATTCTGCCTACCTTATACTAAAACCCTGTACGCACACCACTGCACGCCACTGCCATGCAGCCCTTGCACATTTTGGTGCCCGATAATTAAAGCGTTTTTACAAATATTATTGTTTACATTTTTGCGATATATCATGTCTACCTTTTGCGATATATCATGTCTACCTTTAACGATATATCATGTCTACCTTTTGCGATATATCATGTCTACCTTTAACGATATATCATGTCTACCTTTTGCGATATATCATGTCTACCTTTTGCGATATATCATGTCTACCTTTAACGATATATCATGTCTACCTTTTGCGATATATCATGTCTACCTTTAACGATATATCATGTCTACCTTTTGCGATATATCATGTCTACCTTTAACGATATATCATGTCTACCTTTTGCGATATATCATGTCTACCTTTTGCGATATATCATGTCTACCTTTAACGATATATCATGTCTACCTTTTGCGATATATCATGTCTACCTTTAACGATATATCATGTCTACCTTTTGCGATATATCATGTCTACCTTTTGCGATATATCATGTCTACCTTTTGCGATATATCATGTCTACCTTTTTATTGAAAGTTTGATTACATAATATCAATATTGTCCATGGCAATAAATGAGTAAATTAACGTTTCAGATCTTGGAAGAATACTTCACCACAGCAATACTGTCAGCTCTGGAAGATGACGACCTCTCCAACCTCAACTTCTCTAAGTTGGGTATCCAACTGGAAAACACCACCGGCCTCTACTGCAGGAACGTGGACTACCTGTACGACGCGGTGCTGGCCCTGTCCGGCCGATGTACTCTTCTGTACGTACCTCCATACTGCATCGCCCACACAGGAGACATTACACAAGTTCTGTAGAACGACACTGGTCTCTACTGCAGGAACGTGGACTACCTGTACGACGCGGTGCTGGCCCTGTCCGGCCGATGTACTCTTCTGTACGTACCTCCATACTGCATCGCCCACACAGGAGACATTACACAAGTTCTGTAGAACGACACTGGTCTCTACTGCAGGAACGTGGACTACCTGTACGACGCGGTGCTGGCCCTGTCCGGCCGATGTACTCTTCTGTACGTACCTCCATACTGCATCGCCCACACAGGAGACATTACACAAGTTCTGTAGAACGACACTGGTCTCTACTGCAGGAACGTGGACTACCTGTACGACGCGGTGCTGGCCCTGTCCGGCCGATGTACTCTTCTGTACGTACCTCCATACTGCATCGCCCACACAGGAGACATTACACAAGTTCTGTAGAACGACACTGGTCTCTACTGCAGGAACGTGGACTACCTGTACGACGCGGTGCTGGCCCTGTCCGGCCGATGTAGTCTTCTGTACGTACCTCCATACTGCATCGCCCACACAGGAGACATTACACAAGTTCTGTAGAACGACACTGGCCTCTACTGCAGGAACGTGGACTGCCTGTACGACGCGGTGCTGGCCCTGTCCGGCCGATGTACCGATGTAGTCTTCTGTACGTAACTCCATACTGCATCGCCCACACAGGAGACATTACACAAGTTCTGTAGAACGACACTGGCCTCTACTGCAGGAACGTGGACTGCCTGTACGACGCGGTGCTGGCCCTGTCCGGCCGATGTGCCGATGTAGTCTACTGTACGTAACTCCATACTGCATCGCCCACACAGGAGACATTACACAAGTTCTGTAGAACGACACTGGCCTCTACTGCAGGAACGTGGACTGCCTGTACGACGCGGTGCTGGCCCTGTCCGGCCGATGTACTCTTCTGTACGTACCTCCATACTGCATCGCCCACACAGGAGACATTACACAAGTTCTGTAGAACGACACTGGCCTCTACTGCAGGAACGTGGACTGCCTGTACGACGCGGTGCTGGCCCTGTCCGGCCGATGTGCCGATGTAGTCTACTGTACGTAACTCCATACTGCATCGCCCACACAGGAGACATTACACAAGTTCTGTAGAACGACACTGGCCTCTACTGCAGGAACGTGGACTGCCTGTACGACGCGGTGCTGGCCCTGTCCGGCCGATGTACTCTTCTGTACGTACCTCCATACTGCATCGCCCACACAGGAGACATTACACAAGTTCTGTAGAACGACACTGGTCTCTACTGCAGGAACGTGGACTACCTGTACGACGCGGTGCTGGCCCTGTCCGGCCGATGTAGTCTTCTGTACGTAACTCCATACTGCATCGCCCACACAGGAGACATTACACAAGTTCTGTAGAACGACACTGGCCTCTACTGCAGGAACGTGGACTGCCTGTACGACGCGGTGCTGGCCCTGTCCGGCCGATGTGCCGATGTAGTCTACTGTACGTAACTCCATACTGCATCGCCCACACAGGAGACATTACACAAGTTCTGTAGAACGACACTGGCCTCTACTGCAGGAACGTGGACTGCCTGTACGACGCGGTGCTGGCCCTGTCCGGCCGATGTACTCTTCTGTACGTACCTCCATACTGCATCGCCCACACAGGAGACATTACACAAGTTCTGTAGAACGACACTGGCCTCTACTGCAGGAACGTGGACTGCCTGTACGACGCGGTGCTGGCCCTGTCCGGCCGATGTGCCGATGTAGTCTTCTGTACGTACCTCCATACTGCATCGCCCACACAGGAGACATTACACAAGTTCTGTAGAACGACACTGGCCTCTACTGCAGGAACGTGGACTGCCTGTACGACGCGGTACTGGCCCTGTCCGGCCGATGTGCCGATGTAGTCTTCTGTACGTACCTCCATACTGCATCGCCCACACTGTACGTTGGCTTCTCGCACATAGAGTAATATTAAGAAAACCTCTAAAACCACTCTACTTAGATTTGACGGAGATCTGAAGTAATATTGCGATAATCTCTCTACTTAGATCAAATCAAATATTATTTATTTCATGTAAATCTTTACAGATATTCATGAATAGTCAAAAAAAAGGTCTTTAATAATAATGTCTGGAGTGCGTTTGGTTAGGCTGCTATATATATAACATTATAGATTAATTAATAAAAGGTTTCATTAAATAAAAATATTTAAAAAAAAAACAACCAACCAAACGCACGCTACATAACCAACTAGTGTAAGACTAAGTGGTGACATCTGCCATACAAGGGTGCCACCGAGGCGAGCGACCTCACCAACCGTATCCACAATCACATTTACTATATGGATCGGTATCTTTAAGGGCGTAAACACTAGTTGTAAAGTCGATCCCCCCGGAGACACCCTGGAGAAAAAGGTACCAGCAAGTAAAAAACTCTGGTGCTTCACACGCACTAACAGAGGAACACAACCATTGAGTCACCGATATGCATATAGTAGCATACTAAAAATGCTCTAATCCTACTAAAAACATGCTCAAAACTCCCTATGGCAGATTATTTAACAATATAGCAATTGGTTACTGTACCAATGTACAGAACTGCAAATACTAAATAGTACAGGCAATTTACTAAATAATAATATATAATAACAGAGTACCTGTATAATGTAAATATAAATAAGTAATCATAAGATATACCTTATCCAAAGATAAAAAGTTAAATATAATAAAAAATAAATTAAGTAATAATAAATTATTACATTATCAGATTTAACATACCTACTAGGATACTCAATTGAAAAGGCAATACTAGTTGTGAGACCTCAATTGCAGATCAAAACGGGTCCAGACATCTTTATCATTAACTCTATAGTAAGCCCTATGGATTAATGTTTGTTTTATACAATTTTTAAACTTTATTTCACTTAAATCTATAATACTTTTAGGTAATTTATTAAATAACCTTATACTGTTAATTACAAAACATTTATCAATTTTTTGTAGTCTAAACTTTGGAATATCAATTTTATCTATATTTCTTAAGTTTAAATTATGCCTGTCGCCATTTTTACTAAACATATTTGACGAAGATCTAGAGTAATATTAAGAAAACCTTTAAAAACTCTCTACTTATATTTGGAAGAGTTCCACTTTCCAGCTCCAAAAGTCTTCACAAAAAAAAATACCGAAAAGGATCAACTTGGTGCGACTATTTGCCTGTGGGGCATTGCACAGGTTAAATGTAAAACTATTAGAAAAAGTATTTATATGAATAGAAGAAATATTTATTCAATAAATTATTTACAAAATAAAAATTAAAACTAAAATTATTTTTATAGTTTTAATTTTTTTTATTATAAATACACATGAAAAAACACTAATATAGGTATAGCCAGAGAATAAATAGCTTCAAAAATCACAGCAATTATGGATAACTTGGTGCCGACTTCATAAAGTACAATCCAGTGGGACCACATAACACTTGTAAATATTTATTATTTTAGTGATTTTCAAGTCGGTTTATTTTTTTAAGTAAAAAGTATTTTTTTGAGAATCAAATGATAATAAATGATTTATACGTTTATTGATTAATAAATGGTTTACAAAATTACATAAAATAAAATGGTATAATATAATTAAAGGCACTCACCCCAAAAATGACAGTTTAATGCAAGTTGTAATTAGAGTCTGTCCGCTGTTTGTTCAGTGGGGACTACACGGACACGGAGGAGGCGGTCGAGCAGCGCGCGGCCGCCGCCCTGCGCTCCATGCGCCGGCCAGCGCCCCCCGCGACCGCGCTTCCGTTTGAGCACATCGCGCTGGAGGAGTCCCCGCTGGCGGACGCGCCCCCTCCGTCAGGCGCCCCCCCCATGCTGCCGCGCCCCTACCTGGAGCTGGCGCCGACGGACAGGGGCGCGTGTCTGTACGACCTCGAGGGAAAGCCGGCCGGGGGACTGGCGGACTACGCGGTGCTGCGACGCTTGCAGGTACCTGTTATCACACGCGCGTTATACATGTATACATGTATGTCGGGCGTCAACTTCCTTTGGAACCATTTGTTTATAAATTTCTACTTTCTATATCAACCAGTTGTCGCCTATTGTTAGCGCGACGGTCTGAATGATTCCAAAAGGGTCATATTTTTTCTATCAAAACTTCTCCGTGCGGGTGCGTCGCGTGGTTGGGAGGCAGGGGAATGAGACAATGCTGTTAGCTGTCCATGGATTCTCCGTGCGGGTGCGTCGCGTGGTTTAATTTTTTTGATTTTTTTTATTATTATCTGATTTACATATTAATAATTATTATGCTCTTTATAAGTAATTTTTAAACAAGTTAACATATAATAGAACGACTTAACACATTAAATAAATATTATTGCCATTTGATACAACACATTTACTTAACGTGTCTTTTATTATAAATATATACCTGATATTAAATTATATAAACTTTTGTTTAAGTATATATATATATATATATATATATATATATATTTATTATTTATGTATTTTATATACTTTATTATATATATATTACTTTTACAAAAAATATTTAAATATCATCACTTAAGTTTGATTATATTTTGTAAGATTATTAACAATAAGTGTAACATATTCAAGAAATGAGTGTATAGTGTTCTCCCTATTAATAATATCACTTAATGTATAAGGTTTTACTTTATAAAAATTACAAAGAGACTCATGCGAGTACCTAGCCTTTTCAAACCTGGGGCATGATTCTAACAAATTACAAAGAGACTCATGCGAGTACCTAGCCTTTTCAAACCTGGGGCATGATTCTAACAAATTACAAAGAGACTCATGCGAGTACCTAGCCTTTTCAAACCTGGGGCATGATTCTAACAAATTACAAAGAGACTCATGCGAGTACCTAGACTTTTCAAACCTGGGGCATGATTCTAACAAATTACAAAGAGACTCATGCGAGTACCTAGCCTTTTCAAACCTGGGGCATGATTCTAACAAATTACAAAGAGACTCATGCGAGTACCTAGCCTTTTCAAACCTGGGGCATGATTCTAACAAATTACAAAGAGACTCATGCGAGTACCTAGCCTTTTCAAACCTGGGGCATGATTCTAACAAATGTTTAATTGTTTAAGAAACTCATGCAACACAAGGACAGTTATCATCATCAATAATACCAAATCTATTTAAATAATATTTATGATAACCATGTCCTGTCAGTACTTGTGTGAGATGAAAGGTACTATTATTGGTACTATTTTCCAAAGTTTGTTAATGAAGGTTAAATTTGGACACTTGATCTGCTGACATAAAAAATCTTGCCATTTGTTTAATGTTTTAATTTTTGCTAATCTCTTTACATAAGATATAGGAAAATAAGTGTAATCTAAAAATCTATGTAGCTTTGTAGCCAATTTTGCTGCTACATCAGCCGCCTCATTACCCTCGATCCCAACATGTGCCTTTACCCATGAGAAATCAATACTTCCCCTGTATGGTATAACCTTATCAAAAATTGAAACAACTAAAGGATGAGTGTTACTTCTATTATTTAACGATTGCAGATAAACTATCGCTTATAATAATTGCATTATCTATATTGTTTTCTACCAACCATTCACAAGCTTTGTATATAGCAAATAACTCAGCCTGATAAACTGTACAACATTTATGTAGTTTATATTTTTAGTAGTTATAACATAATTATGTCTATAAATAACACAAGATGAACCAACATCACAATCTGCAAACTTACTTCCGTCTGTATATATTAAACAACTATAATCAAATTTATATTTATTTATGTCTTGTTCATTTTTAGCAATTTTATAACTTATCGATTTTCTTAATGCATGATGTGCAAATAGATGCGGAGCAGTGCGTTGTTCAAGTGTTATATTACTAGACAAGAAATGGGTATGTTTGGTATATCTTACATTCTCTATTGTACTTATTTCTTCAATTTTAATATCAAGAGGTACAAATTGGGCTAGTGCAGGCGCAGCTACTGTTGATATTGTTCTAAATCCTTTAATTGCTCTTAAGTAGGGTAGAATTGGGGGTTCTAGACCACAAATACTCGCTATGCTCGATTGTGGTCTAGGATCCCCCCAATTATAAATGGGGCTGCTGGACCACTTCTCTAGCTTTGCTTAAAATTATGTTTTTAACATCCTTTAAGAATTATTTAACCTAGCATACTTCCTAATTAATGGCGAATTTACACATTGAAAACTTTTTTGTACTTTTAACATAATTACATAACTTCGTTGGTAATCGTTAATAGTTTATCATATAGTTCTTGAATTTTATTTTCGATTTCAATAAACCCTACATGTATATTATCAAACTTTTTTGACAAGAAAAGTAACTGTTCTTCCATATTTTCTTTGTATCGTTCAATATTATTAAGAATTTCATTTTTCGTACTATCAACATATATTTTATTGGTGGCATCGTCATCATCCGAAGGCAGCATGATATTTTTGATTTGCCCGTTTTTTAAATTTATATTCCCATCAGACGTTCGTGAAAATTCGAACACATTAGTAGATAATCTTACCTTTTTAACAGAATGGCGACCAAATTTATCGATATTCATTTTGCTTTTATCTGTTACACGTCTACTATTGAGAGCTGAAAGAGTATAACTATTTTTGTTATTTTTTTGCTAAATCCATTTTATAGTCTAGTTTTATTTTTTAGAAGCAAATCAAATTAAATGAAACATCTGAAATAGTTTGTTAAAAAAGTAAAGGCACCTTTAATATTTATCCTGTATTTTTTTTTCTCTTAGAAACATGTCTCAACTTGATATAATAAATCAGTTTATGCGTTTTTTTATAATTGAATTCTTAGTTTAGTTTGCGTTGCCTGACCAGACAGTCGCTTTATATATTTTTTGATAACATTTTGCTTTCAAGGACGTTTTTTATTTTGGTAAGTTTTTATGAGTTAACATAATATTCCTAGCCATATTTTAAAAGTATAAATGTATATTTACCTTTTTTTTCAGAAACATGTCGCAGGATGTATTATATAACGTTCCAATAACAAACCCTTTGTTTTACTCTAATGATGCACAGGACATTATGCTAGCGCTATCACAAGAATCTTTAGATCGTACTGGTGATATTGACGGTCAATTAAAAACTAGCAGAAAGTCTAAATCTTTTAAGAAAAATAAAAAGGCTAACAAACAGGGCTTGCAGACAACATCTTATATTATTAAGAAAATCTGGAGAAAAGGACTTAAATAAATAAGAATCAATATTTCTAATATAAATGAAGATAATAGGGTTCCGGATGATATGCGCAGTGAAGCCGATAGTGTTAGTGTTCAGTACATTGTGTCAAATGATTATGATGATGTTTTACAGTCTACAGAGACACTTATGAATAAAATCATTAGAAAAATGTGTGATTGTGACAAATCATATTAGAGTAGAACATGAGAGTTGTACATTATCTAGTTTTTTAGTTATAGTTTTTTTTGCTATGTTTTGTTTATATCGATTATATGTAGAAATTTAGACGCATGCATTGTGTTTGCAAATGTTTACTATTTTAATATTTTCTATTTCGTTGTATACATATATTAGTTCATATCTTGTTAAATATATCACTGTAACTGTATAACAAACCTTTTGCTATTAAATAATCTAGATATTTAATTTAAATTTTTAATAAAAAAATGTTTATAAAATAAATTTTATTTCGAATTTTCTATCCTAGTGTCAAAAATAAATAATGTTTCAATAAATAAATGGTTTTTCTTATTTTTATTCTCAATTTTTTTCTAGTTTATTAATTTGAGTTTCCTTTTTAAAAATCATTTTTACTTTTTTATTTAGCTTTAATAAAACACCTTTTTTTTTTAGTTTATATTTAAAAATTAAACATCTATTATACATTTATGATCTAAATACCATTTTTTAATACAATTAACATTTTTTAAAGCACAATACTTTTTATGATATTTACAGCGTGCTAGTTTTATTTTATCATTATCGTAATCATTATATAACATAGAAAAACTGGGACATCCTTTTTCACCTATATCAATAACTTTACAATTTTTACAGATATTTTTTAACCATGTAACTTTTTCTAACCCCTTAACAAAAACTTTTTTAGTTTCAATTAAAGGCAAAATAATTTCTTTAAAATTATGATATTGAATAAATCCCTCGTTCCAATAGATAGCGCGATTTTGTTCTATCCACGCAACCTGTCTTTTCTCAGAGCTGGTTAGCAATTGAAAAGGGTATGGAGGCTCGATAAAAAACCAATAAGTGTTTTTGAAATCATCTATTACAATCTCCTTAACAATAAAATTATTATTATAATCTTTAAAACCTTGAAGATCAAGTATTATTAATTCAGACTTCATAATATCTTTGTTACAATATTGTTTAGAGGTCTATATTCTACTTTACAGTCATTGAGTATTAAGCAATAAGCTGAAGTTTGATCAGCCAATTCTATCTCACTCTCAATTTCAATTCGTACATCTACTGGCCCGACTTTAAGATTTTCGTTTTGTCTACAGCAATCAATTACGTAAAGTGGAGCAATGTCGCGAAATTCCTCAAAACTTAACAACGGCTCTGGTCTACGACCGTAATAAGGCTGTTGAAATCTGACATATTGCTCGTATAATAAAGAATAGTTATTCTCCTTAAACTTCGTATTTAAATTCTCATATGGAAAGTAGGTGGAATTTAAAAACACTTTAATTTCGCGAATGCTGCAGTGATCGAATTGAGACATATCTTTAGCAGCATCATTTTTCCGAGCTGTTTGTAAACCAATTATAACATCATCTCAATTATATAACATCATCTCATCTCAATTAGAAAAACCGCGATACGGTTTTTCTAATTGAGATGCTGTTTTAACAGACCATGTATGTTTTGTAGTTTTTGGTAATAAAGGATACTCGTACAAATCCCAGTTTCTAAAAGCTAATGTAATGGGTCGATTTTTCTCTAAATGATTTAATAAAGTAATTCTTTCTCGGTCAGATACTTTTACATGAGGTTCTCTCCAAATATTTTTTTTTATTTCAATATTATCAATTATTTCTCCCTTGTTTACTTTTAAATCATTAAAATCTGTATTGCTGCGAAGAAGAATTAGTTCATGCTTACAATTCATAATAATTTTATTGTAATCTTCAGCGAATCCTAATTTTTTATTAAGAGGAATAGAAATGGAAAATTTTCCACTCAATTTATTATCAGTTCCATTAAGGTCCCAACCCCAGACTTTAGAGATTTTCGACTCATTCTCATTCATTGATAAAATAGCTTTCATAGTTGTTGTAATACCAGATTTTTTTATTTTATCAATTTCAACACCATTTAATTCATACCGAATGTCTTGAAATAGAAATAATGCCGGATTATTTGTAAAATGTATTTCGGATAGTTTTACCCCGTCTTTTAAAATATTGGCACAGCCTTCTATAAATATACTACTTGCTGACGGTAATATTTACAAGTCTTGTTGATTTATGGGAATACGTATTTCATCATTTTTATTGAAACTATTTACATATGGTTTATAAGAGTGATATTCAAAACTTTCTATTGTCTTATCTTGAACAACGGGTGATATAATATTTAAAATACTCATTATATCAATCCCAATTTTTTTTTAAAGGCTTTATTTTCTTTGCTGAGCTTAGTTTTGGTTGATGTTCTTTTTCTGACACCACAACAGGTACTAATATTAATATTTTGAGAAACCTTG
This sequence comes from Monopis laevigella, assembly GCA_947458855.1. Taxonomy (NCBI): domain Eukaryota; kingdom Metazoa; phylum Arthropoda; class Insecta; order Lepidoptera; family Tineidae; genus Monopis; species Monopis laevigella. Next base: position 23,833,342 of record OX381586.1, on the reverse strand, counting down.
GTTTTATTAAAATCTATCATTTTTTTTTTTAAGTGTAGGTATATTTGAATTTCCTCCCCCCTAAAGTTAATTAAATTATTTTGAGAATCTACTATTCTTAAATTTATACAACTTACGGTATTTTGATTTACACTAAAGTAAATTATGTTTTTAGGTATTTCTAGTATTTTATAACCGGGTGGGACATTAGGAATAAATTCATGAATTATATGACTCTGTTTCCCATTAATAAAAGATCCGCTAATAATATCACATTCGATCCTTACAACGGTTGTTGAAAGAATGTTTACAGGATAGCGTGATTCATTCGTTATATTAGCTTTTAATATTTCTTCCCCAAACCCCAACATTTTACCTATAGTATTTTCCTTCGTAAAATTTACTTCTTTTGAACAATTAATTGATGTTTTCAATGTGTTATTATTACATGTTAACTCGAAATCAGCATCTTTTATTTCACTTTTTAAGTACTCGTTTAAGTCTTGTAACTCATATGATCCTGTCGGAATTTTAATGACCTTATTATCGTCATAATATAACTTGTTATTTTTTTCATCAATATTTGGTATAGAATTGTAAGTGGAGAAATAAAGTAATCCACATTCATAGCCCCCGTTAAGTTGAAAACCAGGGGTATAATTTGTTGTTATGCTAGATTGCAAACTGGTAATAGACAAAGTAAAAGACATTTCTATTTTTATGTTATACACATCTAGTTTGCCAGTAGTTTCTTAGATGTTTTATGCATAAATGACCACAATTGACTGTGTTAAAAATTTGATATCTATTGTAATTATATTGAATATTTTTATTTTTTAAATATTTAACTAATTCTATTGGTGGTTTTAAATTACCGTAACTGTCAAAATATTCACAATAGCTTTTGTTTTTTATATAGGCCACCCAATGAGTTCCAGAGTTCTTAACACTATCTAAATTGATTATACCGCATTCCAATAATTTCGGTTTCTGGGGTAATTCATCTCTCATAAAGACTCCCCTCAAATATGGTATATCTTTTGTATATTTAATAATATCAAAATTAGTTAGTGCCCTTTCAGGTAGCCTTTTAGTTAGTTTTTTAATGGATTTAAATATAGACCACTTCCTTTTTTATACGGTTTAATATATAAACCCTTGCCCAGTGCAATAGATTCCATCATTTTATTATGTCGTTCAGATTCTTGTAATTTCTTTTGTGAAGATTTGTAGCTATTAACAGCTTTAGCAACTCCAGCAGCACCTCCCGCTAATGACCCTATAGCAGACAAGCCCGCGAATATTGGTATTAGCGGTAATATACCACCAGTTTTAGGTAACGGTATCACCCGCGGTAAACAAAATTTCCCTTTTTGTTTAAAAATTTTGCGTGCAGCTTTATATGCATATTTAATCGCTTTATTTTTATTTTTTGGTTTGTTTTTTTTTAATTGTGTATTCAGTTTTCTAGTGAGAGTGTTAAACATTTTTAAGCCAGCGCCAGCTTTAATTTTGGCACCCATAATTTTACCCACTAGCCAAGAAGCAATTTTTTCTCCTTTTCCACTATCTTCTGATTTTAATCGCTGCTTTGCGATTTGTAATAATAATTTATCAGCCTAATGACGATCATTTAAATTAGGTTGTTTCGAGTATGCTATATCATGCTGCATGCAAGCGTCATCTAACTTGTTAACCCCTTAGTCACCTCTGTTTAATCTCTTTTTTAAATTAGTACCAGGACCGCAGTAATTATATCCGGGTAAATGTAATTCAATAGGTAAATGATTAATTATGCTATTAACAAGTCCTCTTCCACCCATCACCGATAATAAACTAAATGTGTTTTGAATGACATATAATATTAAATTATCTTGCTTTTATGTATCCTAGAGTTTTCGTTTGTATCCATACCTAGCCATTTTACGAAAAAATTCTGACCTTTTTTTTTAATACTTTTTCAGTTAAATAGATGATTTGTTTTTTGAAGCTCCTGCGTATAAAATGATCCTAATATTAACTGTTTCCGATGGTCCTGTATAAAGTAAGTTGTGGGAAATGTATTATTAACTTTTACAATTTCAAAAATTTCAGTGGACCAGCTCGGTGTGTAACCTTTAGCAAAACTTCCCTTATATTTACTTATTCGCACAAAATCTCCCACATTATATTCAGTTTTGCAAGAATGTAATAAGGGTCGTTTGTATGCTTCCTTTATATTTTTCTTCACTATACTTTCATTAAAATATTTAACATCTATTGGCTTAAATTTTGTTATCCTATGAACCAATTGATTGTAAGTCTTTACAACATTATTTAAGGGTAAACCTATCCACTTATAGTTACCAATAATATTAAAATATTTGTAAAGGCGATTTTTTATAGTTCTAATAACTCTTTCCACAATAGAAGCCTTTTTAATTGAATATGTTGAATAATAATTGATATTATACAATTCTGTCAACCGTTTAAAACTGCCATTATAAAATTCTTTTCCCATGTCGGTTTGCAAATTATGTGGAATACGACCATGATTAAGTATTTTGTTAAACGCAGTCGCAACTTCTGTTTTAGTTTTGGTTTTTAAAGGATGTGTCCAAACGAACTTTGAAAGACAATCAATTACAACTAAGATAAATTTAAAACCTTTATTATTCTTACGCAAGTTTTGAATATCAATAAGATCTGCTTGCCATAAGTCATCGATTCCTTTTATAAGAACATGTCGACGCGTGAAGTTTTTTCGAGCTGGTTTATAAAGTTCGTTGACTATCTGTTCTTTACTCATCGTTATCAGTGTTTTGTTGAATGATACATAAAAGGCTACTGACGATAAATGGTATTTACTCAACTATAAGTACATATCGTATATTATTTGTTAATTATTCTACATTCTCTTAATTCTTCCAAAATAGAAATAATCTCGTTATCCAAACCGCTGTTGCCAGCATTTTTAGAAGCTATCAACAGTTTTAATCTTTCAACCAATTCATTAGGATCATCCCAATAAATTAAGTCAGTTGTTTTTCTCAATCCTTTCAATATAGGAAGACCTTCTCCTTGAGATGAGACAATGTTCTTAGCAAACCATGGATTCACCGTGCGGGTGCCGGGTCCATCGCGTGGTTGAAAGGCAGGGGAATGAACTTCAGCGTTCCCGGACTTGAGACCGCGAAGTAGGTTTAAAAGCCTTTTGAACTCTCACCTGCACTGTGTTCACTACCCTCTCTACTCAACCAAATATTATATGATCCTGTTAGCGCCATCCTGGAAACACGCTCCATAAAAGTTCCGACGGCTGTTCTCGGAAGGCCAAGATCCTTCAATAGACGGTGCAAAGACTTTGCTGGAATTCCTCTTGCACCAACTTCCACTGCATAAAGTTGAGTTTTAAATCCGTTTCTAGTAATTTCGTTTGTGAGATCAAAATATTTGTTCGACTTGATGAGGTTTCACAGTAATTTCCGTAAAATCAAACAAAGGTTTAATAATTTTAAGATATTTTTGACCTTTGTTGCTTTTAATAGGCTTTTCTGGGTCATTATTTCTACGATGTGCATTAGTTTCTAAAAGTATGTTTTTATAAAATCCTATATATTTTTCTGTAATAGATTTTTTTTTTTTTTTTTTTTATAAAATCCTATATCCTTTTCTGTAATAGATTTTTTTTTTTTTTTTGACGTACTTTTCCGATATAAAGTTTATTGCCTATTGATTTGACGCCAAAAGGTATTTCTTTTAAGGGCTGATGACTTAAATCCCAAGATGAAGATAAATTATGTGGGGTGCTTGTAAGATTCGAATCAAATGATTTAAATGAATTGTTATCATCGCTATCATCATTATTTAAATCATCTTCATTACTGTCATCATCATCTAAATCATTGTCATCACTCGTTTTTGTATTGTCTTCGCCAACACTCGAGCATTATAATTTTTTTTTTAATTCATTTCATTCATTATAATTTTTATCCACGATATTTTCTAATGATTTGTTATTTTGTGTTTGCACATCTTCCAATATATTCACCCTATTTTTTTTATTTATTTTTTCTTTGGGAACTATATCATATTGTGATAAATATTTTCGTTTTTTACTTTTTTGTAATTTTTCTTTTTTTACTGCAGCTTTATTATCGAAATAATGCGGGGATTTTTCCTTATTTATAAGCTTATTTAATGGTTCAGTAATTGGTTTAAACGTTTTTTCTAATACAATATCATCCTCGATTTGTATATCTTTATTTTTTTTTTTTTTTTTTTTTACTGATTCCACAGATTTAATTACCTGCTTTTTATATTTTTGCTCCATTTAACTTTAAAGGTATTTTATTAATATGTTTTACTCTATCAGCGCTGAACTACAAATGAGTATAAAGAATATTAACAACAGATTATATTGGTATTTAATCGAATACTATAAAGGTGTCAAATTCTTTTCTATAGCAACCCTCATTTTTTTTACAGTCTTTATTAATGACTACATAACTATGACTTTTAGTATTCCAAATAGTAGAACACATTGTTCGAAAAGTTGACCAGGTCATGTCTGAATTTACATGCTCATCATATATGTGTCTCAAATTGATGTCGTCCTGTTTGAAAAGTATTAAAAGATTAGCATTATCCCTCACCAGTTGCTTTGGTATTTTACTCTATGTTTGACTAGCGGCCCGTCCCGGCTTCGCACAGGTTTGTATAACTTTAACTATATGCTCAGCGCACGCCACGGAAGGCCTCAGAAACGATACTTTTCCCCCGTTTTTAAAACATTTTTGGTTACTGCTCCACAACTATAGGACCTAGCGTGATATTATATAGCCTATGTTACTTCTGAATAATGCAGCTTTCTAATGGTGAAAAAATTATTGCAATCGGTCCAGTAGTTTCCCATGTCGTGAATATGTTTTCTTCTGTTCTGAATAAATATTAGGCAATTTTAAACTTTTTGATTGCTTTATATATCTCATCTGTAAATCTTTTATATATAAATAAATAATGTTACTAGTTCTCAAGAGTTAGAGTTATACAACTAGTTTTGCTTTAAAGAGCATCAGAAAAATAATGAGGTTAATAGTAAACTACAATTGCAATATATATGAAAACATAATTAGGGTAGGGTTGGAAGAATAACAACAATTTAATTTAATTAAAATATGTATTTTAATAACTTTATATAAATGTATGCTGTACAATTAGATACCAAATGTGCATTGAGGTTACATAGGATTATAGGTTGATATGATATTGTTTTATACCTACATTTTTTTAATATAAAATAATAAAAAGTAAATAAAAGCCATCCCTCCAAATTTTTAGGGTTAGAAGGAAATAAAAATGTTATTTAAAATACTGTTTTATAATGACCCCAAGGTAAGGTTAAAACATTATTTTAAAGTATTTGTCTTTTATCATCATCTCTATTTAATACAAGTTTATAATTTTTTTGTGTGAAAATTTTATGATTTTTTGATCTAATAATACACATAGTATCTCTAAGACAGTCATTTGAAAATAATGCGCTCTTGTATTTATTTAGTGTTAATTTCTTTACGGCAGATTTTTTAATACCTTTAGCTTTTTTTATAGAAGTAGAATGTGATTCTATACAGTATAATTTCGCTCTTAAACCCACAAATTCTGAAATAATGTCACCAGCCATTTCGTCTTTAAAATATCCAGGTATTTTAATGTTGGCATTATTAGGTATCTCATATATATTACCATTTTCAAAGTTGCTTGTATCAAAATATTTTATATTTTCTCTGAGATCTTTGTAAAAATCGTTTGTCTGTATTAAGTATAAAAGGCTATCGGTGTCAGTATAGCATAGTTTAACTTTATTACCATATTTTTTTTTCATAATATTGTAATGGAATTTGTATAAGTGAGTTTTAGCCAGTTCCAAAATAGTAAATCCTACGTAAATTGGTCTATCTAATATTACTTTCGTTTGATTTAACTGAATTGCAACTAAGTTCTCAGAAAAAATGGACAAACTGTTAAAATTTGGGGCGCTTACATACTTTTCAGCTCCGCACATTTTATTGGTTTTATTAAAAACATCTTTCCAAATATTGACAAGCTTAACGTTAACATGTTTTCTTTTATTTTCTATTGTTTTACCGAATATAGAATTGTTAGATTTTTTAAATAAATCCCTCTCAAAATCAGAGTTCGCATTTTTTCTAAACTGTGTGTTAAGAGTTATATATGCCTCTAAAAAATTACTTTGACTGAAAGTTAATATTTTATGGATTTTTAGTAATATCAAACCATTTTTTAAACATTCTTGCAAGTGCGTATGGTGGATAACATATCTATGTTTATCATAAAGACTGGCAATTTATTTTGTATTTTTACTTCCGATTGGAACGAATTTTTCAGGGGCAAATGGCAAATCTGAATGTTCATCATGTACTGTGGGGGCCTTGGATCTCCGCTGGGCACGCACGTTTGATTGTTATCATATAAGAAGCGGAGATCCCGAAAAATCTTCTGCTGATAGGCCGGCGCTGGCATCAAAGAAATGTTGTGTTCTGTAATTCTGTACTTTCAATATTGTAAGATAGTATATCTGCCTTGGGGTGTTCTACGCGTGCTCTTCAGTAGGATGAGAGTATATACCACATGCTATAAGCATAGGTTTAAGTCAATAACCATGCAGGACCATGCTCCTCCGATGATACGGTACATGTGGAACATCAGAGTTTTTTACTTGCTGGTACCTTTTTCTCCAGGGTGTCTCTGAGGCGATCGACTTGTGATCAGCGTTTGCGCCCTAAAAGATACCTTTCATCTATCTATTTGTAGGTATATTTTGATTACCTATACTAAAGTATGTATATTTGGGGCGTAGCTATGGTCTGTTGGGTTGGTCGCCTTGGTGGCACTTTTGCAGGGCAGTCAACGATTGACAGGTCAATGGAACCAGCTAACCACCTAGTCTTAAACTGGTTGGTTATGTAGTGTGTGTTTGGTTGGGTTGTTTTTTTTTTTTTTCTTTCTTCCCGCAAGGACAATAGTTTAATAGTTTACGATTTGTTTATTTTGTATTATATTCTCAACATTTGTCTGTGGGAGGAATGGCGACCTGGCCAAGTACACACAGGACCTTATATATACTTTTTTTTTTTTTTTTTTGACTTTTCATAAATGCCTGTAAAGGTTTACATGAAATAAATATTTTTGACTTTGACTTGACTTGACTACTTTAGAAGGATAATGAAGATCAACTTCAAGAATATAGCCCGCATCACTTTCTGTTGATAATATTTGAAATTGGCGAATTTCAATATCGCTTAAAAATCTAAAGTTACCTGTGGGTAAATTTTGCATCATAGCGTAACCATATAGATTTACACAATCTAAATAAGCTAGAAAGCTATCAGGTTCTTGCTTATTATATTTTGACAAGTATTTATTATTCGCCTTAGCGTATCTCATTGAACATTGAGCTAACCCTCCTCGAATACCTTTTTCAAGCATTTGATAAATCTCTATATCTGATATTAAATCTAATTTAACCTTGGTGTAAAATAGCATAGCATCCCAACTCAACGATGGTAATGAAATATAATAATATGGGTCCAAACTATAATTATACATACTCATATCTCTAAATTTCTCAAAAACATCGCAAAGTAGTAGAACGTCACATTTTAGGTATAAATCTGTATATTCACCCAAATTTTTTATATTAAAAGCTTTCCATACTGATAACGCATGCTCTTAATCATTAATTAAAATTGTTTCTGAGTTCAGTTTATTATAAAATTTTGAAATGCTAGGTAGTTCAGTTTCATTATATCGCTCCCATGAGTCGATGTAATCGTAGCAGTATACGCCTTTTTTACAAATTAATTCAAATTGTTTACCCTTAAATATTTTTTTTAAATTTTTTAAGTCTTCTAGTTTCATTGTTTTTACTAAATTTTCTAGACTTGAACTTAAAAAATTAAAAGAATCTATAAATTTTAACTGAGCAACATTGTTACAATTGATTGGAAGAAACTTTGTAAATGATATATATCTTTCCTTATTTTTTGGAATTAAATTAATGCGACCGCAAACCTTGGTTAGTTCTTCGATAAATAGATGACAGTCGTAACCAGATAGATTATGAAATATTATCGGTATAAAAGACGTGCACTAGTATTGATATTACAAATGTTATGAGCAGGACCTCTATATTTACCATTAAAGTAATTATGATCTTTAACGATTTTGTCCTGAGAGTTAAAATCAATCTTACAAATATGACATCTTTTGGCATTATAATACGAAGTCAGTTCAGTTTGATTAAGCGGCAGCATTTTTTTATTTGCGTTAATAATTTTATACAAATTTTTAATATCTTTGCTCAGAGATTCAACAAATTTTCTGGAACAATTTGGACCGCGATAGGATACTAACTTATTTAATTTAGGATTATCACTACAGCAGATGAAGCTACCTGCTTTGCTTATTATAAGCAAAGCAGGTAGCTTCATGAATTTGTATTTTCTCAGAATTTATTGTTTGGCTTTTATCCGAATACTCTTGTAACAAGCTTTCAAAATCACCATAGATTGAAATAGGAACTCTTTGGGTCCTTTCAAAATTTGAAAAACTTAATTTTGTATTTTCTGGGGGAATAACGGTTTGAATTCTAGCACATTCATGATTTTCTAATTTTGTCTGGCTACTGAAATACGTGAAACATTCATCACATAAATAAATCTTAGATCTATGTTTCGTCAGCTGTTTATGAACTAGTTTTTCAAAATTTTTTATTAAACAAAAATGATTGACGCCGTATTTGCTAATGTACAGTAAATTAATATGTGTACTTTTACGTTTTAATGTTTTGTACATAGGTAACTTTATTATTTTCTAACCCATAGATATTAATACTAATTTGAGGATTATTTTTTTCAAATAACTTCATATCATTTAAACTTGGTGGAAATGATATGCCTGCTGTGTTTAATATTTTGTCATAATGAGGATAGGATGATATTCTATTACAATGATTTTCAGCTGGAAAAATGTGTGCAATAATGCTCCAAAGAAAACAATGATCATCATTATTGCAAATGTTTATACAAGATTTGGTTTTTTTAATACTTTTCGGTAAAGGTATATAAGAACCAGCTCTTAGCGGATTATATTTAACTAGATTAATTTCTAAATGACTTATTGACTCTATGCTCCTTCCTGACTCAGACAATTCAAACTCTGAACATTTATTCACAATTTTTTCCGCATATTCATTATAAAATAAAGATAAATCTGTATTTTGATATACTACTGAATACTTGGTGTTAAAAGACTTTAAAGATATTTCATCATTTTTTGGTAAATAAAAAGAAACATAAAGTTCAAAATTAACTTTAAGCGAGCTGTGCTTTTTCAATACTTTTTTTATAATGTAACAAATGGTTTTTAAATTATTAGATAGGAAATATTCTGGAGAAATCGTTCTAACTTTTGGATTTACTCTATAACTAGCTATTCTGTGTTTAAAAGCAGTTGCTATTAGTTGCACATTAGAGAGATCAGTATGTAACAAACTGTTTAATTTATGATTATTACTTCTAATATGGGAAGAATATTTAGACACATTAATTTTACAAATATCACAAAAAGGCATTTTTATGCTTATGCAAAAATTATGATTAGTAAATCATTGAATTAGCAATTTTATCAAATATTATTATCAAGTTTTTTTTTTTAAATTGTGAAATAATCTGAAAAAAATATATATTATATACAGGTTATGTGTTATAATAATGTTTTAAAAAAAATGTTTTTTTGAATATCAGCTTTTAAAAATTCTCGTTTGCTTGTATAATATTTTATTAATACTGGCAATTTAAAAAAAAATGACTTGTTTAATTAATACTGTCAATTGGAAATACTGGCTTGTTTGAATACTGTCAATTGGAAATACTGGCTTGTTTGAATACTGTTAATTTGAAATACTGGCTTGTTGAATACTGTCAATTGAAAATACTGGCTTATTTGAATAATGACAATTCAAAATACTGGCTTGTTGGAGTACTGACAATTGGAAATACTGGCTTGTTTGAATACTATCAATTGGAAATACTGGCTTATTTGAATACTGTCAATTGGAAATACTGGCTTGTTTGAATATTTATAATTGAAAATACTGGCTTGTTTGAATACTGACAATTGAAAATACTGGTTTGTTTGAATACTACCAATTGAAAATACTGGCTTGTTTGAATACTGTCAATTGGAAATACTGGCTGTTTGAATAATGACAATTAAAAATACTGGCTTGTTGGAATACTGACAATTGGAAATACTGGCTTGTTTGAATACTGTCAATTGCAAATACTGGCTTGTTCGAATACTGTCAATTGGAAATACTGGCTGTTTGAATAATGACAATTGAAAATACTGGCTTGTTGGAAATACTGACAATTAGGAAATACTGTCTTGTTTGAATACTGTCAATTGGAAATACTGGCTTGTTTGAATACTGTCAATTGAAAATACTGGCTTGTTTGAATACTGTCAATTGGAAATACTGGCTGTTTGAATAATGACAATTGAAAATACTGACTTGTTGGAATACTGACAATTGGAAATACCGGCTTGTTTAAATACTGTCAATTGGAAATCCTGGCTTGTTTGAATACTGCCAATTGAAAATACTGGCTTGTTTGAATACTGTCAATTGAAAATACTGGCTTATTTGAATACTGTCAATTGGAAATACTGGCTGTTTGAATACTGACAATTGGAAATACTGGCTTGTTTGAATACTGTCAATTAAAAATACTGGCTTATTTGAATACTGTCAATTGGAAAGACTGGCTTGTTTGAATAATGACAATTGAAAAATACTGGTTTGTTGGAATTCTGACAATTGGAAATACTGTCAATTGGAAATACTGGCTTGTTTGAATACTGTCAATTGAAAATACTGGCTTGTTTGAATACAGGCCATTGAAAATACTGGCTTGTTTGAATACTGTCAATTGGAAATACTGGCTTGTTTAAATACTAATTCTTAAAATACTGAATTTTAATAATACTGGTTTGTTCGAATACAGGCTTTTAGGATATCTAATTCGGAAAAATCTGACCTATCTGTATATTTGATTTAAATACAGTTATTTGAAATACTGACATTTAAAAAAAACTGACTTGTTTAATACAAACTCTTGGAATATAGTCTTTTGAAAAATCTTGGTTTGTTTGATTGCTGACTATTTGATACAGGCTCTTGTAATGTTGTGTTTTTAAAATATTGGTTTGTTTAATTACTGACTTGTTTTAATATTGACTTGTTAGAATACTGACTTTTGGAATACTGCCATTTGATAATACTGACTTGTTTAATATATTCTGTTGGAATAATGTCTTTTGGAAATATAGGTTTGCTTGATTACTGATTAAAAAAATGAAATCTTTCGGAATACTGTCTTTTGAAATAACAGGCTTTTAAAAATATTGATATTAATATTTAGAAAAAAATATTTATCCACCATTTAGTTCACAAAAACATCTTACCTAAAAAAAATTATGTATGTATCAAAAATTATAAACATTTACAAGATTTTATTATTGATATTAATACCCTAGTTAGAAATAAAATAAAAAATGCGAATGTAAGAAATTAAAAACAACAACAAATTAATCAATTTTAAAATTATACAAAATTGGCTGTATAGATTTAAATTCCTCTTTGGAGGCAGTGACTAAGCCAGCAACTGCCCTCCAAATCTTGCTGTTATCATTTACAGCGAACTTTCCGCTTATAAGGGCGTTTTTCCAACGATCTTTGCCTAAAGTCTCGGCGTCCTTGCTGTTGTGCACGCTGAACTCTACGTAGTAGTCCCCATACTTCGTAGGATCTTTTTGATGTGTATACCCAGATGCCACCCGCCTTGATAGGAAACTGTTCAAGGGTGCTGCACGAACCGCCTCGCTGCAGTACGTCTCTTCCTTAAATAGAATAAAATAAAAAAATCCATTAGCAGTCCTTAGTAATTCTAAAGGAAAAAAAATGAGCTCATTAACCGGACATGAGCAAGTTTTTATTTTATGCTTTAATACATAACACATTTTCAGTGAAAGCGGGACACGTTTGTTTAAAAAAAAATCCGTTAGTTGTCCTTAGTAATTCTGGAGGAAAAAAATGAGCTCATTAACCAGACAGGCGCAAGTTTTTATTTTATGCTTTAACACATTGCACATATTCAGTGAAAGCGGAACTGTCTCTAGGAACACGTTTGCTTAAAAAAAACTCATCGTACGCTAGAGGACGGCTCAAACCTTCGACTTTCAGTTTTTAGCCCACGATCTAACTAAACTTGTTTATCACTTTTTTCATAAAATACTTCTTAGATATAAAAAAAAACAGCTTTACTTACATCGGACTCCTGGAAAACTTGTTTTTTATAACGCTTTGGTAGCGACACCTCTGGTTCTGAATCCGAGTCCGAACCAAATAGGTCACGAGGTGCCGGTGGTGCTGCTTTTTTCGCCTTGCTCGCCGGTTGTCTCGCTGCTGTCTTCGTCTTCTTGCACGCCTTCTTTTTCCGTTGTATGGATGGTACAATTTCTTCCTCCGATTCAAATGGGTTGATGCTCTTAATTGATGCCCTAAAAAGTAAAAACATAAACCAAAATCAATATAACATTATAAATACAAATAGTTTAATATGTATATAAGTAATACATACATACTTACTCAGCAAGGGGGTGATGAGAATTTAGAAAAAAAAAATACACACAAAAATATACACTTTTCACACTACTTGACGATTATTTTACTGCGGCAGAATGGCTGTGAACTGTCAATCCCAACAGATTTATACCCCTTCAAAATAAAGACATGAACACACTAAAGTTTCTTCATTAAATTATTAAAAATAAAAAGGAATTCTTATACAATTTTAATCGATTTTAACCTTTATTAAACCTCATAATATGATCTACATTACTTTGAGTCATATTTTTTAAATTGAGTTCAATGGAAACCCATCTTTATTTTCTATATATGGTGACGACCCGTCGCTGGTGACGCTCTGTCGCAGCAATATGAGACGAAATTTTTTTATGGTAATGTTTACGTTCTTCGTAGGTTTAGTGGTAATGTTTACGTTCTTCGTAGGTTAGTGGACACAATTTTTATAGTTTCTATTATATTATAACCAAAAGTTGCAAATTCGATTTTTTTTTCGTTGTAAGAGTATCCTATAGTATGGGCCTATCCCTGGTGGTGAGCAGATATATGATGTCGAATCATGACTAGACCACTTGACGTTTTTTTTTATATATACGTATTTTTCTTTTTTTTTCATAAGGATTTTTTGTAGACTTTGTGTGGACATTTTCAATTACTGGGGTGGCCAATGAATCACCCATAGCGCATTCCTAAAACATATTAGGTAAGAAATGCATAATGAAGCATAAAGGTAGATGACGTGTCTGAATTCCTTCCCCGAACACGCAAACCGAGTTGCAAACTTTAGAAAGGTTAGACAGCGCAAAAAAATCACCCGATGTCCGTTTTTTTTTTGGTTTTTTAAATTACTTTATCCCAAAGGCCTTAACTGTACCCGGGAGGTTTGACACCAGAAAAGCAAAATACCGTATACAAAAAAAAAAAAAAAAAAAAAAAATGGAGGGTCCTAGACCACAATCGAGCATAGCGAGTATTTGTGGTCTAGAACCCCCAATTCCACCCTACTCTCTTATAGCAAACGGTCTTTGAAATTTATAAAGTATTTTTTTTAATATATTTTTTTAACAGCATGACCCCATATAATAGCTGCGTATGTTATAGTCGGTTCAATAACATGCCAATAAATTATCCTAATATTATCTGAATGTAGACCCCAAGTAGCTCGAAATATCCGAGTTATTTTACCTATAACATAATTAACATGATCATTAAATGCAAATGTTTCGTCTATAACAACGCCTAATAATTTAATGTTTTTATCAAAATTAAGTTTATGTGAGTCCATTATTATGTGAGCTTTTTTTGCGGAAGGGGTGAAAGCCATAAGTTGTGTCTTGGATGGCCTGAAAGTTAATTTTACATTATTTCCCCGTTTTAATATGTTATCAAGAACTTTATTAAATTTATTTTGCAATTCATTAACACTGTTTGCACTTGTTAAATCCCATCGATCGTAAAAAAAAAAGAATTCACCACTTTCCTTCGATATAACAATCTTATTCAATGCGTAACGCTTCCAACCCACTTCACTGGTACCACCGAAACACTTATAGATGTCGTATGTACTGACTCCGACGCTAGAGTTAGAAATGTGTCAGTAGACCATGTGCCCACTCTGGGCAGTCATGCTTTTATAACTGTGGAATTGAACATGAGGAAACTCAAGCCTACTCCTCAATCTATTACATATAGGCCACTGCAGGATATAGTGAAGGAAGCTTTCCAATTAGATCTCGAACGTATGGACTGGAATCTTATCATATCTTCTTCTGGTTCAGTTTCTGAAATGGTCTCAAAATTTAATGAATACGTCATTTATCTTTTTGATCTCCATTCTCCATTCAAAACTGTACTCATTAAGGATCAGCCGACGCCTTGGATAACATATAACGTAAAACATATGATGATATTACGCGATAAATCATACAAAGCGTATCGTTTAAAGAATACGGATTCCAGCAAACAAAATTACAAAAACTATAAAAAACTTAACGAAAAGCGAGCATACTTCAACATGTATATAAATAAGTTCGCTAACAACTCCAAGTCATTATGGGCCAATCTTAAAAAATCCGTGCTACCGACCAACAACCAGCATGTAGATTTACCCCTCCAACTCAGTGACCCATGGAAAATCAATTCTAGTTTCCTCAATTTACCCAATGAAGCCATTACAAGCATATCTCAACTGTCTTATTTCGAATTTCACAAATTTCACAATGAAACGTTTAGTTTAGCTCCAGTTAGTGAGTTTAAAATATTAAAAACTATATCACTTCTTAAATCTAATGCTCAGGGGGAAGACAAAATTTCTCGGGATATGCTTAACATGATCCTTCCAGAATCCTTGCAGGTAATCACTACTATAGTGAATGCATCAATCACCACCTATACTTTTCCGGATGCTTGGAAGATAGCTCTCGTGAAACCCTTGCCCAAAGTACCTAATCCCCTTGATTTTAAAGATCTTCGTCCTATCAGCTTACTCCCATGCCTGTCAAAGGTATTGGAGAGAATTGTTTCCGAACAGCTGACTTCTTTCATAGAAGAAAATAATATTTTACCTGCGCGGCAGTCAGGTTTCCGTAAAGGCCGAAGTACGGCGACAGCGCTACTAGACATAACTGATGATATTCTTGCTGCTCAAGATACTGGCCAAGTTACTATCCTCGTGCTGTTAGATTTCTGGCGAGCATTTGACAGTATCAATGTGGATCTTTTATTATCAAAAATGGCATACTATGGTATCGAGCCTGATACAGTGAAGTGGTTTAGTAGTTACCTTACTAATCGCTGTCAATATGTTGAAGTGAGGGGCAGTGGGGGAAAACTGACAAAATCATCGGTTTGTCTCCTAATTCGAGGCATACTACAAGGGTCTATTCTCGGGCCCCTGTTATTCATCTTGTACAGCGCAGATATATCCACTCGCATAAAAAATTGCAATTTCCATCTTTATGCCGACGACCTCCAAATCTATTTTTCGTTTGATCCTCCCAACATTTCAGAAGCCATTGATAAAATAAATGACGACCTGAAGCGTATCGCGAATTGGTCTTTGGAAAACTCATTAGTCCTAAATCCCCTTAAGTCCATATTCTTGATTTTTGGCACGAAAAAAAAAGTCCAAAATATAATATTATCCCCTCCTCAGCTGCTTATTTCCGGGCAACAAATTAAATTTAGCACGGAGGCCAGAAATCTTGGACTTCTGATGGATAGCGAGCTTCGATTTGAGAATCATATTACGGAGGCTGTAAGAAACTGTTTATAATAATTTAGGTAAGTCCTCTATAAAGTACGGGACTATCTCAGTGTGGATTTGCGTGAACAATTATGCGAAGCTATAATCTTATCAAAATTAAATTATTTTTATAATTAAAATTAGATAAAATATATATATATATAGTTTTATATATATATATTTTATCTAATTTTAATATTGTAGGTTTGGAGATAATTTAGGTAGTTAGGGCTAGTTTTATTTTATTGTACATTCTGTTTGGGTAATAGGTATAAATTGATGTCATGAGTGGATTTGTATTGTGTGAATTTGTAAATGTACTCGTAATATGTGATCTAGCTTTGTGGGCACCAGCTGAAAATCAGCGCTGCAGCATGGTAATGCTGTAGCTTATGCTGAGCTGGTCACCTATTTGTCGCCATGCAACAGTAGTAATTATTATTACTGAAAATATGTGTTTATTTTCTTATTAGTTTTATTAACAATATTTTTTACCAAGGTTTATCCAGTGTTTAATGTGTTGTAACTGTTGTAAGCGATAAATAAACTTTTTCTTTCTTTCTTTCACTAACTATTAAAAAGACATCATCTGCAAAAGCTTGTATTCTACAACCCTCAGGAATATCAATCATCAATAATTCATCCAAAAAAAAATCCACATTGATGGACCACAGATATACAACCTTTAGTCGTGATCTTCGAGACCTCGGTATCTGCATAATTAATAGTCACTAAACGGTTTTGAATATAACTCTGTAATAGTTTATAAATATTTATTGGACAGCCAATCAATCTTAATCTATCAAATAGGGCGGGCCACCAGGCAATATCAAACGCTGATTTAATCTAATGAAACATTTTGATCTAATGAAACTGCAATAACAAGATTATTATTATTCTTTTTCATCTTGATAAATTCAATAGCATCCCGTAGGGCATCAACAGTGCTCTTTTGTTCCTTAAATCCATATTGTTTTTCATTTATCATATTAAGTTTAGCTGCAACAAATTTTACTCTTCTTATAGTGAGTTTTTCCAATAACTTACCAAAAACTGGTAGTAAACCAATTGGTCGATATGATTTTAAATCACTGTAATCTTCTTTGCCAGACTTAGGAATAATTTTATCATATGCCTTTTTCCAGGCAGATGGAAAGTATCCTATATCAAGACATCGATTCATAATATCAGTAATTAACTTAGGATAAGCTTTGGAAAATTGGAGGCATATATCAGCTGTTAAATAATAATAATAATAATGTGTAGGACAAATTACACATATTGCTCTGGTTCCAAACTAAGCTCTAGGCTTGTACTATGTGTACCAGAAGCAACGATATAATACATATTATATTTTATAAACACCCAGACCATGACAAACTGTACAGAAAATACGTACTAATATTTTTTGCCATTGGTGGGAATCGAACCCACGACCTCCGGATACAACGCCAAAGGCGCAACCACTAGTCTACGGAGGAATTATCGACACCTGGTGCTTTACAAGAGTTCATATCGTTTAAACACTCTAAAACTTCGTCAATATTAAAAGGAACATCATTATTTGTATTAGGAAAGCTTTGGAAGTTATTACGTAGTTGTCGATATCTTGGAAGTGAGTCAGGTAAATCATCTTAATAAAATTGGTCCAATAGTGCCTTACAAGTATCAGCACTATCTTTAGTATATGTATTGTCTACTTTAAGCGTAGTTGGTGCCTTACTATTTGGTATATCTTTAAGCAAACGATTAGTCAAAGACCAAACATTCTCCCTGTCCTGCAGTGAGCAGAAGTTCCTAAAGTGTTCTGTTGATTTTTTGCGAATTTCTTGAGCATATTCATATTTTGCTTTGATTTGGTCTTCTATTAGTGGTCCTAAGTCGATGCCTGTATTTCTATTTTGATGTAATTTTCGATGATTCTTAATGACAATATGTTTCAATTCCTCTAATCTATTAGACCACCATGGAGATTTAATCTTTGAATGTAGACTTTTAATAGGCATAGACATAGTGTAATGTTTGCGGTCGACAAATCGTAATCGAGTACTTCCCTTGAAGACATATGAAAGTCTAGTGCAGCGTTAAATTCAACTCAATTAGCTTTTAAATTTTTGTATCGATAAGTTGATGTGCATTTTGATTGTGTAGGTTTTCCTTTCATATCTATTTTAAATTATATTGCATTGTGTTCAGCTGACGGACATGCTTCCAAATTTACTGACCATCCTTCAACTTTTTCTGCCATACTTTTAGATATAAAAGTTAAATCTATAATAGAAGATCGGAGAATGCCATTAATTATTTTATTAAATGTCGGTTCATTGCCAATATTACACAAGTATAGTACATTAGTAATAGCTATCCATACATATCCGTAATTTCTTTTCCTCTGCTATTAGAACGTTTGCTTCCCCAAATTTCATTCCAGCCATTAAAATCTCCTATGATCTGCCGGTGGCCATAGGTTTCCTTAAGGAAGTTTCCTTCATCATTATTAGGTTCAATATACACTGATGCAATGTATAATCTACTTATACCTATATTCATTTGTTACTGTTGTTTATTTTTTTGAATTTATATCAACAATATAAGCAAACTTGGATTGAGTGGTCATGTCACACTATATGCTGACGATACGTGTTTATTTTACTTTGGCAACTCTGTTGATGAAATTACTAGAAAGGCACAAACAGACTTAAATCTGTTAAATTCATGGTATAATAGTAATCTTTTAACTTTAAATATTAATAAAACAAATTATATCATATGTTCTCCAAAAAATAAAATATTAGATAATCACACACAATTAACTGTTAATAATTTATCTATAAATCATATTTGCTCAGAAAAATACTTAGGCTTAATATTGGATAACAGACTTTCATGGCAAAATCACATTGAACGCGTACATAACAAAATTACTTCCCTAACAGGAGCGATTCGCCGGATTGCTTTCTGTCTACCCAAACAAACTAGATATACTATATATAACTCTTTAGCTAAACCTCACTTTGAATACTTACTGCCGGTTTGGGGCACAGCAGCACAAACTCACCTTAAACCATTACAAATTGCACAAAATAAATTATTAAAAAGCTTATTCTCGTATAATTATTGGACTCCAACGAAACAAATATATAAAGAAACCAAAATAATGAATATAAAGCAACTACACAAATACTACACCTGTTTACTTGTAAGAAAAATTTTAGATAAAGATATTCATTCAGACGTGTCATTTTCATTTAATAATCAACACCATACATAACAACACTCGAGCTTCTTCCCACATACGCACTTTTACTCCCAGAACACAATACGGCAAGAAATCTATACAGTTTGAAGGAGCACAACTATTTAATCAGCTACCAATAAACGTAAAAAAATCGGAAACACTTCACATTTTTAAAAATAATCTCAAAAGGCATATCATTGATGAATTTGCGATTAAT
The DNA here is from genome assembly GCA_947458855.1 of Monopis laevigella. Taxonomy (NCBI): domain Eukaryota; kingdom Metazoa; phylum Arthropoda; class Insecta; order Lepidoptera; family Tineidae; genus Monopis; species Monopis laevigella. Next base: position 23,813,955 of record OX381586.1, on the reverse strand, counting down.
TATTAGTCAAGAGTTCGGTAGTCTTAACTTTAATTTATATAACTTTTATTCTCATTCAAGTGATTTTGTAAATCTTTCGAGAATAAATAAATAAAATAAAAATAAATTTGTACAACACATAAATTTGTAGACGAAAGATGAGATATCCCTAAAAGAGAAGCATTTTTTTTTTATTACTATACATGATGACTTAACTCTATTGTTATCACTAGGAAATTGAAAAACCTCTAAATCCATAGTTAATTTGACTATGTATATTTTTGTTACCAACATATGATTCGCTAATTAGTGCAACGTTAAAGTCACTATCAATAACATATTTAATAAATTCATGTTGCCAATTTCTACATTTGCTTAAATTACACTGAATGACTTTTAATAAATCTTTATTCCCCATAGTCGATAGTTTTTGCTAATCTTTCACACATAGATTTGATTTGAGCGCAGTTCTTGGAAATAGCTGAGTGACAATCATCCTTTTTAGTAAAATATTTTTTATTATGTTCGTGACAGTTATAACATTTAGGGGAATCATTTTTATTTGTACAATTTTCATAACTATGTGTTGTATTAGCACAATGAGAACAGGGGTTAATATCATTAGTACATCTACTTTTAGTGTGACCGAATTGAAGGCATTTATAACACTGGAGAAAGGGAGAAAAGTCGTCAGCGTGTATTTGCTGATGATCTATGTTTTTTTTTGTTTATTAATGATTGATTTCCACACTGAAAGTGAGGTTATCATGACTGCATTATAAAAAGATTAATTGCGATTAGATTTTTTGAAACGAAATTGTAAGTCAGCTTTGTCCTTGATACAAGTACCGATGTCTTCATTTTGTTTAACAACAATTTCGACAAGTTCTTCATGGTCTATTTCATGAGAAATTCCTTTTAACATAATCATAAGCAATCTTTTTTTGCTATTTCTACATTAATTACGTCACTATTAATCCTTTTCAATGCATCTTCTCGCTGACTTTCATTTTCAAATTCTATGCGAAGTTTATTGTTAGTGACTGGTTGAATTTTTAATGGTGCAAAATTCGTATTTCTCCATGACTCCACAATTTCCTGTCTAGATGCAGCTTTATTTTTTGGAGTTACAATAACAGCCGGATTATTTTTAGGCCTTAAAAAACTGCACCTACAACAATAAGTTGTAGGTGCAGTTTTATCTGAGGCATTAACTACAGAAGCGTATATTTTATTATTTGTTTGTATATGCTGTCTGGATTCATTTTTAAATTCGTTTTTGATAGTTTCTCGTATAATTTTTACAATATCACCTGAACATGAACTTTTAGGAGGTAGAGGAGGGTCATTATTAGAAGTCGCAATGGAGATAATACTATTTGTTATCGCGTGGTTGGGAGGCAGGGGAATGAGACAATGTTGTTAGCTAACCATGGATTCTCCGTGCGGGTGCGTACCGTGGTTGCGAGGCAGGGGAATGAGACAATGTTGTTAGCTATCCATGGATTCTCCGTGCGGGTGCGTCGCGTGGTTGGGAGGCAGGGGAATGAGACAATGTTGTTAGCTATCCATGAATTCTCCGTGCGGGTGTGTCGCGTGGTTGGGAGACAGGGGAATGAGACAATGCTGTTAGCTAACCATGAATTCTCCGTGCGGGTGCGTCGCGTGGTTGGGAGGCAGGAGAATGAGACAATGTTGTTAGCTATCCATGGATTCTCCGTGCGGGTGCGTACCGTGGTTGCGAGGCAGGGGAATGAGACAATGTTGTTAGCTATCCATGGATTCTCCGTGCGGGTGCGTCGCGTGGTTTTTAGGTGTGGTCCTTAGGAATGTTTGTTTTCCGCGGATCGGGGACTTCTATTCTTATTACTTTCTTCGAGCACCGAGAGTACACCGGTATGTCTCGTCTGTAAACTTATTACTTTCTTCGAGCACCGAGAGTACACCGGTATGTCTCGTCTATAAACTTATTACTTTCTTCGAGCACCGAGAGTACACCGGTATGTCTCGTCTATAAACTTATTACTTTCTTCGAGCACCGAGAGTACACCGGCATGTCTTCGTCTATAAACTTATTACTTTCTTCGAGCACCGAGAGTACACCGGTATGTCTCGTCTGTAAACTTATTACTTTCTTCGAGCACCGAGAGTACACCGGTATGTCTCGTCTATAAACTTATTACTTTCTTCGAGCACCGAGAGTACACCGGTATGTCTCGTCTATAAACTTATTACTTTCTTCGAGCACCGAGAGTACACCGGCATGTCTTCGTCTATAAACTTATTACTTTCTTCGAGCACCGAGAGTACACCGGTATGTCTCGTCTATAAACTTATTACTTTCTTCGAGCACCGGAGTACACCGGTATGTCTCGTCTATAAACTTATTACTTTCTTCGAGCACCGAGAGTACACCGGCATGTCTTCGTCTATAAACTTATTACTTTCTTCGAGCACCGAGAGTACACCGGTATGTCTCGTCTATAAACTTATTACTTTCTTCGAGCACCGAGAGTACACCGGTATGTCTCGTCTGTAAACTTATTACTTTCTTCGACCACCGAGAGTACACCGGTATGTCTCGTCTATAAACTTATTACTTTCTTCGAGCACCGAGAGTACACCGGTATGTCTCGTCTATAAACTTATTACTTTCTTCGAGCACCGAGAGTACACCGGCATGTCTTCGTCTATAAACTTATTACTTTCTTCGAGCACCGAGAGTACACCGGTATGTCTCGTCTATAAACTTATTACTTTCTTCGAGCACCGAGAGTACACCGGTATGTCTCGTCTATAAACTTATTACTTTCTTCGAGCACCGAGAGTACACCGGCATGTCTTCGTCTATAAACTTATTACTTTCTTCGAGCACCGAGAGTACACCGGTATGTCTCGTCTATAAACTTATTACTTTCTTCGAGCACCGAGAGTACACCGGTATGTCTCGTCTATAAACTTATTACTTTCTTCGAGCACCGAGAGTACACCGGTATGTCTCGTCTATAAACTTATTACTTTCTTCGAGCACCGAGAGTACACCGGCATGTCTTCGTCTATAAACTTATTACTTTCTTCGAGCACCGAGAGTACACCGGTATGTCTCGTCTATAAACTTATTACTTTCTTCGAGCACCGAGAGTACACCGGTATGTCTCGTCTATAAACTTATTACTTTCTTCGAGCACCGAGAGTACACCGGCATGTCTTCGTCTATAAACTTATTACTTTCTTCGAGCACCGAGAGTACACCGGTATGTCTCGTCTATAAACTTATTACTTTCTTCGAGCACCGAGAGTACACCGGTATGTCTCGTCTGTAAACTTATTACTTTCTTCGAGCACCGAGAGTACACCGGTATGTCTCGTCTGTAAACTTATTACTTTCTTCGAGCACCGAGAGTACACCGGTATGTCTCGTCTATAAACTTATTACTTTCTTCGAGCACCGAGAGTACACCGGCATGTCTTCGTCTATAAACTTATTACTTTCTTCGAGCACCGAGAGTACACCGGTATGTCTCGTCTGTAAACTTATTACTTTCTTCGAGCACCGAGAGTACACCGGTATGTCTCGTCTATAAACTTATTACTTTCTTCGAGCACCGAGAGTACACCGGTATGTCTCGTCTATAAACTTATTACTTTCTTCGAGCACCGAGAGTACACCGGCATGTCTTCGTCTATAAACTTATTACTTTCTTCGAGCACCGAGAGTACACCGGTATGTCTCGTCTATAAACTTATTACTTTCTTCGAGCACCGAGAGTACACCGGTATGTCTCGTCTATAAACTTATTACTTTCTTCGAGCACCGAGAGTACACCGGTATGTCTCGTCTATAAACTTATTACTTTCTTCGAGCACCGAGAGTACACCGGCATGTCTTCGTCTATAAACTTATTACTTTCTTCGAGCACCGAGAGTACACCGGTATGTCTCGTCTATAAACTTATTACTTTCTTCGAGCACCGAGAGTACACCGGTATGTCTCGTCTATAAACTTATTACTTTCTTCGAGCACCGAGAGTACACCGGTATGTCTCGTCTATAAACTTATTACTTTCTTCGAGCACCGAGAGTACACCGGCATGTCTTCGTCTATAAACTTATTACTTTCTTCGAGCACCGAGAGTACACCGGTATGTCTCGTCTATAAACTTATTACTTTCTTCGAGCACCGAGAGTACACCGGTATGTCTCGTCTATAAACTTATTACTTTCTTCGAGCACCGAGAGTACACCGGCATGTCTTCGTCTATAAACTTATTACTTTCTTCGAGCACCGAGAGTACACCGGTATGTCTCGTCTATAAACTTATTACTTTCTTCGAGCACCGAGAGTACACCGGTATGTCTCGTCTGTAAACTTATTACTTTCTTCGAGCACCGAGAGTACACCGGTATGTCTCGTCTATAAACTTATTACTTTCTTCGAGCACCGAGAGTACACCGGTATGTCTCGTCTATAAACTTATTACTTTCTTCGAGCACCGAGAGTACACCGGCATGTCTTCGTCTATAAACTTATTACTTTCTTCGAGCACCGAGAGTACACCGGTATGTCTCGTCTGTAAACTTATTACTTTCTTCGAGCACCGAGAGTACACCGGTATGTCTCGTCTATAAACTTATTACTTTCTTCGAGCACCGAGAGTACACCGGTATGTCTCGTCTATAAACTTATTACTTTCTTCGAGCACCGAGAGTACACCGGCATGTCTTCGTCTATAAACTTATTACTTTCTTCGAGCACCGAGAGTACACCGGTATGTCTCGTCTATAAACTTATTACTTTCTTCGAGCACCGAGAGTACAGCGGTATGTCTCGTCTATAAACTTATTACTTTCTTCGAGCACCGAGAGTACACCGGTATGTCTCGTCTATAAACTTATTACTTTCTTCGAGCACCGAGAGTACACCGGCATGTCTTCGTCTATAAACTTATTACTTTCTTCGAGCACCGAGAGTACACCGGTATGTCTCGTCTATAAACTTATTACTTTCTTCGAGCACCGAGAGTACACCGGTATGTCTCGTCTATAAACTTATTACTTTCTTCGAGCACCGAGAGTACACCGGTATGTCTCGCCTATAAACTGAAACTGGTAGTTTGTCTGGAATTTTGTTATGTATTTTGCATGTATCCATGAATACATTATTAAAAAATATAAAAATAAGTTAAATAACAGTTATATTAGGAATATATCATTAAAAGCAGACTGCCGTAGGCTCATGTTGGAAGCTAGACAAAATAGTGAATATATAAATAATTTACAACATCAATATTATAGTGATTCAATTAGGTCAAAAACTGAAATAAATAACTTGCACATATGTCTCTCTGACTTGACAGAAAAATACCAATTGTAACAGAATGATCTTACAGAACAGATTAAGAATATGGATGAGATTCTTCAATTAAGCAAATATAATGCAGAGAGATTTGCTAATTTGTAAATAAAAATTGTTGCTCCTGCGAAAACCGAGTTAATTTATCAGATACAGGATCTTCAATATAATATTCCAGTGTGGTTCATCCAAAGGCCATCACTAACAATACCCTACTCCTCACAGACAGTATTGTTATTTTTAATTATCATTTAAATCATTCTGTGACTAACTATTGCATGCCAAATAATAGTTTTAAGAATTTAGTAAAATCTATTTCCTCCAAATTCTACAATTCATATAGTAATGTGGTTATTATGGTAGGAAATGGATTGAACACAAGCAAAGGTGATTTGTTGGACAGTGTGGATATTTTGTCACAACTTGGAGTAAGGAATGTTACATTATGTACATTCCTTTATTCAAACAAATATTCCACCTCACAAAATAAACATATTCATTATTTAAATAACTGTATCTATAATATGACATGTTATTATGATTTGTTTACTTTATTTGATATTAATAAATTTGTTAAAAATATTTATATGACCCAGGATAGCTTTAAACTACCTATGAAGGTACAAAAAACTATTGCTACATTGGTAGCTAATAATATATTATTAAGTATTGACTCCACATCATCATTTAGTAGTAGTACTAATAATGTTGTGGTACAACCATGTTTAAACTTTTAGATGTGACAATAGAGAAGGACAATTGTAAGCTTACCTTAATATATCAAAATATTCAAAGCCTCTCTAGCAAAGTTCTCAATATTGAATTATTAATTGAAAAATATAATTTAGATTTGATGTGTTTTACAGAATCCTGGCTAAAAGCAGAGAAAATGTGTTTTAATATAAATAACTTTGTAGTTGCTAGTTTTTTCAATAGAAACTCCTGTGAGGGAGGTGGATCTATTATCCTAATTAAAGATACACTAAAATGCAAAGAGCGGAAGGATATTGTAAAACTTTCACTTGAACGTGTTTGTGAGATCTCATGCGCAGAGATGGATACCTATATTATTCTATGCAAATACAGACCCCCCGCCTCTGCTTTACATACTTTTATTAATATAATGGAGGATGTTTTGTCAAAAATATATGACTCAAATAAACAAATTTTTATATGTGGGGATTTTAATATGGATATCTTAATAAATAACATCGACAAACAAAAATTTATTTCATTGTTTAATTGTTTAAATTAAAATGATGTATTCATGGAGCCGACTAGAATTACTTCAACTAGCCGGACTTGTATTGATAATATATTTACTAACTGTTCTCTCTTAAGTAACTCTATTATTACCGGGGTGCCCTCCGACCATAGTTAGCTTTCAGTCTCAAATGAAACCTATAAATAAAATAATTAGATATAGGCCCTTAACAGATAATAAACTTAATAATTTTAATGAAAATGTAATGAGTAAAATGTCCAGATTCATATATAATATTAATCAACCAAATGTTACATACTCCAATCTACATAAAATTATAAATCAAGAATTCAATAAAGTATGTAAAATTAAACAAAGAAAATACTGACAGATTAAATTTTGCTACTTGGGCCACTAAAGGTATTAGAATAAGTAAGGATACACTATATGATCTATATGACAAAAGATCATATACATCTGACCAAAATTTCCATAATTATGTTGGGAATTATTCAAGAAAGTTTGTATCATAGCTAAAATCTATTCACATTGGATCCAAAATCAAACAGTCAGATAATAAATCCAAGTGTGTATGGAAAATCATTAATACTGAAACCGGTAAAAATAATATCAGACAAAATATCATTTCAATTAGACAAAACGGAGTTATGTTATCAGATAAAAATCAAGTTGCGGAGTTATTCGAGGAATTCTTTACTAATATTCCATTACAAATCACGAACTGTATTAAATCATCAGCTATTACTGCTAAAGAATTTTTTAAACGATATATGAAAATACCAATTATATCTAATTTTAATTTTAAACATGTCACAAATGAGGATATACTAAAACACTTTAAAATGTTAAATAAAAAAAAAACTGAAGATTTATGGGGGCTATCTGTCAAAGCTATCGAATCAATAATTCTTACTATAGGACCGGTACTCGCTGATATTTTTAATGGTTGTGAATTTTTCCGATCTTATGAAAAATAGTAAAATAGTTTCCATATTCAAGTCCGGCTGTAAGACAGATCCAAATAATTATCGCCCTGTTTCTGTCCTGCCAGCCTTAAGTAAAATATTCGAAAAAATACTTCTTGGTCAGCTGTTAAGTCATTTTAATACTCATGAATTGTTATATGATCAACAATACGGGTTCACAAAAGGTAGAAACACAACAAATGCCGGTACAAGATTGATTACTGAAATAATTGACGCTTGGGAAAACTCTCAGGATCTCGTTGGCGTTTTCTGTGATCTGTCTAAAGCGTTTGATTGTGTTGACCGTCAAACTTTGTTAGATAAGCTGGAATTTTATGGCATTCGCGATTTAGCTTTAAATCTAATAAAGTCCTACCTTTCTAATAGAACTCAAGGTGTTAATATTGATGGTTGTGTAACAGACGGAACCCTTGTAAAGATGGGTGTCCCCCAGGGCAATTTTAGGCCCATTCCTGTTCTTAGTATACATCAATGATCTTCCACATATGGTACAGGAGATGGCGCAGATGGGGCCATTTGCTGATGATATATCCCTACTTTTTAAAGTTAGTAGGAAGGATAATATATTATCGGCAGCAAGTAACACTCTGGAAATGGTTTCAAAATGGTTCACGGCAAATAATTTAGTTTTAAATGCAAAGAAGACTAAGTGCCTGAAATTTACGTTGCCTAATGTATCTAATATCAATGCCACAGTGAAGATAGGTGGTACTGATCTGGAATTTGTTGACTCCACTGTGTTTTTAGGGATCACAGTCGATTCAAAACTACAGTGGAAAGCTCACATTAATACTTTATCGAAAAGATTGAGCTCTGCTGCATAAGCAGTCAGAAAAATCAGACAATTATCTGATGTTGCAACAGCCAGACTAGTATACTTCGCCTATTTTCATAGTATAATGACATATGGTCTTATAATGTGGGGATCTGCGGCAGATATTGATACTATATTTATTCTACAAAAGAGGGCCATTCGGGCAATATATAACATAAAAGCTCGTGATTCTCTTCGAGAAATCTTTCCTATAATTGATGTACTGACACTACCATCTCAATATATTTATGAGAATTTATTGTACGTTAGGAAAAACTTAAATATGTTTAGTAAAAATGGCGATAGACATAATTTAAACTTAAGAAACATAGATAAAATCGATATACCAAAGTTTAGACTGCAAAAATCTAATAAATGTTTCGTTATTAACAGTATAAGGTTATTTAATAAATTACCTAAAAGCATTATAGATCTGAGTGAAATAAAGTTTAAAAATTGTATAAAACACATATTAATCAATAAGGCTTACTATAGTGTAAAAGACTATCTTAACGATAAAGACATCTGGAACCGTCCTGATATGCAATTGAGTTCTCGCAACTAGTAAACAAATTGCTTATGTAGAATCTACCCTAGTTTATTAGGTATATAATGTCCGATATTGTAATAATTTTATATTGCGTAATTTATTTTCATTACATTATGTAAATTTTGTCTTTGGATAAGGTAATCATTGATTATTACCTACTTATTTATACTAATAGTATACTGTGTAGTTATGTACATTGGTACAGTAACAAATAATCTGCCATAGGGTGTTCTACGCATGCTGATCAATGGGGTGCATTTTGAGTATGCTACTATATATATATTATATATATGCTATATAGCATAAGTCAATTAATAGCTGTGCCCCTCTTTTAGTTTGTGTGAATCACTAGAGTTTTTTACTTGCTGGTTTCTTGTTCTCCGGGGTGTCTCTGAGGGGATCGACTTTACAGTTAGTGTTTATGCCCTTAAAAATACCGATCCTTATACCTTTACTTATATGTCATTGGTTACTTACCTTTTATTTACAATAAATATTTAAGGCATGGATATGATCGGTGAAGTTGGTCGCCTTGGTGGCTCTCTTGTATGGCAGAATATGATTGACAGGTCAATGGAATCAGCTAACCACCTAGTCTTACACTAGTTGGTTATGTAGGGTGTGTTCGGTTCGGTAGTAATTTTCATATTAAGATTTCCATTGCATCGTGTTTAAGTTCAATTAATATTTGTCGTCCTTTTGTTAATGAATAGCTGCCTAACCAAACGCACTCTAAGACCTCATTGTTAAACTTTTTTTTTTTGACTATTCATAAATATCTGTAAAGATTTACATGAAATAAATGATTTTGACTTTTTTGACTTTTGAGTCGGTAACACTAGCATACATTTATGTAAACCTTCCCCCCGACCCTTTATAAGAGAAAGAGCACGTATGAGATTATACCTACAATTTAGGCAGCAAAACGACTTTCGGGCCATAATTGTTTTCTATCCCTAAACTTCAAGGGATTTGAAAAAAAAAATGGTCTCTTTTTATTAGAGAGAAAATAAACGATGACTGTACGTTTTCCTTTTTTTAATTTTTCGCCTTGATATTTTATAGAAATTATTTTAATGTGAGGGATTTTTTTTCGATTTTTTTTTATTTTCAGGTCTTGTCTTGATATTATTTTTCCTACACCAAACTTTAAAAAAATAAAAACGTACGAGCCTGGATATAAGTCTTATTTATAACGCCTCCAAAACTCATAAAAATATATGAATGTTTAGTGGGGGGTAACAGTAGGACCAAAAGGTCGTGAATGAATGGGAAATGAAAACTTAAGAGCGGAGTCTCTTAAGTGACCTAGTCATGTTTCGGTTTTAATCCCACCTCGTCGTCAAAAGTCAAAATCATTTATTTCATGTAAATCTGTCGTAGCCGATGGTATGAGTCTACACCGAACAAGTAGCTTGTCGCTATGTTTTGAATAGACTCAATAACCAGTTATCTATAAACAGTTTCACAAGTTGGTATAGTGAAACCAGGACCGACAGCTTAACGTGCTCTCCGAGGCACTATAGTGGTGTTGTCAAACAAATGTACATATTTTTTTTAATTAAAAACTCATTGGTACACACTTGGATTCAAACCAGGGACCTAAGTATTTTTAAGTCCAAGGTCTAACCAACTCGGCTACCACGTATATAAATGTATGTACGTATATTTATCACTAATAATAAATTTGTTTTCTATAATTTTATTTTATTTATATTATAAATTTAATCCTTTTCCATATGTAGTTTTAAAGGAGTGCCAGCGAGAACCATGAATATTTGTGATTAGTACTTTTCAAAGTGCGTTATAGTACCTTCATATTATTCATACTTTCTTGCACCTTAGATTAATTCAATAATCGTGGAATTTGCATAGTAAAATAAAGTTATATGATTTATGTATGATATAGAATTGTTTCCTGACGACCTACGTGTCTCGCACGGTGGCGGAAGGTCGGCGTCTGCACGAGCCCCCGGCCGAGGAGGACTCCGGGCCCTCGGCCGAGGAGGACTACGGGCCCTCGGCCGAAGAGGACTCCGGGCCCCCGGCCAAGCTCCGGCGAGTGGGAGACGTAACTCAAGTTCCAATAAATAAAATAAATGGCGCTAAAAATGATACTCTAACGACTGCAGGAAACGGTGGAGAGAACGGTGGACTATCGATTGAAAGGAGTAATATTACTCCAATTGAACCAAATGATATTGTAATGACTGAATTAGACGGTGCGACACCTACTGAAGAGAACGGTGGGCTCATTGAAAGGAGTAATGATACTCTAATTGAACCAAATGATATTCTAATGACTGAAGGAGACGGAGTGACACCTACTGAAGACAACGGTGCACTCTCAACTGAAAGAAGTAATGATACTCTAATTCAACAAAATGATATTCTAATGACTGAAGGAGACGGCGCGACACCCAGTGAAAACAACGGTGGACTATCAACTGGAATGAGTAATTTTAGTCTAGTTGAACAAATTGGGGATCCTATAACTGAAGGAAACCCATCATCTGAAATAAGTCCTGCAACGGAAGCAGACGACGGGCCTCCTTCCAAAATCCGGAGAATCGAACAGCCAGAAGTATCCCACGGGCACAAGTAAGTAATCTGTTAACTCCGCATCTACAAATAGTCGCGTCAATGAATACATCGCGCCAATCACCGGAACTCCTCAGCAACAGCTCCAATCACCGGAACTCCTCAGCAACAGCTCCAATCACCGAAACTCCTCAGCAACAGCTCCAATCACCGAAACTCCTCAGCAACAGCTCCAATCATCGGAACTCCTCAGCAACAGCTCCAAATTTGATGATGTTTTAAAAATTATTTTAGTTTTATATATTATTTAAAATCAGAAACCTTTTGAAGCGGGAAATAATTATTTATATTATTAAACACTGTTTATGAAAGTTATATTAAAAAAATGTCTTTTCATGACCATAGGATCCACAAGAACACTCGTGTCAAATTTTACATTTATGTGTTATTCTATATAATACAGATGTAATAATAAGAAATAATTAATAAATAAAAATTACGTTGATGAGCGAAAAAAATATTTGGTAGCTTAAATTATGAATGATTTTTGAACTCTTACTTACATTGTCATTAATACAAATCAAAATAGAATGTTCAATACTATTTCATGCACTCCTGCCATTTTCATTAATTAGCAATATAAGAAAACGCATCGTCACAATTTGTATTAATTTTATTCGTCGTCGCATTTTTGTTAACTACCTCCATATAACGATCTAAGCAAATGCTTCATCGTACAACATGACACACACAACCAGCTTTCTGCCTTTTTCTCCGCCGATTACAAGAGCTTTTGTAATATTTTTTTATCACTTATAACGTATTTCAATACATTTCGTTGCTTTCCGAATAAAATTTCCGAAAAAGTATCCACCGCGCGCACCCGACAATCTATCTGCATTATTATTTTATTTTATTATATTTTAGTACAGACAGTCATTTAAACAAATATTATTTATTGTTATTAGTGAATCGCCGCCCGGCCCTTCACCCGGCTCTGCTCTCGACCCTGAGCCCGGCTCTGCTCTCGCCGCTGCGCCCGACCCTGACCCCGGCCCTGCTCTCTCCGCTGCGCCCGACCCTGAGCTCGACTCTGTTTTCGCTGCTGCGCCTGACCCTGAGCCCGGCTCTGCTCTCGCCGCTGCGCCCGACCCTGAGCCCGGCCCTGCTCTCTCCGCTGCGCCCGACTCTGAACCCGGCTCTGCTTTCCCCGCTGCGCCCGACCCTGAGCCCGGCCCTGCTCTCTCCGCTGCGCCCGACCCTGAGCTCGGCTCTGTTTTCGCTGCTGCGCCTGACCCTAAGCCCGGCTCTGCTCTCGCCGCGGCGCCCGACTATGAAACCGGCTCTGCTCTCGCCGCTGCGCCCGACCCTGAGCCCGGCTCTGCTCTTGCCGCTGCGCCCGACCCTGAGTCCGGCTCTGCTCACGCCGCTGCGCCCGACCTTGAGCACGGCTCTGCACTCGCCGCTGCGCCCGACCCTGAGCTCGGCTCTGCTCTCGCTGCTGCGCCCGACTCTGAACCCGACTCTGCTCTCGCCGCTGCGCCCGACCCTGAGCCCGGCTCTGCTCTCGCCGCGGCGCCCGACCCTGAGCCCGGATCTGCTCTCGCCGCGGCGCCCGACTCTAACCCCGACTCTGCTATCGCCGCTGCGCCCGACCCTGAGCCCGGCTCTGCTCTCGCCGCGGCGCCCGACTCTAACCCCGACTCTGCTATCGCCGCTGCGCCCGACCCTGAGCCCGGCTTCGCTCACGCCGCTGCGCCCGACCTTGAGCCCGGCTCCGCTCACGCCGCTGCGCCCGACCTTGAGCACGGCTCTACTCTCACCGCTGCGCCTGACCCTGAGCCCGGCTCCGCTCACGCCGCTGCGCCAGACCCAGAACCCTGCTCTACTCTCGCCGCTGCACTTGCCGCTGCTCTCGCTGCTGCGCCCGGCCCTGCGTCGGCGCACCGCTCGCCCGCGCTCTCCGATTCCGACTCGGAGCCCGAGTTCTTGGATATGGCTCTCACACAAGGTCAGTCATATACTTTATGACTTTGGAAGGGTGCCCTTTGGCTAATATGAGGCTGATCACATCGAAGAACTTTCCTCATAGTTCCACTATGGGAAGAGTTGTAAATTCACTATGTAATATATGCATTACAAGCTATGCCGACGCTAAAGGACACTGCCTTTTAAAAGAATTTAAACTTAATTATTAGTAGGTATTTAAGTAATGTTATATTGGCAAGGGGCATAATTTTGATACACTTATTTTAGTTATGTCGGAGCCGCTCTTGATGGTATATACTCTGGTCACTCCATCGAAACCAGGATGCTTCTCCCTAATTCGACCTATGGCCTCTTTTCCAGATGGGAGATTATATTATTGTGGGAGCCGCTTTGAGAAGACGTGGCAACAAGAGTACTTGTAATAATCTCTAGCTTTCTTCCTTTCTTCATCCATTTGGGCCTCCACTCCATCAAAACCAGAATGCTTCTCCCTAATTCGACCTATAGCCTCTTTTCCAGATGGGAGATTATATTATGGTGGGAGTCGCTTTTGGAAGAGGAGGCAACAAGAGTACTTGTAATAATCTCTAGCTTTCTTCCTTTCTTCATCCATTTGGGCCTCCACTCCATCAAAACCAGGATGCTTCTCCCTAATTCGACCTATAGCCTCTTTTCCAGATGGGAGATTAAAATATTGTGGGAGCCGCTTTTGGAAGAGGTTGCAACAAGAGTACTTGTAATAATCCCTAGCTTTCTTCCTTTCTTCATCCATTTGGGCCTCCACTCCATCAAAACCAGAATGCTTCTCCCTAATTCGACCTATAGCCTCTTTTCCAGATGGGAGATTATATTATGGTGGGAGCCGCTTTTGGAAGACGAGGCAACAAGAGTACTTGTAATAATCTCTAGCTTTCTTCGTTTCTTCATCCATTTGGGCCTCCACTCCATCAAAACCAGGATGCTTCTCCCTAATTCGACCTATAGCCTCTTTTCCAGATGGGAGATTAAAATATTGTGGGAGCCGCTTTTGGAAGAGGTTGCAACAAGAGTACTTGTAATGATCCCTAGCTTTCTTCCTTTCTTCATCCATTTGGGCCTCCACTCCATCAAAACCAGGATGCTTCTCCCTAATTCGACCTATAGCTTCTTTTCCAGATGGGAGATTATATTATTGTGGGAGCCGCTTTTGGAAGACGTGGCAACAAGAGTACTTGTAATAATCTCTTGTTTTCTTCCTTTCTTCATCCATTTGGGCCTCCACTCCATCAAAACCAGGATGCTTCTCCCTAATTCGACCTATAGCTTCTTTTCCAGATGGGAGATTATATTATTGTGGGAGCCGCTTTTGGAAGACGTGGCAACAAGAGTACTTGTAATAATCTCTAGATTTCTTCCTTTCTTTATCCATTTGGGCCTCCACTCCATCAAAACCAAGATGCTTCTCCCTAATTCGACCTATAGTCTCTTTTCCAGATGGGAGATTATATTATGGTGGGAGCCGCTTTTGGAAGAGGTGGCAACAAGAGTACTTGTAATAATCTCTAGCTTTCTTCCTTTCTTCATCCATTTGGGCCTCCACTCCATCAAAACCAGGATGCTTCTCCCTAATTCGACCTATAGCCTCTTTTCCAGATGGGAGATTATATTATTGTGGGAGCCGCTTTTGGAAGAGGTGGTAACAAGAGTACTTGTAATAATCTCTTGCTTTCTTCCTTTCTTCATCCATTTGGGCCTCCACTCCATCAAAACCAGGATGCTTCTCCCTAATTCGACCTATAGCCTCTTTTCCAGATGGGAGATTATATTATTGTGGGAGCCGCTTTTGGAAGAGGTGGCAACAAGAGTACTTGTAATAATTTATTTATTTAATTTATTTAATTGTTATTAGGGATACATACAGAATATAATCAGATTAACAGTCATCTTAGAACAACAAAAACCAAAATAGCATCCACAAATTATGACACAAAAACAAATACAAAATTTATAGAAATATAAAATGAATAAAATAAGTTAATTAATATAATAATAATAAATAATCAAAAATTATTAAATAAGTGTTAGATAAACAAGGCCCGGTCGGGGTAAACAGCAATTAATCAATAATTGTATTTCATGTATTAGTTTTTTTAAATTGAGGTAACGAAATATTGAAAATATCAACATTTGTAAGCCTTTCGTTATGTATCTTACATGACCTATATATAAAAGAATTAGCTACATAATTAATTCTTGCTGCTTCTGGGAAACTGAATAAGCATTGGTTGCGTGAACCTACACGAGGACATCGAAATGACAGTGTGCTTAAAATGAACGGAGAGTCTACGTGATTTTTTATTAATTTAAACAAAAATACCTGATCCCTTTCTATACGACGAACCTGAAGAGAGGTAGGTTTTTCGGGATTTTCGCCTCCGTTTATCCTACAAGTATAATGCAAATATTTAAAAAACTTCTTTTGTATCCTTTCAATATTATCTACGTGTATCCTATATTGTGGGCTCCAAACAGTAGACGCATAATCAAGGATAGACCTCACCAGGGAGTTAAAAAGCAATGTGAACGTAGAGCCTTTTTTTTAATCCCTGCATGTTCTTAGTACAAAGCCTAGCATGCGATAGGCCTTGGCTACGATACTATTTACGTGAGGAATGAAGGTTAGGCCAGTGTCCAGAAGTACTCCCAGATCTCTCACCACGGACACACGACAGATAGGCTCATCATTCAAGAAATATGTACTAATAATAGGCTTTGACTTTCTTGTAAAACTTATTACGTTACACTTCTTTATATTGAGACATAAATGATTTCGATCACAATATCTTGAAAGTCTATCAAGATCTTTTTGTAATAATTTACAGTCATTGATTGATCTGATACTTCTAAATATTTTCATGTCATCGGCATAAAGGAGAACATTGGAGTGGTCAAATATGGACAAAATGTCATTTATAAATATGTTAAAAAGAAGCGGCCCGAGATGAGAACCCTGGGGAACACCAGAGGAAACGGGAACAAATGAAGAACAATGTCCCTTTATAGTGACGGCCTGACTCCGCTCCCTAAGATAGGAATCTAGCCACCTTAACAATTCACCATGGATACCAACTCGATTCAACTTATCAATAAGAAGGGAATGAGAAATCTTATCAAAGGCCTTAGAATAGTCAGTATATATAGCGTCCATTTGAGAACCCTTATTCATTGTAACAGCAACTCTATGGACAAATTCACATAAATTGGACTCAGTAGATCTACTAACAATAAATCCATGTTGCTGGTCAATCAAATGTGTTCTCAAAACTAGAAATATGCTATCATAGACAATTTTTTCAAAAAGTTTTGCTATGGTACACAACTTAGATATAGGTCTATAGTTTTGAATATTATGCCTGTCACCAGACTTAAAAATGGGTACAACATAGGATTGTTTCCAAATAAGAGGCATCCTTTCAGTCCCCATAGATAAATTAAACAATGCACAAATTGGTTCCGAAAGACTTTCGCAGCACTTCCTATAAAAAATCGGTGGAATCCTATGAGGGCCCGATCCCTTATTAATGTCAAGACTTGACAAATATTTAAATATAGTAGCCTCGGATAAAATAACAGAATTTAAAAACACTACGCTATTTATATGCGACGATTCCACAATGTGACTGTTACTTGAATCTGCCTCTATATCATTGTCATCTTCAAAAACAGAAAGAAAGTATTTATTATATAAATGACATATTTCAGCAGAGTCACTCGAAGATTGATCATCTAAATATAAAGTATCAGGGAGGTCTGATGTTCCCTTCTTTGATTTGACAAAGGTCCAGAAGTTTTTACTATTAAATCTAATTTTATCTTCAGAATCAGCGATATACTTTTCATAGCACTTAATCTGTACTCGCTTTTGCCTATCTCTCAATAAACTAAAGGTATTATAGTCACCTACCCTGCCATAAATTTTCCATTTTTTATGGAATTTTTTCTTTTCTTTAATTATTTTTATCAAAGCTTTTGAGTACCAAGGCGGAAACCTACCATTATCGCTGATATTCTTTAAGGGGACATGCTTCATAATTACGTCATTAACGACATCATAAAATAAAGAAACAGCGTTTTCAATATCCCTGGACGAACAAAGATCAGACCAGTCAGTTCTAGACAAATCATTATTTATCGCATCATAGTCTGCTGCGCGGAACACACGTATACTGCGGGTGGCTGGACGCAGTGTACGCAGCCGTAACATACGAATATTTATTTCTAGCGCTGGGTGATGGCCATCCTCCGTGACCAAAGGACTCTTGCTTTTATAAATACGGCAGTCCAAGTCTGAAAGAATTAGATCCAGCATTCTGTCGCTTTTATTTGGTACGATATTATACTGACTAAAATTATTAAAATTCATAAAACAATCTAGAGATTGTAGTGATATGTCGCTGTCGCTATAATTCAATAATGTTGATTTAAAATCGTTTACCTCCCACCTTGCTGGCGAAATATTAAAATCACCAATGACGATATTCTTGTCAATCGGAGAAGTCACGACAGACTGAGAAATGGTATCAAAGAAACCACTAACGCTATCATGATGAGCCTTACCATGTGGAAAATAACAGCAGTACACATGAAGTAATTTAGGGACTGGACCTTCTCCCAAAGCGATCGATATTTTTATTACTTCGGCGTCGGCCTGAGGGAAAGGTACAGTTACAGCGTTTCGCACCGACAAACCACGTCGTACAGCAACAAGCACTCCACCCCCCATGCTTACCCCTCGAGTTGTATAATCACGATCACACCTGTAAACAGTGTATCGAGAATCAAAAAGTTCCGTATCATAAATGCCAGGGAGAAGCCATGTTTCACTTAAACAAATAATATCAAATTTAACTGCCATTGAGTTACGGAAAAATATGTTAGTTTTTGTTCGTAATCCACGAACGTTTTGATAATATATTATGAGACTTTTATCCATAAAATGACGGGAAGATATATGCCATTAAAGTTATTTCCAGTGGATTGATACTATAGTCATGCGAATCTGTTGTAAAAAGAAATATAAAAAATATGAATGTCAATAAATCAAAAGGACTTTTAAAATAAATGTTAATATGTAAGTTATAACATCTCGACATATCATAAAACAATAGAAACCCAATTAATAAAATATCAACCAAATAAATCAATGTCAATATAAAACCACAATACAACAAATCTAGATCATCAAAAATACTAACAATTTTCTGGTAATATATTATAACAATTGGCTGGTAATATATTATAAATACAATTCTAAAAATGTCAATGAAATAAAACCATGTAGATATATAACAACCACAATATAAATAATAAAACATGACAATGTCCAGGTCATTGAAAAAGTAAATGTATTTCATCTTATCATAAACTAACAAATGTCACTACGAAAATGTTAATGAAATTAAAAAATAATAACATATAACAACAGCAATATATACCCATAATAATGAAAATACCAAATAAATTTACAATGTCATACAATAATAGAAATACAATTAATAAAGCTTTGGAAAAATACAATACAAAAATGTCATAGCAATTCTGAATGTCGCATATCAATATGAGTACTTCAATAAGCAATATCATTAATCATTATAAAAATTGGTAAATATATATATATATATGTAATTAAAGCACCTTTTCAAAAAGTAAATTTTCTTGTTAATGTTAATAAAAATGTAAAATAATAATATAATATCTTTTAGCACTATATTATGCTATCCTCCTTTCAGAATAAATAAATAAATATGTATTAAAAAATCCATTGTCATAAAGTCAAATATTATGATGACAAATTCAATCAATAAATAAAGTAATGGGTGAATATCATAGAGCGGTATCACATTATGTAATACCATTAAATCCGCAAATAAAGATACCATACTTACAACGATCACACAGGCCTGCAGTTCCGAACTACACCACAATACAAGACACACGAATGTACGGTTAGCTATATTAAATATCATTATTTTTAAAAGATGTCCAGGTATCACGCAACCAGAATGCTTCTGAAAAACAACACAGCAAAAATACAAACGGCCATTCATCAATACGGTAACAAGAACAATAGAATTTAAAAAACAATACACTTTAAAATAATTATATAAAAAATATCTTATTTCAGTTTGTTTAAATCATTAACACCTGAAATATTAATTACAGGACTAGTATCCGATCGACGGACCATTATTGAACAATGTTTAACCCATACATATAAATAGTTATTCTCTTTAGCGATGACTTTAACGCGTTGTAACAGGGCTTTATTAATGCTGGTGAGGTGATCGGTAAAGTGAAGAGCGTTACTGCAGTTATTAAAGCCGATGTCCGAAGCTATTAGTTTTGATTTTCTTGCATGATTCAAAAAATCGTCCTTTTTATATCGTGCCAGAAAACGTATGATAATAGGCTTAATTCTCTTGTTGTCATGGCTTCTAGGGGCTACTATGGTGACAAAGTCCATATCACGTGACGCATCAAAGGGTACCTGAATCCGATTCGCAATTCGCTCCATAATATTGATAAGGTTTTCATCCCTTCTCTCTGGTATACCATAAATCTCAATGTTAGAACGCCTAGCCCATTGATCACGATTATTGTTTGCAATATCATTATCGCTTAGTTTCTCCCTTATCTCTCCAATAACAGGTATATATGACAAAACCGGTTTTATATCGTTCTCCACTTTATCCATCCTTTTATTTAGATCTTCAAAAGTGCTATTCATAAATGATAGGGATTCTTTTATACTAGAGACTTCATCTCTTACAGATTTCAATTCCATCAGTATGGTTGCTTTCAATTCATGCTTTAATTTTAAAATTTCAGCACTGATAAATTGTTTATTATCATTTGAGATGCTCATAGCTGTACTGGATGGAGGTGAAGATGACGGCGAGGGAGAAGACGTAGTTTTGTAGGACCCACCTCTGTGTGTTGTAATGTTGTCATTACACGGGCGATCTGCTCCTCTAATAGGGGTGTTATCGTTGTTGATCTGGCGTGGCTGAGAAACGGAACATTCTGGACAAATCCAGTTTTTTTTATACATAAAAGAGATATCCTTCTTCTTTTCGGTAGGATATAAGCATTGGATGTGAAAATTACATCTACATTTGGAACAATATAATTTATCGCCAGCGCCGTCGGTTGATTTACAACAGGCAAACTTCATTTTAATTTTAATCAATTCTATAGGTTTATTTATTTTTTAATTAATTGTGTAAAAACCTTATATATATATATATTTAAAAAAAATATATATCAATAAAAAAATTAAAAAAAAATGGATAAAAAGTTCGTGTCGGGACCAGGGCTCGAACTCTCGCTCTCGCCAACAATCATTCAAACCTCCGAGCTGCGGCTGGTACTGATCGGATGACGAAATATGTAGTTAGATTGGGAGTGCTTGTGAGGGACGCAAAATAGTATTGGAGGTACATAAATATTGTCCAACAATTTCGAAGTTTTAATGCACACACAAGCACTCAATTTTAATAAAATTTTTGCACAATTACTTCACTAATTGATTTTTAAATGTTAATCGATGACTATTATTGGTTACAAACGAATATTATCAGCTCATTACGTAGAAATAAACACTATTTTACATTAAATATCAATTATATCTGCAGCCCATAAAATTACGCGTCTGTTCAACAATGTCACTTTGACACATCTATAATCTCTAGCTTTCTTCCTTTCTTCATCCATTTGGGCCTCCACTCCATCAAAACCAGGATGCTTCTCCCTAATTCGACCTATAGTCTGTTTTCCAGATGGGAGATTATATTATTGTGGGAGCCGCTTTTGGAAGAGGTGGCAACAAGAGTACTTGTAATAATCTCTAGCTTTCTTCCTTTCTTCATCCATTTGGGCCTCCACTCCATCAAAACCAGGATGCTTCTCCCTAATTCGACCTATAGCCTCTTTTCCAGATGGGAGATTATATTATTGTGGGAGACGCTTTTGGAAGAGGTGGCTACAAGAGTACTTGTAATAATCTCTAGCTTTCTTCCTTTCTTCATCCATTTGGGCCTCCACTCCATCAAAACCAGGATGCTTCTCCCTAATTCGACCTATAGCTTCTTTTCCAGATGGGAGATTATATTATTGTGGGAGCCGCTTTTGGAAGACGTGGCAACAAAAGTACTTGTAATAATCTCTAGCTTTCTTCCTTTCTTTATCCATTTGGGCCTCCACTCCATCAAAACCAGGATGCTTCTCCCTAATTCGACCTATAGCCTCTTTTCCAGATGGGAGATTATATTATTGTGGAAGCCGCTTTTGGAAGAGGTGGCAACAAGAGTACTTGTAATAATCTCTAGCTTTCTTCCTTTCTTAATACATTTGGGCCTCCACTCCATCAAAACCAGGATGCTTCTCCCTAATTCGACCTATAGCTTCTTTTCCAGATGGGAGATTATATTATTGTGGGAGCCGCTTTTGGAAGAGGTGGCAACAAGAGTACTTGTAATAATCTCTAGCTTTCTTCCTTTCTTTATCCATTTTAGCCTCCACTCCATCAAAACCAGGATGCTTCTCCCTAATTCGACCTATAGCCTCTTTTCCAGATGGGAAATTATATTATTGTGGGAGCCGCTTTTGGAAGAGGTGGCAACAAGAGTACTTGTTATAATCCCTAGCTTTCTTCCTTTCTTCATCCATTTTGGCCTCCACTCCATCAATACCAGGATGCTTCTCCCTAATTCGACCTATAGTCTGTTTTCCAGATGGGAGATTATATTATTGTGGGAGCCGCTTTTGGAAGAGGTGGCAACAAGAGTACTTGTAATAATCTCTAGCTTTCTTCTTTTCTTCATCCATTTGGGCCTCCACTCCATCAAAACCAGGATGCTTCTCCCTAATTCGACCTATAGCCTCTTTTCCAGATGGGAGATTATATTATTGTGGGAGCCGCTTTTGGAAGAGGTGGCAACAAGAGTACTTGTAATAATCTCTAGCTTTCTTCCTTTCTTCATCCATTTGGGCCTCCACTCCATCAAAACCAAGATGCTTCTCCCTAATTCGACCTATAGTCTCTTTTCCAGATGGGAGATTATATTATTGTGGGAGCCGCTTTTGGAAGAGGTGGCAACAAGAGTACTTGTAATAATCTCTAGCTTTCTTCCTTTCTTCATCAATTTGGGCCTCCACTCCATCAAAACCAGGATGCTTCTCCCTAATTAGACCTATAGCTTCTTTTCCAGATGGGAGATTATATTATTGTGGGAGCCGCTTTTGGAAGACGTGGCAACAAGAGTACTTGTAATAATCTCTAGCTTTCTTCCTTTCTTCATCCATTTGGGCATCCACTCCATCAAAACCAGGATGCTTCTCCCTTATTCGACCTATAGCCTCTTTTCCAGATGGGAGATTCTATTATTGTGGGAGCCGCTTTTGAAAGAGGTGGCAACAAGAGTACTTGTAATAATCTCTAGCTTTCTTCCTTTCTTCATCCATTTGGGCCTCCACTCCATCAAAACCAGGATGCTTCTCCCTAATTCGACCTATAGCCTCTTTTCCAGATGGGAGATTATATTATTGTGGGAGCCGCTTTTGGAAGAGGTGGCAACAAGAGTACTTGTAATAATCTCTAGCTTTCTTCCTTTCTTCATCCATTTGGGCCTCCACTCCATCAAAACCAAGATGCTTCTCCCTAATTCGACCTATAGTCTCTTTTCCAGATGGGAGATTATATTATTGTGGGAGCCGCTTTTGGAAGAGGTGGCAACAAGAGTACTTGTAATAATCTCTAGCTTTCTTCCTTTCTTCATCAATTTGGGCCTCCACTCCATCAAAACCAGGATGCTTCTCCCTAATTAGACCTATAGCTTCTTTTCCAGATGGGAGATTATATTATTGTGGGAGCCGCTTTTGGAAGACGTGGCAACAAGAGTACTTGTAATAATCTCTAGCTTTCTTCCTTTCTTCATCCATTTGGGCATCCACTCCATCAAAACCAGGATGCTTCTCCCTTATTCGACCTATAGCCTCTTTTCCAGATGGGAGATTCTATTATTGTGGGAGCCGCTTTTGAAAGAGGTGGTAACAAGAGTACTTGTAATAATCTCTAGCTTTCTTCCTTTCTTCATCTATTTGGGTCTCCACTCCATCAAAACCTGGATGCTTCCCCCTAATTCGACCTATAGCTTCTTTTCCAGATGGGAGATTATATTATTGTGGGAGCCGCTTTAGGAAGAGGTGGCAACAAGAGTACTTGTAATAATCTCTAGCTTTCTTCCTTTCTTCATCCATTTGGGCCTCCACTCCATCAAAACCAGGATGCTTCTCCCTAATTCGACCTATAGCTTCTTTTCCAGATGGGAGATTATATTATTGTGGGAGCCGCTTTTGGAAGACGTGGCAACAAGAGTACTTGTAATAATCCCTAGCTTTCTTCCTTTCTTCATCCATTTGGGCCTCCACTCCATCAAAACCAGGATGCTTCTCCCTAATTCGACCTATAGCTTCTTTTCCAGATGGGAGATTATATTATTGTGGGAGCCGCTTTTGGAAGACGTGGCAACAAAAGTACTTGTAATAATCTCTAGCTTTCTTCCTTTCTTTATCCATTTGGGCCTCCACTCCATCAAAACCAGGATGCTTCTCCCTAATTCGACCTATAGCCTCTTTTCCAGATGGGAGATTATATTATTGTGGAAGCCGCTTTTGGAAGAGGTGGCAACAAGAGTACTTGTAATAATCTCTAGCTTTCTTCCTTTCTTAATACATTTGGGCCTCCACTCCATCAAAACCAGGATGCTTCTCCCTAATTCGACCTATAGCTTCTTTTCCAGATGGGAGATTATATTATTGTGGGAGCCGCTTTTGGAAGAGGTGGCAACAAGAGTACTTGTAATAATCTCTAGCTTTCTTCCTTTCTTTATCCATTTTAGCCTCCACTCCATCAAAACCAGGATGCTTCTCCCTAATTCGACCTATAGCCTCTTTTCCAGATGGGAAATTATATTATTGTGGGAGCCGCTTTTGGAAGAGGTGGCAACAAGAGTACTTGTAATAATCCCTAGCTTTCTTCCTTTCTTCATCCATTTTGGCCTCCACTCCATCAATACCAGGATGCTTCTCCCTAATTCGACCTATAGTCTGTTTTCCAGATGGGAGATTATATTATTGTGGGAGCCGCTTTTGGAAGAGGTGGCAACAAGAGTACTTGTAATAATCTCTAGCTTTCTTCTTTTCTTCATCCATTTGGGCCTCCACTCCATCAAAACCAGGATGCTTCTCCCTAATTCGACCTATAGCCTCTTTTCCAGATGGGAGATTATATTATTGTGGGAGCCGCTTTTGGAAGAGGTGGCAACAAGAGTACTTGTAATAATCTCTAGCTTTCTTCCTTTCTTCATCCATTTGGGCCTCCACTCCATCAAAACCAAGATGCTTCTCCCTAATTCGACCTATAGTCTCTTTTCCAGATGGGAGATTATATTATTGTGGGAGCCGCTTTTGGAAGAGGTGGCAACAAGAGTACTTGTAATAATCTCTAGCTTTCTTCCTTTCTTCATCAATTTGGGCCTCCACTCCATCAAAACCAGGATGCTTCTCCCTAATTAGACCTATAGCTTCTTTTCCAGATGGGAGATTATATTATTGTGGGAGCCGCTTTTGGAAGACGTGGCAACAAGAGTACTTGTAATAATCTCTAGCTTTCTTCCTTTCTTCATCCATTTGGGCATCCACTCCATCAAAACCAGGATGCTTCTCCCTTATTCGACCTATAGCCTCTTTTCCAGATGGGAGATTCTATTATTGTGGGAGCCGCTTTTGAAAGAGGTGGCAACAAGAGTACTTGTAATAATCTCTAGCTTTCTTCCTTTCTTCATCCATTTGGGCCTCCACTCCATCAAAACCAGGATGCTTCTCCCTAATTCGACCTATAGCCTCTTTTCCAGATGGGAGATTATATTATTGTGGGAGCCGCTTTTGGAAGAGGTGGCAACAAGAGTACTTGTAATAATCTCTAGCTTTCTTCCTTTCTTCATCCATTTGGGCCTCCACTCCATCAAAACCAAGATGCTTCTCCCTAATTCGACCTATAGTCTCTTTTCCAGATGGGAGATTATATTATTGTGGGAGCCGCTTTTGGAAGAGGTGGCAACAAGAGTACTTGTAATAATCTCTAGCTTTCTTCCTTTCTTCATCAATTTGGGCCTCCACTCCATCAAAACCAGGATGCTTCTCCCTAATTAGACCTATAGCTTCTTTTCCAGATGGGAGATTATATTATTGTGGGAGCCGCTTTTGGAAGACGTGGCAACAAGAGTACTTGTAATAATCTCTAGCTTTCTTCCTTTCTTCATCCATTTGGGCATCCACTCCATCAAAACCAGGATGCTTCTCCCTTATTCGACCTATAGCCTCTTTTCCAGATGGGAGATTCTATTATTGTGGGAGCCGCTTTTGAAAGAGGTGGTAACAAGAGTACTTGTAATAATCTCTAGCTTTCTTCCTTTCTTCATCTATTTGGGTCTCCACTCCATCAAAACCTGGATGCTTCCCCCTAATTCGACCTATAGCTTCTTTTCCAGATGGGAGATTATATTATTGTGGGAGCCGCTTTAGGAAGAGGTGGCAACAAGAGTACTTGTAATAATCTCTAGCTTTCTTCCTTTCTTCATCCATTTGGGCCTCCACTCCATCAAAACCAGGATGCTTCTCCCTAATTCGACCTATAGCTTCTTTTCCAGATGGGAGATTATATTATTGTGGGAGCCGCTTTTGGAAGACGTGGCAACAAGAGTACTTGTAATAATCCCTAGCTTTCTTCCTTTCTTCATCCATTTGGGCCTCCACTCCATCAAAACCAGGATGCTTCTACCTAATTCGACCTATAGCTTCTTTTCCAGATGGGAGATTATATTATTGTGGGAGTCGCTTTTGGAAGACGTGCAACAAGAGTACTTGTAATAATCTCTAGCTTTCTTCCTTTCTTCATCCATTTGGGCCTCCACTCCATCAAAACCAGGATGCTTCTCCCTAATTCGACCTATAGCCTCTTTTCCAGATGGGAGATTATATTATTGTGGGAGCCGCTTTTGGAAGAGGTGGCAACAAGAGTACTTGTAATAATCTCTAGCTTTCTTCCTTTCTTCATCCATTTGGGCCTCCACTCATCAAAACCAGGATGCTTCTCCCTAATTCGACCTATAGCCTCTTTTCCAGATGGGAGATTATATTATTGTGGGAGCCGCTTTTGGAAGAGGTGGCAACAAGAGTACTTGTAATAATCTCTAGCTTTCTTCCTTTCTTCATCCATTTGGGCCTCCACTCCATCAAAACCAGGATGCTTCTCCCTAATTCGACCTATAGCCTCTTTTCCAGATGGGAGATTATATTATTGTGGGAGCCGCTTTTGGAAGAGGTGGTAACAAGAGTACTTGTAATAATCTCTAGCTTTCTTCCTTTCTTCATCTATTTGGGCCTCCACTCCATCAAAACCAGGATGCTTCTCCCTAATTCGACCTATAGCTTCTTTTCCAGATGGGAGATTATATTATTATGGGAGCCGCTTTAGGAAGAGGTGGCAACAAGAGTACTTGTAATAATCTCTAGCTTTCTTCCTTTCTTCATCCATTTGGGCCTCCACTCCATCAAAACCAGGATGCTTCTCCCTAATTCGACCTATAGCTTCTTTTCCAGATGGGAGATTATATTATTGTGGGAGCCGCTTTTGGAAGACGTGGCAACAAGAGTACTTGTAATAATCTCTAGCTTTCTTCCTTTCTTCATCCATTTTGGCCTCCACTCCATCAAAACCAGGATGCTTCTCCCTAATTCGACCTATAGCTTCTTTTCCAGATGGGAGATTATATTATTGTGGGAGCCGCTTTTGGAAGACGTGGCAACAAGAGTACTTGTAATAATCTCTAGCTTTCTTCCTTTCTTCATCCATTTGGGCCTCCACTCCATCAAAACCAGGATGCTTCTCCCTAATTCGACCTATAGCCTCTTTTCCAGATGGGATATTATATTATTGTGGGAGCCGCTTTTGGAAGAGGTGGCAACAAGAGTACTTGTAATAATCTCTAGCTTTCTTCCTTTCTTCATCCATTTGGGCCTCCACTCCATCAAAACCAGGATGCTTCTCCCTAATTCGACCTGTAGTCTCTTTTCCAGATGGGAGATTATATTATTGTGGGAGCCGCTTTTGGAAGAGGTGGCAACAAGAGTACTTGTAATAATCTCTAGCTTTCTTCCTTTCTTCATCAATTTGGGCCTCCACTTCATCAAAACCAGGATGCTTCTCCCTAATTAGACCTATAGCTTCTTTTCCAGATGGGAGATTATATTATTGTGGGAGCCGCTTTTGGAAGACGTGGCAACAAGAGTACTTGTAATAATCTCTAGCTTTCTTCCTTTCTTCATCCATTTGGGCCTCCACTCCATCAAAACCAGGATGCTTCTCCCTAATTCGACCTATAGCCTCTTTTCCAGATGGGAGATTATTTTATTGTGGGAGCCGCTTTTGGAAGACGTGGCAACAAGAGTACTTGTAATAATCTCTAGCTTTCTTCCTTTCTTCATCCATTTGGGCCTCCACTCCATCAAAACCAGGATGCTTCTCCCTAATTCGACCTATAGCCTCTTTTCCAGATGGGAGATTATATTATTGTGGGAGCCGCTTTAGGAAGAGGTGGCAACAAGAGTACTTATAA
The DNA here is from genome assembly GCA_947458855.1 of Monopis laevigella. Classification (NCBI taxonomy): domain Eukaryota; kingdom Metazoa; phylum Arthropoda; class Insecta; order Lepidoptera; family Tineidae; genus Monopis; species Monopis laevigella. Next base: position 23,785,804 of record OX381586.1, on the reverse strand, counting down.
TAATCTCTAGCTTTCTTCCTTTCTTCATCCATTTGGGCCTCCACTCCATCAAAACCAGGATGCTTCTCCCTAATTCGACCTATAGCCTCTTTTCCAGATGGGAGATTATATTATTGTGGAAGCCGCTTTTGGAAGAGGTGGCAACAAGAGTACTTGTAATGAGATTATTATATTATCTTTCTTCCTTTCTTCATCATTCAAACTGAACCAAAAGAGCAGCGGAACGGTCGGGTCTGTCCATCAAATCCACAGCGGATGTAAGCCACCTTAAGACAGCCTTAATCTTCTTTGAGTTCTTATTGACAGACTTTAAAATAAAAAACAAACTTACAAATAAACATAAAATAAAGTTTTAAGTTTGCAACAAGTCAAAATAAATTTTAGTTTTGTTGTTAAAACGAGTTTTAAGTTCCCTTACTAAGGGAAACAAACATAAAACAATTTACAAACCCTTACCTACCTAACCCTAATAATAAGGAAAAAACTAAATTTTAATACGTGGTGGCATATACGTGGTGACCGAGTTGGTTAGACCTTGGACTTAAAAACACTTAGGTTCCTGATTCGAATCCCAATGTGTACCTACCAATGAGATTTTAATTAAAAAAATTATGTACATTTGTTTGACAACACCACTATAGTGCCTCGGAGAGCACGTTAAGCTGTCGGTCCCGGTTTCACTATAGCAACATGTGAAACTTTTTTTAGATGGGTTATTGAGTCTATTCAAAACATCGCGACGAGCTAGCCATTTGTTCGGTGTAGACTCATATCATCGGCTACGTCGAGGTGGGATTAAAACCCCTCCGTTGGGTACCCTGGGGCCGTCTAGGCGGTCTCGGGCGCCGTAAGGCACCCGTGATGATATGTTTGCACAAGGAATATTATACAAACTTACCTGACCTGTCTGACCCTAAGAAAGGTAGCAAAGCATAGGCAAATCACATAAGGTCAAAATTATAATAAATAAAGGTGTACCGTTGGAGGAATTTATGATTTCTCCAAACCAAATGGTACAACAAAACTGTTGGTTTTGTTAAGAAAATAAACTAAATCTAGCCAACTAACCAGTTACCAAACTGAGCTAGGAACAAATAATTTGAGGTTATACACGCTACCAAAATGTGCACAGATGGGAAAATATAAAACCCACTAACAAAATGTGCAAGCATGTGTACGAACCACGCTCTGCTACCAGAAATATGCAAGAAGCCGAGAAACAAAACTAGTCCAGGATTCTCACACGGGTGCGATACGCACCGCTATATAAGTTTAAAAATTACTTACTGGGTGGCTATCGTGGTTACACTTCAGCGACGAGTTCCCTGGGTACCCAAGGAATGCAATATCTTCGTTGTCTTCTCTGAACCACTAACGTGCCACGCAATTACTATTCAGATTTATACGCAACAATACCACGTTCAAACAAATATATAATAAATATCAACAACACAACACGACAAATCTGACAATTATTTGTAGGCGCCTACATACATGGCGAACGAAACACTACATAATTAATTCAATTTACTATCTAATAATATAGAAGGCCGCACAAATTAAATTATCTCGGAACAAAACACCATCTTTTTCACACAAACAGGGGCTTTATTCCGAGTTTTCACACGTTCACCGTCGCGCATTTTGCGTAAAGTACGGGTATTGAAATATAAGTTTTATCCAGTTAATTATAAAGTTGAAATTCTAATGCTCCATATATGTTCAAACTTGCGAAGAATTCGTGTATTTCAAGATGGCTGCATTATAATAGCCAACCTAATACATACCATATAACCATTGGAATAGAGCTTATATTTCCATATTTATAGTTTGCGCAACGTCTTGTCGTGATTAGCGGTTGATAACTCGGAATAAGTAACGTCCATAGAGTATTGTCAATACCGAACATCCACTATTACCACTATATCGCCTTACCCTATATCCAGCGGCGTGTTCGGAAACTAACACTTTAAAACTGGGTAATGTCACTACACTATATGCATCTCTTATTCTCTAAGCATTTTTCAATATTTTTATCGCACTCTGTGACATTACCTAGTGTTAAAGTGTCACGTTTCCGAACACGGCCCAGCATGCTGGATGTGCGCACGAAGGTGTATGCTACGTCCAGCAAAGTGACCTTGGCGGGCTGTACAGCACGGATTAATAGTAACTTATTGTGCGTCAGGCGCTTAAGTACTTGTACTATTATTTCTTCTGCTTAAGGGAACACTTAGGTGAAACGCACTATAGTGATCTCTGGGATTTGTTGGCTTTAATATAATAAGACCTACTGCCACTTCATAATAATAAATACATAAAATTATATTTAAAAAAATACACGATAATAATACAAGAATTTTAATATTAATTAAATTATTTTTTCTAGTAATAGCATAATTCTAGAAACAAAAATACTTATTTTCTGATAATCTATTTCTTGGTTTGGGTATCCAGATATTTTTTCAAAATTTATATTTATTTCATTTATATATTATTATTTCATTGTTTTTTTGAGTTTCCAGTTGTTTGAGTTTCCAGTTGTTTGAGCAACTTTTCTATTCCTATTTTCTATAACACGCACATCTATAGTCACTTATAAGAGTTTTCCTAACAAGAATAAAATCATTTTGGTTCAATAAAATATCAAAGCAAAAGCAATTTCGACACTTTTCAGCATCGTGATAATTTTTATAATAAATTGTATATACATGGACTTTTGTCTACAATCTGACAGTTTAGTTTTGATGTAAATAAGCTGCGTACTACCGTTTTCGATAAAAGTCGACACATATCTTCCAATGCGCCAAATTAGTCTATTCGTTATATGTCGTGGTAGCGCGTGTTAGCTTTGTAGATATATATCTTACCGATCGATATTTATCGAACCGAATGTCGCGCGTGCTCGGCCCCTATGTCTACCTAAGGTTTACCTTATATTTTTGTTGAATAAATTAATATAACGTCGTTATGACGTCATTCTGACGTAGATTAAGCTTGGCTTTTTAACAATGGCTCCAAAAAATCTTAGAAAATTACGTCATAACGATTGGCGTAATCACCATGCACGGGCCCTACCGGGAAGCCCATCGACGCGTCGATCGATAGAAATCGAAACTCAAATGTATGGGATTTGACATTTCTCTTCGATCGAGTACTTATAAATACATTTTCCTATACATTTTTATCAATCGACGCGTCGATCGGTATGTCGATGTAGCTTCCCCTGTATAACCATTTTAAAGGAAGCCTTGAGCTCCGGAATTCCGGAACTGAATGGTTTAATATCGAAACCCAATACTGGAATTGAAAAATGGTACGATATTGAAGTTCTACACATAAGTTTCTGTTGGACCACCAAACTCTGGCTACGCCGTGAGCTAAAGAAGCATCTACAAATCCAAAGATTGCCCGAAAATTTATCACTAACTTTGGATGATGCATTAAACAGTGCTTTATCATTAGAAACTACAGAATCAAATGCTTAAACTAATAATTCACAAAGTTTAAATGCGATTTCAATAATAAATGCGGTTTCAATAATAAATGCGGTTTCAATAATAAATGCGGTTTCAATAATAAATGCGGTTTCAATAATAAATGCGGTTCCAATAATAAATGCGGTTTCAATAATAAATGTGGTTTCAATAATAAATGCGGTTTCAATAATAAAGAACAAGTTATACTCCGTTTCAGCTTAATCATTTTATCGGGTTTTTTTTTTTGTGGTGGTAATATTCGTGCCCAAACCAAGTGTACTGTCAATAACTGAGACGTTTCGTTAGATTTTATCCAACAAAAGTACTAAGTAAGTAAGGTAGTAATTGTGTCATACTGACAATGTCTACCTTATATTCTTATAGCTTTGTTGGATAAAACCTAACGAAAGGTCTCAGTTATTGACAGTACACTTGGTTTGGGCAACAAAACTATAATATAATGTGCAAGAAGTCGGGATACCAAACTTTTCACTTGAAGATTCTTATACCGGTGCGTTATGCACCGCTAAAAATAACTTAACTATTACTTACTGTGTATGGTGGCTCTTGTGCTGGTGGCTCTTGTATGGTAACTTCAGCGACGAGTTCCCTGGGTACCCAAGGAATGCAATATTTTCGTTGTCTTCTGAACCACTAACATGCCACACAATTACGATTTGTTAACAATACTACATGGGAACAAATATATAATAAATAGCAAACTTCACAACGCGACAAATCTGACAATTATTTGTAGGCGCCTAAACACATGGCGAACGAAACACTACACACAAAATTAACAATATAAATTAACTATCTATTATATTAGCGTTACTCAGAACAAAAACCGTGTTGACCACAACAGAACTGTCATCCCGTTTTTTTCTTTTTTCCTTGTGTGAAGAACGAAATGGCTAGCTTTTGCCCATACAGCCTTATCAATGCCGAACACTGACAATGTCTACCTTATATTCTTATATGTTTGTTGAACCAAACCTAAGAAAAGGTTTTGTAATAATAAACTCATAAATAAGAATTTCAACCAAAATATATTTGGTAAACATTGACATGATGTTCTTTATTTGTAAAGGCTCTTCAATATCAGGACATTGTCAAGTGTGGATTTACTAGATATATGTTGTGGGAATACACCAATGAGCCAATTGAAGCGATCATAATCTCTCTATAAAAGACTTTTTAAGCAAATTTTAATATTAGAGAATTTATACGCCTTAATTTTTTAATTAAAACAATACAAAAATAACCGTAAATACCGGTTTTGCGATAATAAAAAAAACAGGTTTCTATTCACTCGGATAACCGGTTTGCATGCCCTAGTAAATAGTTAATAATGAATGTGCAGCGGGCGTGCGACGTTGGTCGCGGCGGGCGGCGTTCGCGGCGCCCCCGCGCTGGGCCGCCGCCGTGGCCGACCGCCGCCAGCGCCGCGCCCACCACCCGCCCAGCACGCCGCTCTTCCCCTACTACGGTAACTATCATATTTACTACTTACTACACAATTCTTCCTAATTAAACATGATTTATATTTATTTCATCGAAAAAGTTTCATCTTAATTGTAATTACTAGTAGAGGAAAATAAAACAAACATATTATTATAATAATAAATATACCAAAATTCACATAGAAGAAGTGAATGCCACCAGTGGTGGCTATTGGGATAAACATCGTGCCAATTGCCACCAGTGGTGGCGTATGGGAACGATTACTGGAAGAACACTTTACTTAAAATATGATTTATTTATTTTAAGCATATTTATTTTTGTCGCTAAAAAACAAAACCGGCTTTAAAGTGTTCCTCGAGGACTCGATAAGTTTTTATGAATAAAACCATTTCAGTATATATTTTTATTATCCGTACAGAGTTTGAGGGATGGAACCCTGAGGAAAACGATGTATTGGATGACCCCTTAGGAAGCCCACATTGGTGGGATGCAGACGAACCCCTAGAGACGACCGAGCATCCCCCTATAGAGATGACCAACAATCCACGCATAGACTCTACCGAAACTATACGAATAGAGACGACTGAGACTCCACACGTAGAGACGACAGAGAATCCACGCATAGAGTCTACTGAGACTCCACACAGAGATACTACAGAGGCTCCACACATAGAGACGACTGAGACTCCACACAGAGAGACTACAGAGGCTCCACACATAGAGACGACCGAGACTCCAGAGACGACAGAGAATCCACTCATAGTGTCTACTGAGACTCCACATATAGAGACGACAGAGACTCCACACAGAGAGACTACAGAGGCTCCACACATAGAGACGACCGAGACTTCACATATAGAGACGACAGAGAATCCACTCATAGTGTTTACTGAGACTCCACATATAGAGACGACAGCGACTCCACACATAGAGACGACAGCGACTCCGCACATAGAGACGACCGAGACTCTACATATAGAGACGACCGAGACTCCACATATAGAGACGACCGAGACTCCACATATAGAGACGACCGAGACTCCACATATAGAGACGACAGAGAATCCACTCATAGTCTTTACTGAGACTCCACATATAGAGACGACAGCGACTCCACACATAGAGACGACCGAGACTCCATCCATAGCAACAGTCACCCCGATGGAAAAGGAAAGCATCCCCATCGCGCCTATCTCTCCGTTGATAGAGAGAGTCTCACCAACCGGTGTATTGTTCACAGTCTCCCCACATATCAATCCAACTGAAACCGTTCGGCCATGCGAAACAGAAGAGACAATTGTTACGGGCAATGGTTCGGCTGCAGATGTGTCGGATGCCGTCCACGACACGACTGTATCGGACACTAACAATGACACAGGAATGAATATGAGTAGGACTGATAGCCTGAATGATACAGGAATCCATATATCAGATACCATTAATGATATATCAGATACTGTTAATGATACAGAAAATATTGTATCAGATACCATCAATGATACCGGAATTGATATGTCAGATACCGTTAATGATACGGAGAATGATGTATCAGATAGCATGATTGCTACAGGGATGCCCGTTTCGCAGCCGGAGCCAGATGTCACTAATGAATCCACGGCGGGTGAATCTATCGAAATAAGAGACTTGGAGGTGAGTTGCATGATTTACCAATTATAAAAAAAATATAATAATAAAAATATTTATTTCACCACAAAATACAATAACAAACAAGTTTGTGCCCTGACTCCTGAACTAGTCGTGAGACTGTATCTCAGGAGCCAGTGCTCTTCTCCTGGTACATGATAATGGCTTACATTCTAATAAATCACAAAATACAATAAATAAAATAATGTTAATATACATGGTGACTTTGAAAGGATGTACTTTGGGCTAATATGAGGTTCTACTGATCAATACGAACAACTTTTTCCATGGAACCATGTGCCGCAAATGAAAAAAAATATTGCCTTCTCCATACAAACTAGTAATGTTAAAATGACCAATTTGTATGGGGAAGCCAAATTTTTTTTTCATTTGCGACACATGGTTCCATGGGAAATATTGTTCGATTTGATCAGCAGAACCTCATATTAGCCCAAAGTACATCCTTTCAAATTCACCCTGTATATATATATATATAAAATATATATATATATATATACATCTCGCTATACATTTGGCGTCCGACATGCTTTAAATTTGCATTTAATCTGGCATCCACCGATATTTGACGTCCGTATACGGACGTCAAATAGCCTAAGACCGGGAACGTGCCCCCACACCTCAGTCCTGCCCCCTGTCAAAAATAAGGTGGAAGCAAAATTTACTCGGTTTTAACTGATTTTGGGTATCAAAAGTTCGGCGAAGTACCGCCAGAGGCGCTGCTCTGTGTATATCATCCGCAAAGTATATTGCAATTTAATTCTGGCATCTAATGGCTTCCGGCCGATGGCCTTGTATTGTCCGTCATTTCATGCAGACGTATTCGTGGCGTTCGGACGTCCATAACGTATTGAATTTACAACGAGTACTCGAAGCCAAAAAACGAGATTCAGTATCCGAATCTCGTTTTTAAGAAAGGTAAGTAACTTTATAATTTATGTATTACCTTGCTGCAAATTAATATCATCAACCATAATAGTTGAAATTACACCTACTTATAAGACGATCTTATAATTTTTTTTTAAATTGTTTATTTTGTCGTGACTAGTGGATGTAGAGAATAGGATTGAAAGGGGTGAGTTATGAATTATGATACTTAATATGATATTTATAAGAGGGCGACCTAGGCGAACATTAGACACACATTATATTAATACACATTACAGTGGAAACCCTAAACACCACAGTTATCACACCAAACAATAAATTTTGCATCCCAGTCTTACCTACTTAAGGGGGAATTCGTATATGTGACGTCATCACCTTCTGTCAGATTTCACTCAAAAATGTTTGAGATCATTTCTTCAATTTATTCTAACTGTGGACAGTTGAGCCCAAAAGTCAATCTGTTGAAATTTCATTGTATGGAGTGTGACAGTTTATTATTTTAGAAATCTTACCATTTTATTTTAAATAATGTATTGTCGAAATAGTCAAGAAATGTAATTTTATATGCGGGGATTTAATGTTTCAATAAAATTGATGTATTACTATAATTTCCAGACATGCATACAAAGTGTGATATTACCGGTACATTTTATTAATATATATTAATTCTAACAGTTTAAATTTATTATAAGGCATTGGTAAGAGTGACTATTACTGGACTCCGCTTTGTAATAAACTAAGAATTTATATTAAACAAAACTTTTTTTTTTGGACTATTTAAGCCAGTCTAAGTATTTGTTTAAAAAAATGCTGTCATATGAATTGACATTACTAAGGATTGGGGTCTGCGTCACTTTAATCTACTTACCCATCTATCTACATTAAAAATATTCCGGAGTTACCTTATTGGAATAATTTTATGTAAAATATTTTATTTTAAATAAATTAGTTTTTTATAGTAAAATAACTTAGATACACATACATTTAAATATATATACATAACTTCTACAGGGCCTCAGGGTATTCAAAGCAATCATGATCTCTACATTATATATATCAATTATCTGTCAGTTTGTTTTGAACTGGTCTAATTAACACTCATAAGGCTTAAATATAAAAAGATACGTAGGAAAATATGAAACAAAAATTGACATTTAAAATCTGTACGTACTAAATTAAATGCAAGTATCACGTTCTTTCATTATACAAAATATCTTCGGTTTATCGGTTTTGATCACCTAGATATTATACCTATATCCATTCTCAATAATTAGTCTATCGTTTTTAGACATAACATAATATATTATCATAAAATTGACCTTACTGTTACACCATAGCCTACATAAATATACTCTTTATACATTACACACACGCATCATACACACAACACGACGTGTACTACACATATTACACCCATACACATTCACTTTTATCAATAATTCTTATCAACTTTAATTACTTATTCTGTTTCTTGTAACGTGAGCGTTAGATTATCAAAATAACGATTTCTGTTATTAGCGCGCTCTCCTCCAATCAGAAAAGGTAAACAACTACTCTGATTGGAGGAGAACGCGCTAATAGCGGAATTTGTTATTTTGACAATCTGACGTTCGCGTTATAAGAAACAAAATGTGGCCGCTGGTAGGTATATGTATAAAAATGTAAAAAAAAAATAATAAAATCTTTTCAGCGTTTAAAATGTTTTTTATTTAAATATTGTAAAAATGTAATATTATTTTATAAAAGCAGCTGTCACTATTTAAAAAATAAATATTGGTTACTATTATAGTTGTATTGGACACGAGCTCTTGGTCTAACAGAAGTATTGTCATACTTAGTAGGTGGTCTCACCAATAAATACCTGAAAAATGATTATTTACATTTACCGACAAATATCATATAAACTATCCGTACTTTAGTAGTTACCATGGTTTATTATCCGTCAAAAAATATAGATTGATTATAGAGAACGGTCGCTAGTTATGATTTGGATTAGGCGTGGATTTTTTCGATTATCGAGGCGGTAGTCTCCTTTCATGGTGTAGGTAGTTATAAAACGCAGTAGCAGTAAATTTGTTGAAAACTCAGAGACCTGGCATTCCACCAATCATGTGGAATGATAATAATTATTTTTTAGCGTAACATTTTCAATATGTATTTTAGTTTTATACTTAGCGTAAAATTATTCAAATAATGTTCTAGAAATTGCCCACCGCCAGTTTCTAAAACATAGTTCGAATTATTCTATGCTAGAAATTATTTATTATTATTTCGTATTGTTCTTTTTTATCGCCGCCCATTTGGTAACAGCATCATTTGGCCGGCCATAGTAAATCGGTCTAATTCTATAGAAATTACATCGTATTGGTCCCTATTCATAAATATTGTATGTTTGTCATGAGTTAGATACAAACAGTCACCCATCCTAAAATAAAATAAAACTTTGATTCTGTAATAACATTAATGATTATAAAATAAGACAATACATTATTATGTTAGTATTTAAATGTTATGTAGATAATAAAATTGTTGAACTACTCTGCCATTTATAAACATATTTTTTTGGATAATGGATGGAACCCTATTGAGCTTTGCTTTGGACATATATAAAAAAAACTTTATTAAAAAAAAATCAATTAAAATAAATAGGTAAAATATGTTTAAAAATTGTTAAATAATTTGCGCCCGACGATACATTTTATAAAAAATATAAAAGCGACCAAAATAAATAGCTGTTGCGTAGTTTTAGTTACATCGGACAGTCTGTCTTTTTTTTTGTAAGGTTATACTGACAGTGACAATTGGTGAAAATTGCATATTTATTTTAGCTGAATCTGTAGTTAATCGTGTTAAAAGGTGTAAAAACATAGAATATAATCAAAATAAATATGTACTTGTCTTATAAAGTTCCCAACAGTGAATATTTAGTGTTCTGATAGTGAAATAGAAAAAAGCGACGCGGAGCCACCTTTCACAGACGGGATCGCCCGCACAATGACGGCCTGTCATGGATTTTGTATGAAGATTTATGTCTGGCAAGTTTTTGTAATTATTTAATTAATAATTTTCTATTAAACTTGCAAAAATCTCTCTATACTTTTTTAGAATACATAATAAACTATTGATATCTATTTTTTTACCACTATAAATTGTTGTAGTTTTGTCGTTTGCAGAGATGTTAAAAAGTACAAAATTTTCATGTTTTGGAAAATATAAATACATTTTTTATTGAAATAATATATAGGAGACTATATTAATCTCTTCATACATTTCAAGTTAAAGAGTTACTATTTGCATAATAATAGTTGTCTGTGAGTATCGAGTAAATTTCTTTAACAAACATTTTTAGTTTTGTAGTTCTAGATTTTCAGAATACAGCCTTAATAAAAAAGTAACCAGTCTTACTGCTGAGTGCTCGTCGCATCGAGTCGGGTCTTCGGTCTTTTACGAGCTCGGGCACCCGAGCAGTGCTCGAGCTCATAAAAGACAGAAGTAAAGATCACACCATTACATCTTACATCCCACTCTCACTCGTTGGACAAATAACTAGTCTCACTACTCGCCGTGTCTCTGCCCGCGGTCAACGAACTTGGCTCGGGTTGTCGTGGGGTATCTCGCTCACGCTCGCGTGATTACGGCTAGATTTTATTTTCTTCTCTCTCTACCAACAACTCTGTGTATGATCATTCTAATCTCAAAAAGTAATTCCATCGATTTTAATTTAGTAATTTATCAATAATAGTTAGGGTGATTATATTTTTTTTTTGTAAAATTAATATAAATTTTATTTTTGTTTGCCGGCCAAGCAAATTGGATAAAACAACTGCGTATAATTTTTATTGTGGAATGTATAGAATAAGAATAAATTTGTCGTGGGAGTAGGCAGGGGTGGTGTTGGAGTTTGAAAAAAAATATTGGTGTCGATATGATTGTTTAGATATAATAGGTGATATTGACGATGACTTTATTTTTATACTAAATCATGGCTTCGCCCGTGGCCTGTTTAATTTTATTATGAAATAATATATAAGTCTGCGGGTCCTGATCATATCTCTCCAGTATTTGTTATAGCCTGTGCCCGGAGTTTGCAATTTCCATTGCAAGCCCTGTTATTTCATAGATCCATCAATGAAGGAATCGTACCTAATATATGGAAATCTGCTTTCGTAACACCCATATTTAAAAAAGGTCAAAAGAATGATGTTTCAAACTATCGGCCTATCTCTAAACTCTGCATATTTGCAAAGGTATTGGAAAGAATTGTATATGTTCAAACTTACGCTGCATTAAAATCATCTTTTAGTCCGAACCAACATGGATTTCTGAATGGTAGATCCACGGTTTCGAATCTTATTCTTTCCAATGAATATATTGTTAATCACATGGAAAGGGGTGGTCAGGTGGATGCTATATATACAGATTATAGTAAGGCATTTGATCGCATAGACCACAATATCCTCCTTTGGAAATTAAGTAATTCTGGTATCCATGGTAGTCTTTATCGATGGTTTACGTCTTACGTTGAGAATCGATCTCAAGCCGTGGCTCTTGGCGGATACATGTCATCTTGGACGCATATTCCCTCGAGAGTACCGCAGGGATCTATACTGGGTCCCCTATTATTTATAATATTCGTTCAGGATATTGATTCATGTTTCCGCTATTCTAAGGTGTTATTATTTGCTGATGACATGAAAATTTTAAAACCAATAACAGCTGATATAGACACCTTTAATCTACAGGCGGATCTCTTGCGATTAGATGAATACTGCCAGCTTAATAGACTAGATCTAAATGTTTCCAAATGCATCTGTATTTCGTTTACTCGCAGGAGGTCGCCAACTTGTTCAAGGTATTATTTGAAAGGAAGGGAGCTCTCACGTATTTCGGAGGTTAAAGACCTTGGTGTCGTACATGACTCTAAATTACTTTTTGACAGTCACATTGATAGCGTTGTAACCAAAGCATCAAAGGCTCTGGGCTTTGTTTTAAGAATGTCTTCAAATTTTAAAAACGTCAATACCATCAAAATTTTATATTGTTCGTATGTTCGTAGCCTCTTGGAGTACGCATCACAAATATGGAATCCCAGATATGAGGTACACAGAACACGTGTAGAGAATATTTAAAAAAGATTCATGCGATATTTATGTTTTAGAACTGGTCAAAGGAACTTAACTTATGAGCAAAAGTGTATTAAACATCACTTTCTGCCTTTGACAATTAGGCGAAATATTGCAGATGTAACCTACCTTATTGATGTATTCCGCGGTAAGGTGGATTCCTCTGAATTGATTAGTCAATTAAACTTAAGGACCACTGGCTTGAGAACTAGGAGTTCTGCCATCTTCCATCTGCCTATTGCTTATACAAATTTTAGGCAAAAGGCATATTTTTGGAGGACGTGCAGTTTCTTTAATAGTAATAGTTCTGATTTAGACCTATTCTGTACGAAGCCGTCTTTTGCGCGAAAAACCCTAGCCGGATCATTCTGTGAGAGAATTTTTTAGTTTTAGGTATAATTGGTAATTTTGTTTGAACTTCATTATTGTTATTTGTTATTTTCTTTGTATTATTTTTGTTTTTGTTTATATTTTTGTTTGGTATAAGACTATTATTATGCATTACGTTACATTTATATGTGTAAACTTATTAATGGCCTTATATTAAAATACTATAACTAACTATAAATTTGTTAGCCGTAAGAATGAACCTGAAATGTAATAAATAAATAAAATAAATAAATATGCCAAACAAACATTTGGTGGGATTTTAAGCCAAATTAATAACTTAATCGAACGCTTGCATAGATAGGTAGGTACCTAGGTAGAATTATTATTTCTTTACTTGAATTCGTAAGTAGTAATACGATTTAAAGGCTTAGCCTATGTCGCATCAAAATGAACTCTTTGTTAATGTAATGATTAAATTAAAAAATGGCGACGAATGTACCAAATTTATTGTGCAGTTCGAATGACAGCTGGTACATTCGATTCCATTTTTTATTTTAATCATTACATTACGTTAACAGACACTTGGATGCAACCGGCCCTTATAGTGAGTTGTATGACCGCAGTTTGACGACCACGGGTCTGAACTATCTAAACTAATATTAAAAAGTAAAAATATTTGAATTTTTTATGTTTTAGTGTGGCTGTATGAATATAAAAAATACTTACCTATCCGATTTAAATAACTGAAATACTAATTAATTGGCTTCACAGCACAACAATGATTTATTAATTTGGTAAATATTTACAATATGACATCAGAATATTTATTGATTATTCGACTTCATTCTAAAAGATGTATCAATAGGTATAATAAAGTCGAAATAATTACTTAATAAATCTTCCGACTTCATTCTAAATAATGTATCAATAGGTATAATAAAGTCAAAATAATTACTTAATAAATCTTCCGACTTCATTCTAAAAGATGTATCAATAGGTATAATAAAGTCAAAATAATTACTTAATAAATCTTCCGATGTCATAAAGTAAAATTATACCAATAATTTAAGCGGTAAGTAAATTTCAGTTCTACTGCAGTGATCATCGCAGGAACTTGCCTTCTTAATTAAAACTAATAAACTGTTTTAGAATTAATTAAAATGATAGTATGTATGTATGATGCTTAAAGGTAATTAATTGTAAACAGTATGTTAGTTCTAATTAAGAAGGCAAGTTAGTTGGTTTTATGAATATTTTTGTGGACTAAAATTTATTTACCGCTTATATTAACTATTATTCTGTATTTTAACATTTTATATTTGTTTAGTTCTTCATTCAGCATCTATACGTTCAACATGACCGAACCACCATGACATACTTCTTTCATCATCACAACATCAAATATTGAAAGATTTCCGTTCTACTTCTTTCTCTCAATACACAACTTTCATTGCATGTATCACATGACACATCCATACTTAAGTCTCGGGAGCAGAAAACTATTTTGACCAATTTTCCTGGCTGTTAGGGAAATATTGCGCATAATATCATTAAATGGACCATTTACCTTATTTCTCGCATTCACTATCTCCATCCATACATCTCTATCTTACTGTGTCTTGTACAATACTTCCCAGATATAAAAACTCATTTGTTCAACATTCATTCCACATAAATTTTACATTCAGTTGCATTCTCGCATATTTCAAATACCATTAATTTAGCCTTCTGTATATTTATTTGTAATCCTTTCTTCCTACCTATTTCATTCATTATCGACAAAGTTTCTTCAGTGTTCTTGATGAATTCTACAATAAAATAGCATCACCAGCAAAGTACTTAATAATAATGTTGTTCAATTTCCTACCATCTCTTAAATTTTTAATTCTTTTAAAACAACTATTTAAATATTAAATTCTTGATTTCCAAGCCACATATAATTTTAGGTTCATTCTTCGGAAGAGCTTCCATACCATTTTTAGTTCATAAAATAATTACTACAACAACTTCTTCTAACCTTTAAACTTTTTTCTTTTAACCTTTGGAAGGTGCCTACCTTAGAGATAGTTAAAACGCCATTTTCTACGGCTCTGACAAGATACTATCACTTCCTCCACATTCATAAACCTGGCCGTGATTGGGGTTTTAACAAATTACAATTTGCCTATGCTGATTCATCTGAATCATAAAAAGATAGAATAAAGATAGGTAGTATCTTCTACCTATTTTGTTCTTTATATTTCCTGAGTCAAAGAATCCCTAGTATTATAAGCGTTTTTGTCTTTGCTTTTTAATTGTGAACATTTTTTTTTATTATTGAACAATTTTAATTGTATTTACGTTTCATACGTAACTTTTTTTATAACAAGAAGTCTTTATTTTTTAAGCGTTTTTTATTGTGATACTTTTTAAAGTATTTTTTTGTTTAATTATACTGGATAGTTTATTATTTTACTTTTTATTATTGAATATTTTTTTATATAATGTACCTACTTAGATATTGGAGTTCCTTATTTTCATTAATGATATTGTACAGGTGATACCCAAGGAATGTCTCGTCCTTCTTTTTGCTGATGATGTGAAGCTCCATTGGTGTATCTGATGTATACACTGCTGGAACCGCTCACAATCCTGCTGAGTTTATACGGAAGTTGCCAGCTTCACATCATCAGCAAAAAGAAGGACGAGACATTCCTTGGGTATCACCTGTACAATATCATTAATGAAAATAAGGAACTCCAATATCTAAGTAGGTACATTATATAAAAAAATATTCAATAATAAAAAGTAAAATAATAAACTATCCAGTATAATTAAACAAAAAAATACTTTAAAAAGTATCACAATAAAAAACGCTTAAAAAATAAAGACTTCTTGTTATAAAAAAAGTTACGTATGAAACGTAAATACAATTAAAATTGTTCAATAATAAAAAAAAATGTTCACAATTAAAAAGCAAAGACAAAAACGCTTATAATACTAGGGATTCTTTGACTCAGGAAATATAAAGAACAAAATAGGTAGAAGATACTACCTATCTTTATTCTATCTTTTTATGATTCAGATGAATCAGCATAGGCAAATTGTAATTTGTTAAAACCCCAATCACGGCCAGGTTTATGAATGTGGAGGAAGTGATAGTATCTTGTCAGAGCCGTAGAAAATGGCGTTTTAACTATCTCTAAGGTAGGCACCTTCCAAAGGTTAAAAGAAAAAAGTTTAAAGGTTAGAAGAAGTTGTTGTAGTAATTATTTTATGAACTAAAAATGGTATGGAAGCTCTTCCGAAGAATGAACCTAAAATTATATGTGGCTTGGAAATCAAGAATTTAATATTTAAATAGTTGTTTTAAAAGAATTAAAAATTTAAGAGATGGTAGGAAATTGAACAACATTATTATTAAGTATTTTGCTGGTGATGCTATTTTATTGTAGAATTCATCAAGAACACTGAAGAAACTTTGTCGATAATGAATGAAATAGGTAGGAAGAAAGGATTACAAATAAATATACAGAAGGCTAAATTAATGGTATTTGAAATATGCGAGAATGCAACTGAATGTAAAATTTATGTGGAATGAATGTTGAACAAATGAGTTTTTATATCTGGGAAGTATTGTACAAGACACAGTAAGATAGAGATGTATGGATGGAGATAGTGAATGCGAGAAATAAGGTAAATGGTCCATTTAATGATATTATGCGCAATATTTCCCTAACAGCCAGGAAAATTGGTCAAAATAGTTTTCTGCTCCCGAGACTTAAGTATGGATGTGTCATGTGATACATGCAATGAAAGTTGTGTATTGAGAGAAAGAAGTAGAACGGAAATCTTTCAATATTTGATGTTGTGATGATGAAAGAAGTATGTCATGGTGGTTCGGTCATGTTGAACGTATAGATGCTGAATGAAGAACTAAACAAATATAAAATGTTAAAATACAGAATAATAGTTAATATAAGCGGTAAATAAATTTTAGTCCACAAAAATATTCATAAAACCAACTAACTTGCCTTCTTAATTAGAACTAACATACTGTTTACAATTAATTACCTTTAAGCATCATACATACATACTATCATTTTAATTAATTCTAAAACAGTTTATTAGTTTTAATTAAGAAGGCAAGTTCCTGCGATGATCACTGCAGTAGAACTGAAATTTACTTACCGCTTAAATTATTGGTATAATTTTACTTTATGACATCGGAAGATTTATTAAGTAATTATTTTGACTTTATTATACCTATTGATACATCTTTTAGAATGAAGTCGGAAGATTTATTAAGTAATTATTTTGACTTTATTATACCTATTGATACATTATTTAGAATGAAGTCGGAAGATTTATTAAGTAATTATTTCGACTTTATTATACCTATTGATACATCTTTTAGAATGAAGTCGAATAATCAATAAATATTCTGATGTCATATTGTAAATATTTACCAAATTAATAAATCATTGTTGTGCTGTGAAGCCAATTAATTAGTATTTCAGTTATTTAAATCGGATAGGTAAGTATTTTTTATATTCATACAGCCACACTAAAACATAAAAAATTCAAGGCCGTGATTGGGGTTTTAACAAATTACAATTTGCCTATGCTGATTCATCTGAATCATAAAAAGATAGAATAAAGATAGGTAGTATCTTCTACCTATTTTGTTCTTTATATTTCCTGAGTCAAAGAATCCCTAGTATTATAAGCGTTTTTGTCTTTGCTTTTTAATTGTGAACATTTTTTTTTATTATTGAACAATTTTAATTGTATTTACGTTTCATACGTAACTTTTTTTATAACAAGAAGTCTTTATTTTTTAAGCGTTTTTTATTGTGATACTTTTTAAAGTATTTTTTTGTTTAATTATACTGGATAGTTTATTATTTTACTTTTTATTATTGAATATTTTTTTATATAATGTACCTACTTAGATATTGGAGTTCCTTATTTTCATTAATGATATTGTACAGGTGATACCCAAGGAATGTCTCGTCCTTCTTTTTGCTGATGATGTGAAGCTGGCAACTTCCGTATAAACTCAGCAGGATTGTGAGCGGTTCCAGCAGTGTATACATCAGATACACCAATGGAGTATCGAGAACTGTCTTGATCTGAACATAGAAAAATGTTCAATTATGACTTTTTCTCGATCCCAAAGTCGTATCGGTTACCTTTATACGCTTGAGAAAGCCCAGCTTACGCGCATTTGGGATACGGTCCGGGATCTCGGAGTCCTGTTCAGCAGTGATTTAACATTCCACACTCATATAATCAACCACATCAAAATGTGTGCAAGAGCTAGAAAGAACTTAGGATGGGTAATGAGGCAAACACGAGACTTTTCTGATCCTGGAACCCTGGTAGTGTTGTACAACTCAAATGTCCGGAGCATATTGGAGTTCAACTCCATTTTATGGAATCCGAGGGTAGGTACATACACCCTTATGGTAGAAAAGGCGCAGAAAATGTTCTTAAGATGTTTGTATAATAAGACTTATGGATACTATCCATTTATGTATCCTACTTTGTTTCTATTGGGTATGCTCAACTTTAATTCGTTAGCAGTTCGTCGTAATAAGGCTTTAGTGTTATATATTTTAGATATATTAAGGGGGAAAAGTTACATACCTACTATATTACAACAATTATCTGTTTGTACCAGATAGGTATCTGCGCGTGCGCGGCCATACACTGTTTGCTGAGGTATTAGTTAGATAATTCTGTAATGTACAATTTTTCTATTAAATAAATAAATTTATAAAGTGTAGTTTGTATTGTGTGACTGTTTTGCATTATATTAAATTGATTTTAATAAATGATTATTTTTTCTTTATTTTTATTACTCACATTATGGAAGTTTATATGCAATATAAACTATTATCAAAACTTTACCAACTCCCACACTTGTCGTCGAATTGCTGACTAAACATTAGACTGATGTTCGCATAAACTATTATTTCTTCTGTGGCATTACTCGTATGTCAGTAGTTTGACTTACCAGGGGGTAAATTACGAACATCAAGACGATCATAGCTTGTAATTTACCCCCAAATGGAAATATCAGTTTTATTCCCTTGAATATAGAGTTTAAATTCCAATACTCACACATAATCAAATATGAAGAATTTGTTTATTCAAGATGGCGGCATTATTAAAGCCAACCAAATAAAACTATAGGTCTATCGGAATAGAACTGATATTTTTATATTTTATGCGTCTAGCTAGACGCCCAAACACAAAATATACCTGCTATAATATTCAGTGAATTCAAATTGTATTCAAACTAAATGGAGCTCTAATGTGAATGTGTTTAAAATATTTAGCGAATAAACAATATACATGGGACCTCGCTTAAACTGATTTTATGATAGACGCCACTAAAATGTAAAAATATATTCAAATATACATGTAATATACGTGGAAGCCAAAATGACCATGAAATGAAATGGGGTTTAAAAGGCTTAAAAATTGTATGTATGTTAGATAAAAATGTATATAATAAAAAACACAATATTGCGAAATAATATTAATACCACTGAATTAGTACTCTAAATATACGCCAATATTCATTAACAAAATCAAAATAAATCCACTAGAATTGGTGGACGTCATAATAATGGAGTTAGAAAGGACGCCAAAAATGTATCGGGATGTATATATATATATATATATATATATATATATATATATATATATATACATCCCGATACATTTTTGGCGTCCTTTCCAACTCCATTATTATGACGTCCACCATTTCTAGTGGATTTATTTTGATTTTGTTAATGAATATTGGCGTATATTTAGAGTACTAATTCAGTGGTATTAATATTATTTCGCAATATTGTGTTTTTTATTATATACATTTTTATCTAACATACATACAATTTTTAAGCCTTTTAAACCCCATTTCATTTCATGGTCATTTTGGCTTCCTCGTATATTACATGTATATTTGAATATATTTTTACATTTTAGTGGCATCTATCATAAAATCAGTTTAAGCGAGGTCCCATGTATATTGTTTATTCGCTAAATATTTTAAACACATTCACATTAGAGCTCCATTTAGTTTGAATACAATTTGAATTCACTGAATATTATAGCAGGTATATTTTGTGTTTGGGCGTCTAGCTAGACGCATAAAATATAAAAATATCAGTTCTATTCCGATAGACCTATAGTTTTATTTGGTTGGCTTTAATAATGCCGCCATCTTGAATAAACAAATTCTTCATATTTGATTATGTGTGAGTATTGGAATTTAAACTCTATATTCAAGGGAATAAAACTGATATTTCCATTTGGGGGTAAATTACAAGCTATGATCGTCTTGATGTTTGTAATTTACCCCCTGGTAAGTCAAACTACTAACATACGAGTAATGCCACAGAAGAAATAATAGTTTATGCGAACATCAGTCTAATGTTTAGTCAGCAATTCGACGACAAGTGTGGGAGTTGGTAAAGTTTTGATAATAGTTTATATTGCATATAAACTTCCATAATGTGAGTAATAAAAATAAAGAAAAAATAATCATTTATTAAAATCAATTTAATATAATGCAAAACAGTCACACAATACAAACTACACTTTATAAATTTATTTATTTAATAGAAAAATTGTACATTACAGAATTATCTAACTAATACCTCATCAAACAGTGTATGGCCGCGCACGCGCAGGTACCTATCTGGTACAAACAGATAATTGTTGTAATATAGTAGGTATGTAACTTTTCCCCCTTAATATATCTAAAATATATAACACTAAAGCCTTATTACGACGAACTGCTAACGAATTAAAGTTGAGCATACCCAATAGAAACAAAGTAGGATACATAAATGGATAGTATCCATAAGTCTTATTATACAAACATCTTAAGAACATTTTCTGCGCCTTTTCTACCATAAGGGTGTATGTACCTACCCTCGGATTCCATAAAATGGAGTTGAACTCCAATATGCTCCGGACATTTGAGTTGTACAACACTACCAGGGTTCCAGGATCAGAAAAGTCTCGTGTTTGCCTCATTACCCATCCTAAGTTCTTTCTAGCTCTTGCACACATTTTGATGTGGTTGATTATATGAGTGTGAAATGTTAAATCACTGCTGAACAGAACTCCGAGATCCCGGACCGTATCCCAAATGCGCGTAAGCTGGGCTTTCTCAAGCGTATAAAGGTAACCGATACGACTTTGGGATCGAGAAAAAGTCATAATTGAACATTTTTCTATGTTCAGATCAAGACAGTTCTCGATACTCCATTGGTGTATCTGATGTATACACTGCTGGAACCGCTCACAATCCTGCTGAGTTTATACGGAAGTTGCCAGCTTCACATCATCAGCAAAAAGAAGGACGAGACATTCCTTGGGTATCACCTGTACAATATCATTAATGAAAATAAGGAACTCCAATATCTAAGTAGGTACATTATATAAAAAAATATTCAATAATAAAAAGTAAAATAAAAAACTATCCAGTATAATTAAACAAAAAAATACTTTAAAAAGTATCACAATAAAAAACGCTTAAAAAATAAAGACTTCTTGTTATAAAAAAAGTTATGTATGAAACGTAAATACAATTAAAATTGTTCAATAATAAAAAAAAATGTTCACAATTAAAAAGCAAAGACAAAAACGCTTATAATACTAGGGATTCTTTGACTCAGGAAATATAAAGAACAAAATAGGTAGAAGATACTACCTTTCTTTATTCTATCTTTTTATGATTCAGATGAATCAGCATAGGCAAATTGTAATTTGTTAAAACCCCAATCACGGCCAGGTTTATGAATGTGGAGGAAGTGATAGTATCTTGTCAGAGCCGTAGAAAATGGCGTTTTAACTATCTCTGCCTACCTTCCAAAGGTTAAAAGAAAAAAGTTTAAAGGTTAGAAGAAGTTGTTGTAGTAATTATTTTATGAACTAAAAATGGTATGGAAGCTCTTCCGAAGAATGAACCTAAAATTATATGTGGCTTGGAAATCAAGAATTTAATATTTAAATAGTTGTTTTAAAAGAATTAAAAATTTAAGAGATGGTAGGAACAACATTATTATTAAGTACTTTGCTGGTGATGCTATTTTATTGTAGAATTCATCAAGAACACTGAAGAAACTTTGTCGGTAATGAATGAAATAGGTAGGAAGAAAGGATTACAAATAAATATACAGAAGGCTAAATTAATGGTATTTGAAATATGCGAGAATGCAACTGAATGTAAAATTTATGTGGAATGAATGTTGAACAAATGAGTTTTTATATCTGGGAAGTATTGTACAAGACACAGTAAGATAGAGATGTATGGATGGAGATAGTGAATGCGAGAAATAAGGTAAATGGTCCATTTAATGATATTTATTATGCGCAATAGCATTATTTCCCTAACAGCCAGGAAAATTGGTCAAAATAGTTTTTTGCTCCCGAGACTTAAGTATGGATGTGATACAATACATGCAATGAAAGTTGTGTATTGAGAGAAAGAAGTAGAACGGAAATCTTTCAATATTTGATGTTGTATCAAATATTGAAAGAAGTATGTCATGGTGGTTCGGTCATGTTGAACGTATAGATGCTGAATGAAGAACTAAACAAATATAAAATGTTAAAATACAGAATAATAGTTAATATAAGCGGTAAATAAATTTTAGTCCACAAAAATATTCATAAAACCAACTAACTTGCCTTCTTAATTAGAACTAACATACTGTTTACAATTAATTACCTTTAAGCATCATACATACATACTATCATTTTAATTAATTCTAAAACAGTTTATTAGTTTTAATTAAGAAGGCAAGTTCCTGCGATGATCACTGCAGTAGAACTGAAATTTACTTACCGCTTAAATTATTGGTATAATTTTACTTTATGACATTGGAAGATTTATTAAGTAATTATTTTGACTTTATTATACCTATTGATACATCTTTTAGAATGAAGTCGGAAGATTTATTAAGTAATTATTTTGACTTTATTATACCTATTGATACATTATTTAGAATGAAGTCGGAAGATTTATTAAGTAATTATTTCGACTTTATTATACCTATTGATACATCTTTTAGAATGAAGTCGAATAATCAATAAATATTCTGATGTCATATTGTAAATATTTACCAAATTAATAAATCATTGTTGTGCTGTGAAGCCAATTAATTAGTATTTCAGTTATTTAAATCGGATAGGTAAGTATTTTTTATATTCATACAGCCACACTAAAACATAAAAAATTCAAATATTTTTACTTTTTAATATTAGTTTAGATAGTTCAGACCCGTAATCGTCAAACTGCGGTCATACAACTCACTATAAGGGCCGGTTGCATCCAAGTGTCTGTTAACGTAATGTAATGATTAAAATAAAAAATGGCATCGAATGTACCAGCTGTCATTCGAACTGCACAATAAATTTGGTACATTCGTCGCCATTTTTTAATTTAATCATTACATTAACAAAGAGTTCATTTTGATGCGACATAGGCTAAGCCTTTAAATCGTATTACTACTTACGAATGCAAGTAAAGAAATAATAATTCTACCCAGGTACCTACCTATCTATGCAAGCGTTCGATTAAGTTATTAATTTGGCTTAAAATCCCACCAAATGTTTGTTTGGCATATTTATTTATTTATTTATTTTATTTATTTATTACATTTCAGGTAAACTTACGGCTAACAAATTTATAGTTAGTTATAGTATTTTAATATAAGGCCATTAATAAGTTTACACATATAAATGTAACGTAATGCATAATAATAGTCTTATACCAAACAAAAATATAAACAAAAACAAAAATAATACAAAGAAAATAACAAATAACAATAATGAAGTTCAAACAAAATTACCAATTATACCTACCTAAAACTAAAAAATTCTCTCACAGAATGTTCCGGCTAGGGTTTTTCGCGCAAAAGACGGCTTCGTACAGAATAGGTCTAAATCAGAACTATTACTATTAAAGAAACTGCACGTCCTCCAAATATATGCATTTTGCCTAAAATTTGTATAAGCAATAGGCAGATGGAAGATGGCAGAACTCCTAGTTCTCAAGCCAGTGGTCCTTAAGTTTAATTGACTAATCAATTCAGAGGAATCCACCTTACCGCGGAATACATCAATAAGGTAGGTTACATCTGCAATATTTCGCCTAATTGTCAAAGGCAGAAAGTGATGTTTAATACACTTTTGCTCATAAGTTAAGTTCCTTTGACCAGTTCTAAAACATAAATATCGCATGAATCTTTTTTTAATATTCTCTACACGTGTTCTGTGTACCTCATATCTGGGATTCCATATTTGTGATGCGTACTCCAAGAGGCTACGAACATACGAACAATATAAAATTTTGATGGTATTGACGTTTTTAAAATTTGAAGACATTCTTAAAACAAAGCCCAGAGTCTTTGATGCTTTGGTTACAACGCTATCAATGTGACTGTCAAAAAGTAATTTAGAGTCATGTACGACACCAAGGTCTTTAACCTCCGAAATACGTGAGAGCTCCCTTCCTTTCAAATAATACCTTGAACAAGTTGGCGACCTCCTGCGAGTAAACGAAATACAGATGCATTTGGAAACATTTAGATCTAGTCTATTAAGCTGGCAGTATTCATCTAATCGCAAGAGATCCGCCTGTAGATTAAAGGTGTCTATATCAGCTGTTATTGGTTTTAAAATTTTCATGTCATCAGCAAATAATAACACCTTAGAATAGCGGAAACATGAATCAATATCCTGAACGAATATTATAAATAATAGGGGGCCCAGTATAGATCCCTGCGGTACTCTCGAGGGAATATGCGTCCAAGATGACATGTATCCGCCAAGAGCCACGGCTTGAGATCGATTCTCAACGTAAGACGTAAACCATCGATAAAGACTACCATGGATACCAGAATTACTTAATTTCCAAAAGAGGATATTGTGGTCTATGCGATCAAATGCCTTACTATAATCTGTATATATAGCATCCACCTGACCACCCCTTTCCATGTGATTAACAATATATTCATTGGAAAGAATAAGATTCGAAACCGTGGATCTACCATTCAGAAATCCATGTTGGTTCGGACTAAAAGATGATTTTAATGCAGCGTAAGTTTGAACATATACAATTCTTTCCAATACCTTTTCAAATATGCAGAGTTTAGAGATAGGCCGATAGTTTGAAACATCATTCTTTTGACCTTTTTTAAATATGGGTGTTACGAAAGCAGATTTCCATATATTAGGTACAATTCCTTCATTGATGGATCTATGAAATAACAGGGCTTGCAATGGAAATTGCAAACTCCGGGCACAGGCTATAACAAATACTAGAGAGATATGATCAGGACCCGCAGACTTATATATTATTTCATAATAAAATTAAACAGGCCACGGGCGAAGCCATGATTTAGTATAAAAATAAAGTCATCGTCAATATCACCTATTATATCTAAACAATCATATCGACACCAATATTTTTTTTCAAACTCCAACACCACCCCTGCCTACTCCCACGACAAATTTATTATTATTCTATACATTCCACAATAAAAATTATACGCAGTTGTTTTATCCAATTTGCTTGGCCGGCAAAAAAAAAAAAAATTTATATTAATTTTACAAAAAAAAAATATAATCACCCTAACTATTATTGATAAATTACTAAATTAAAATCGATGGAATTACTTTTTGAGATTAGAATGATCATACACAGAGTTGTTGGTAGAGAGAGAAGAAAATAAAATCTAGCCGTAATCACGCGAGCGTGAGCGAGATACCCCACGACAACCCGAGCAGTGGCCAAGTTCGTTGACCGCGGGCAGAGACACGGCGAGTAGTGAGACTAGTTATTTGTCCAACGAGTGAGAGTGGGATGTAAGATGTAATGGTGTGATCTTTACTTCTGTCTTTTATGAGCTCGAGCACTACTCGGGTGCCCGAGCTCGTAAAAGACCGAAGACCCGACTCGATGCGACGAGCACTCAGCAGTAAGACTGGTTACTTTTTTATTAAGTAGGTAAGACTGGGATGCAAAATTTATTGTTTGGTGTGATAACTGTGGTGTTTAGGGTTTCCACTGTAATGTGTATTAATATAATGTGTGTCTAATGTTCGCCTAGGTCGCCCTCTTATAAATATCATAATAAGTATCATAATTCATAACTCACCCCTTTCAATCCTATTCTCTACATCCACTAGTCACGACAAAATAAATAATTAAAAAAAAAATTATAAGATCGTCTTATAAGTAGGTGTAATTTCAACTATTATGGTTGATGATATTAATTTGCAGCAAGGTAATACATAAATTATAAAGTTACTTACCTTTCTTAAAAACGAGATTCGGATACTGAATCTCGTTTTTTGGCTTCGAGTACTCGTTGTAAATTCAATACGTTATGGACGTCCGAACGCCACGAATACGTCTGCATGAAATGACGGACAATACAAGGCCATCGGCCGGAAGCCAGTAGATGCCAGAATTAAATTGCAATATACTTTGCGGATGATATACACAGAGCAGCGCCTCTGGCGGTACTTCGCCGAACTTTTGATACCCAAAATCAGTTAAAACCGAGTAAATTTTGCTTCCACCTTATTTTTGACAGGGGGCAGGACTGAGGTGTGGGGGCACGTTCCCGGTCTTAGGCTATTTGACGTCCGTATACGGACGTCAAATATCGGTGGATGCCAGATTAAATGCAAATTTAAAGCATGTCGGACGCCAAATGTATAGCGAGATGTATATATATATATATATAATATATATATATATATTTATATATATATATTAACATTATTTTATTTATTGTATTATATATATATATATATAGTTTCCTCACTGTAAGCAGTTCAGAGTATGGGTAGAGTTGATTTGTTGGAAATCTGTAGGGCTTGAAAAACATAATATTTAATAAGAATTCAAAAAAAATAGTTTTTCTCGCAGCTCCCCAAACAGGAATGCAGTATGTAATGATGGATTGTGCCAAAGAAAGATATATTCTGTTTAATAGTTTTTTTGGAGCTATGTGCCTTAGCGTTTTAAAAATCCACACAAGCTTTCTTACCCTACCAGCTATGAGGTCTATATGTTTATGCCAAGTTAAATGTTGGTCTAACAAAATACCTAGGTATTTAATGTGGGTTACTTTATTAATAGTTGCACATTTGCAAATTACACTCTGAGTAAAGGTTAAGTTTTTTGAGCTGTGGTTATTATTTTTATTAATATTTTTGTCATTATTGACATTTTTGTTCATTATTTCATCAACACAATCACTATATTTGCTACATTTATGAATTTTAATTGAGAATTCCGCTGCAAGTTGTGTTAAATTGTTTAAAGTAAAACATATATAGTTTGTTTTTACAGTGTTCAGAGTAAGTAGATTAAGATCTAACCATTTAGCTACCTTTGTCAAATCTGTTTCTGCTTCTTTTTGTAGATTTACCCAATTAGGTCCGGAGAAAATTATAGCTGTGTAATCAGCATAGGAGAAAATTTGTCCAGATCTAAGTTTAAGGTTACAGAGATCATTTATGTAGATCAGAAACAGAGTTGGCCCCAACACGCTACCTTGTGGTACTCCGATTGTAATATGTTTATCTTTACTAGAGTGATGACCAATTCTCACCCTTTGTTTCCGATCACAGGGGTAACTTTCAAATAGGGAAAGAGCAGTGCCCCTAATTCCAATTTTATTTAATTTTTGTATAAGAGTGGGTACAGAAACGGTGTCAAAAGCCTTTTTTAAGTCTAAAAAGACTGTCAAGCATTTTTTATGGTGATCCAGCTGTTCCACAATCTTAGTGGTAAGTTTCATGACTGCATCTTCAGTTGAAATACCTCTTCTGAAGCCGAATTGGAAGTCAGATATGATATTAAAATTGTCAAGATAGTTAAGAAGTCTATCATTTATAATTAAAAATGTACAAAAAAAAAAAAAAAAAGGGGGGAGGGGTTCGTCATATATTTATACTAACCAACGGCTCTAACATTATTTAGTCAATACTACCACGAAAATACCCCACAATGACAGGCCACAAGAACGAGAAAAACAAAAAAAAGGAAAAAAAAAAATGTACAAAAAAAAAAGGGGGGGGGGGTATGGTAATATATTTGTACTAACGGCTCTCATATTATTGAGTCAATACTGACCACAAAAATAACCCCTAATGACAAGCCACCATCACCCACGCACGTACAATACACAAAATGAACGGAATTGTTATCGGTTGCGAATTCCGTTCGGTCTGCTATTGAAACATATTTTATTTTATTTTATTTTCATTTATTCAAGGAAAAACAGTACAATACATAACTTAAAGTAGGTAGAACAATATAAGTGTAGCATAGACCAACATTTTCCTACTGATAGGTATTACAAAAAACAGATGGCAGGATCCTGCAAAAATGTCTATATAAAAAAGCAAAGAAAAAAATATATAAAAAAAAATATATATATATATATAATAATAAAAATATGAAGAAATATTTATAGAGCATTATAGAATTTTAAGTAAAGAACAAAATTTAATTGAGCACACTGAGAAAACATTTAAAACTGGCCTAGTACATTACTTTTAAATGCTTGGAAACTAGTGCTAAACAGGTCGACGACATCGAGGGAATTAAATAAGTTAGTAGATCTTATGATATAGGAGTTTTGTAAATAGACTTAGCAAATTCAATGAAGAATAAGTTTTTGGAACGCGCCCTTATGTTTGCATTAAAATTTATCCTTTCCAACATATAACTAGAGTCCACCATACCATTAATTATTTTATATAGGAATAGCAGATCTTTAGCAGATCTTCTGCTGGCTAATGTCATAAATTGGCAATCTGCTTTTGCCCCAGGGAATTTATAGCACATAAATCTAATCATTTATTATATTATATTGCGTTTATATCAGTGTGTCTTTTGTTTCCTTTCGGTCCCATATGTATCTTTATCCTTCTATTATATTCTTATCCTTCGATCATATCTGTATCAGTTTGCTTTCGTTCGGTCGGCATATTGTGTCTCAATCAAAAGTATCGAATGTTTTTTATCTTGGTGGATCTTGGTCAGTTGACCATACCATATCTAAATGATTGAATAAGTGACAATCGCGAATGATTGTCACTTATCTAGTTTTATCACTGGTGTGATAGCTCGCGTCTAGAGTAACCGCGCACGGCGCGTAAGAGTTTGTAACGTTTAACTACTTTTTAGTTGTTTTCGTTGGACTTAGAATCAATAAAAGTGTTTAACAACACGGGACAATCGACCCTGCTCCCGGAGGATTGTAGGCCTCATCAACATCCCCTACAATATATATATATATATATATATATATATTTTAATGATAAATTGGGAATTTAGGGAAAATAAGCATTATGAAAAAGTGGGAATTGTAAGAAGTAATCCGGGTACATGTACAGGTGGAAAATATGGAAAAATCTGCTTATGCCGCGTAGATAATAATAATAATATGAATTCCTGTTTGTGAACCGCAAGGACGTCATTTTGATAATCAGTCATCTTGGAAAAATAATCATTATTTTTTTAGTACCGCAGTTTTCAACAAAAAAAAAACAGTTTCTTGATACTTATATTAATCATTCTATGACATTGTCATATGAATGCCATGTAATGGTATTGTAACCAAAAAGATTTTTTCTTTGGTGGCTGTGTAAAGAATGTAAATTAAAAGCTGCAAGCTGCATAATACGGGGGTTAATGTTTGGTTATAATAATTGGATGATAAAAAGGATGTACCTGGTGCGGAGAGGTCGCTGGTCGGTACTACCATCCACAAGTTAGTGCGGGTGTTCGGGCACTACGTGGTGCCCTATTGCGGAGCGGAGCGAGTCCCAACACTGTTCGCTTTTAGTCTTTAACACAGATTTTCAACTAGGTTTACACTATTTGGCACTGTGTCACACTTGATGCACTTTGAGGGGCACTTCGTGGGCGGCGCGGCATAAATTGCGAATTAACGTGCTACTCGTCTTCGGTAGCAGAGGGACTTGGTTTTTTGGACCCAAGTGCGGTAGGTACAAAAGGTTAGGAAAAGTGAGGATATACAGGGTGTTTGGAAGGGAGCTGTACATACGCCTAGGGTAGAAACTAGGGATAGTCTGCTACCTACCCCCGCCCAATATATTGACCTTGGCCTCAAGGTTTTTTTTTAATTTATTTTTATTTTTTATTTGACTTTTTTGTGAATTTTTTACTAAAAAATTTATAAAATCTAGCCATGGGACCGGTCTGCTAATGGTCTTGTTTTAATCGTTAGAGTCTTAGGGTCCTGTAAAAAAATATTTTACACCAGAAAATTGTGGAGAAGAAAAGTTATGGGGCCTGAAGTACCGTAGTAAGGTAAAGAAATAATTTTAAGGGCAACTTTCTATGGGGTTTAAAAAAAACTAACAGGGTTGGAGTTCTTCTGATTTTTTTAAAACATCCTCAGTCCATGCCCTTTCTAACTATATGCTAAAAGTGTAATTATCACTTTTAGTTTTAAAGTTATTAATTAATTTCCGCAACTAGGGCACTTTAAGCAAAAATTTCAACTAATGAAAATTAAATGTGTTCGATCGTAAAAGGATGGCAAATGAAACAAAATATTTGGTAATGACTAATGTCATTAAATTACAAATTTTAATTAATTACTAATTTTAATTAATTACTAATTATTTTTTTTTTTTTTTCAAATCATTTTTTTATTTTATTTTTATTTTATAAAGGAGATCAACCGTTTTTGTATGGGAGCCAGGCCCATGAATTTCTCCGTAGTTCTTCATCTCCCCGCAAAGAAAACTTTACAGAAATATTAAGTTATTTAATATCTTCATATTTTGAAAATTATACGAAATTCGACAGGTGGGTTTCAGAGAAAACAATTAATTAAACTATCGAGCGGCGGCCTGTTTTAAAAGGAATCCAAGCCGAATTATCTTTTTAAAAAAACTTTTAATGGCGGACAATATTTTTAAAGTCGGGAAGCAAAGATTACAATAGCATCGTCTACTGCCAAAGTGCCAACATAGATGTGTAAAGAAAATTAATACTTATTATTGTATTAAACGTAGTATGGCTTATAGCAGATTTTTGGTGGTTGAAAAGCGAAGTTTTAACTAGGGTATTATGAAGATACGACAACAGCTGCTTTTTGATAATTATCATGCTATCCTTAACACTTTATTAAAAGAACCATAATAATAATTACCGAGCAGTGTTGAACGATTCTTGTTCTCGTTTAAAATATCTAAAGTATTTGCTCTATGCAATAAAATTAGAAATTATAATATTAAATCTTTTCGCCAACATGTTCTTAAATAATAATAGATTATGAAAATATCAGTTTTATTCTGATGGTCATTCATATGTCATGTATATGACTATCATCCTGTTTGATGTATGGGGATTTCAACTCTATGTGCATTTCCTGACAGTTCAATTTTTAAAGAATAAAACTTGACTATGCCTACTATATTTTCTACGTTAACGCCTTTAATACACTGTCGCATCCGTATGCGCCAGCGAATCTCTGCGAAACTATTACGGCAGCGAAACATCTGCGAAACGTTAGTACACTGCAGCTTTTTAGCAATAAAATGTCATTATAGCTTTGGTGGACTGTGGGTTTACCTATATGTAATTTGAGGATGTCCTCCCAGTCATCGCTTTATTGTAGCTGATTTCGGAATTAAAAAGAAAGCGCTGAATCGGGGTGCATAAAACAAACTTTCTTGAATTTTTCTCCGTGCCACCTCTTTTTTTTACGTATATTTTGTAATCTACGCGTTAAACTGCATATAATTCGGGATAGTTTCGAATTAAATTCAACAATATTTCAATATTTTGGCTTCCATTATGCGAAAATCTGTCCGTCCCGACAGAACGCATAGTGACGCCTTGCAATGAGAAACACTACTAGCGAACGTCTGTGTCTATGTAGCGACATGGACGTAACTAATTAATCTCGCTATATAATAGAATGAGACATAGCATATGCAAAACACTGCCATATAACTTAGTTTTTTTCTATTTCGCTGCCGCCTACGAACGCGTCGGTGTACTAAAGGCTACATTTAAACTCTACTAACATTCACTTTAATACTTACGTACGAAGGATACTTGCCTAAAAATACAACCACTATTACAAAACTAGTAGGCACAATTAATGTAATATATTAAATAAAACAAGTTTTTTTATTGTATTTATAATTTTATTTCACCATTCATATTAATTTTCTAAAATACGATTGAGAAAGGGGCAGGAGGTATCATCTCATTTATATCATGGGGAGCATGGCCAAGGAACCATAAAATTCTCATAACATGTGCACAGCAACCCACCGTGCGCATACCTACAAGACATTTACAGCCTACAATAGCTTGGGCTGTATTTGCAACATCTCGGGCATTGCTCACCAACACATAAGAATAGTACTTTTTTCCACTTATATGGCGAGATTGAATGCAACCTCTTTACAAATAATTGTCTCCAGTTAAAACTGAAGGAGGGGCATTCAATGTTTCTAAATAATTTGATACTTCTAGTGTATACCTGCCATGTCTTTTCAAATGTTCACCACAATATGACCTAGCATGCTTTATCTGGTAAATTCCCAAACTTATTTTACGTAGTTCTACTAAATCAAGAAGAGTAAAGTTTTCCAAATTAGGTAATTCACTATTAATTTGTTCGAATATGACATGCCTTTCTATTAAGATTATTACTTAGCATGTATGTTGCATCGGGAGAGTCTGTGAATACCGGATGGAATTTGTTTAATAATGTTCCTGCTATTTTAAAATCCTCCATGAAATGCACAGCAGCATTATTAAAAAAATCTTGCCCGAACAATTTAAAGTATCTTTTTAATCTCCCATTCCAACCTCAACTACCCATCTACACAATGTCACACACCTTAAATTATTTGCTTGCTGTGATGATAATTGAAATTCACCCCCCTTGCAAGATTTCAGGTATATGTATGTGTTCTAAGCCCCAGATCTCCCGGTTCTTCTACAATATCTCTAAAACCTCTATCAAGAAGGAATACATCATTTTCCCTAAAATATAATAACATTGGACTTTGTTCATTCCTAAACATTTTACTCATAATGCCAGCGTCATTGTCTATTGCTGCATAGGGCCCTAATATATCAATGATATGTCCATCACAACAAACTAGAAGAAATAGCTTAACTAAATTCATGTATTTGTGTAAACTATGTCTTTTTTGGAAGCCATAATTAGAACTTTTTTAAACATACTGGTAAGTTCCATCGCAAATTACAATAGCTGGCTGGACATTTTTAGGAAAATCAGTGTTTCCAAATAGTCCATTAGTACAGGGACATTCATAGGTTCTTCTGGTAAAGGTGGTGCTGCGGGTATTACCGACACAGTTTCCTGATGTGATTCTGGTGAGTTTTTATGCATAAGTTGAATATCATTATCACTTTCAGACAATATGTCACCTATAGAAGGGCCTGCTATTTCTTGTGTAAAACTTGAGACACTCTGGATTTGCCTTCTTACACTCCTCCAGCAGTTGTGACACACATGCGTAAAGAATGACACCTAAAAACAAAAATAACATTTTTTTTTTAAACAAATAAATTCTACAAAAATTACTTTTAACTCTGCTGTCTTTACTCCTTGTACTAATTAAGTTATTACATACCTGGTATGTTGGTATCCTTTCTAAAAATATATCCCTTACATTTGAGTTATCTAAAATAGCATGTGAGGGTTTTCTTGACCTTAACATTGAAAAACCACAACTATAGCATATGTTTGTATGACCAAAAATCCTCTGTGGAGGAATACCATCTTCCATATTGAGTCCTTGAACATTGCAGACATAATTTAGATAGATCTGTCATCTGAAAAAAAGATAAAAACCCAATTAGCATTACCAACTTTCTGTGCATGCCAGATATTAATGTGGATAACATCATAAACTAGCACCACCAATCCTTACATTTAAAACATTCTAGTTTAAAAATATAATATATATATATATTATATTGCTAATATATTATATTAATTATTAAATAATTAAAATTAGACCTATACTACATTTTTACACTAAAAAAGTGAAAGAGGATATACACAAATTATGAACCTCCGTCTCTTTCATTTTGCATGTGTTAAAAATATATATGAATTTTGGAACATTCCCTCTAGATGTAAATAGACATCTGTCTAAAAGTAACACAAAATCATTGCTGTATGTTAGATTTTGATGTTAACAATTGACATTTGGTTTGGTAAAGAAACATATTAAGTTAGGTATGTCAACATTTTTGGTAATGGAACACTTAACAACATAAAAACAACATTTCATCCTAGCATTTCTTTAAAAAGATCAAGCCTTTATTCTAAGTTTATAATCCTTTTACTACATACTAATTACACTACATATTTCGTTATCATAAATATTATATAACAGGTTACCTATTATTGTTTTTATGTTAGGTACAGTAGTTATATTTCTAAAGTAATTAACCTCACGGTCCGAATGGGATGACACCGCTGTCAGCGCTTACGTTCATAATCACCGGTCCGATTCAAAAAGCGCGATGAGACCGCTCACGGCGCTATTAGCTTGATAATGAATCGGACCAGTGATTAAGCGCGCTCACAAGAACATCACTTGTATCTCCCTCTACCTCGCAACTAAAACATATGCTCCTCTCACTCTGTTTGAATCTATACTAATATAATAAAGAGGAAAGATTTGTATTTTTGTGTTTTTGTATGTTTGTAATGAATAAACTCAAAAACTACTGGACCGATTGCAATAATTTTTTCACCATTAGAAAGCTGCATTATTCAGAAGTAACATAGGCTATATAATATCACGCTAGGTCCTATAGTTGTGGAGCAGTAACCAAAAATGTTTTAAAAACGGGGGAAAAGTATCGTTTCTGAGGCCTTCCGTGGCGTGCGCTGAGCATATAGTTAAAGTTATACAAACCTGTGCGAAGCCGGGACGGGCCGCTAGTGTCAAATAAAACGCCATAAAAAAATAATGAATTTTAATGTATTTTGTATATTTGTTTACATTAATATTAAAATAAATGAGAACACAACACTTTTAACTATCTACTTAATAATTATTTAAGGAATTTTATTACTTTCCTTGAAAACATGTTTCTAGATAAATGTCATTCTGACAGCGCTCACAGCGATTTCACCCACAAGCAAAATCACTGTAAGTCCAATATGGCGTCTGTAGTGACGTCACTATCTATGTCAAATAATCTATCGTTAGCGCGCTTACGCCCAATCGGACCGGTGATGACAGCGCTGACATCGATTTTGTCGTGAATCGGACCGCAAGGTAAGTCTAAAGGTGTCAGTGAATTGGATAGATATAGAAACTTACAACTAATTGATTAGTCCAAGCAGACAAGCGGAGGTATCCATGTCCCCGGCAGTCCTGCTCATTCCACCTATGAGCCGCACAAAACATACTTCTTTCATATAACAAACCACGATCACTTAATTTGGCAAATAAAAATGACGCGCACGCAATTAATTGCTTCTATTTTCAATTTACTCCATAGAATTAATAATATTGATATCGTTCTAATATTAGTGTTGTGCTGACTTGTGCTAGATAGATGACTAGACGTTTATAGTTTTAATAACGTTCGTTATTGTAAGGCCCAATAACTTAATTGAATAAAACGGTTTCTTTAGTCTTTAATACATAATTTATTAATCGTAAAAACTAAATAATGTAAAAGGAAAGAGACAAAGTATGTAAAAGAAAAGAGCCCTAAGACCTAAAATCGCCTTTTCGAACATAAAAACGGAATATAATTATCCGCTATACAAACCCAAAACGAAAGAAAACCAACAATGGCGGCAACGAACATGACATTACATTCAAAAGTTTAAAGTAACTATTATCTATTTTCTATATATAGATGCCATACTTACTTTTTAAATATTTATGTTATACCAAAAGCATGTAAACAAAATCTTACAAAATGGTTTTTAGAACTTGCTCGAAATATTGGCTGCTTTTTTATTAAGGTCTAAAATCGCTTTTCCAAACTAGACAACAGAAGATAATCGCCCACTATACAAACTAAAGACTAAAGTGGCAATAAGTATTTTTTATATTTGCTGAAAACTGTATTTATTAATACATCCAATTTAGCTTAAAATAATAAGGTCTAGAAAGCGAATATGCCCCCAACAAGTGGGTACCATTCTTAAATATTTATGTTCTACAAAAACATGTAAACAAAAACTTTTTTTGTTGAACTATCACTCTAGGCGTTACTATGCTGAAGCACTAAATAAGATTGAAGTGTCTGTCAGTGAATTTGGAAATAACGATTTTATCAAAATTAATTTTTTGGTTATTTTTCATAACAACTCCGTTTTTTAAAGTTTTTTCTGTCAGTATGTTTCGATTATAAATAATATATAGGTCCAGTTATACCAAAGTGTCCGTTAAAGTAATCGGAACTATTAAAGTTAAAAATGGCGTTAAATTAAAAGTTTAATTTGAAAGTCGGATGACAACTGGTATATTTGACGCCATTTTTAACTTTAATCGTTACAATTACTTTAACGGACACTTTGGGCAACTCCGCACAACAGCCTTAATAACAATTAATAATAATTTAAAAGGTAACTATTTAATTCAATAATACTAAAAAATAGTTTCGTTATGGTTATCAATAATTTCGTTATTGGTAACTATTCACCTCGCGAGTTTACGCACTTCTCACATTGACAGGAAGAAGCAATTTAAAGATGGCGTACTATTTTGTTCAAATTAAGTTTAATTAATTCAATAAAATATCCCTACTGTACAATTTTGAAATAATTTCTCAAAATGTTTGTAAAATTATATAATTATTTTTAGTCGAAATATCTTTAAGGGGAGATTAAATTTAGGGTGGGCCTGGATTCGGTTGATCTCCTTTAAAAAACATAATACTTAAAAAAACTAAATTAAAAATAAAATCTTACTGCAAAATAAACTAAATTATATATAAACTAAAATAAAAATAAAATAAAAAATACTCACCTATAAAAAAAAATACGGATTCCAAGCCAGTGCGGAAATTAATTAATAACTTTAAAACTAAAAGTGATAATTACACTTTTAGCATATCGTTAGAAAGGGCATGGACTGAGGATGTTTTAAAAAATCAGAAGAACTCCAACCCTGTCAGTTTTTTTATAAACCCTATAGAAAGTTGCCCTTAAAATTATTTCTTTACCTTACTACGGTACTTCAGGCCCCATAACTTTTCTTCTCCACAATTTTCTGGTGTAAAATATTTTTTTGCAGGACCCTAAGACTCTAACGATTAAAACAAGACCATTAGCAGACCGGTCCCATGGATAGATTTTGAGCTACAGGTAGTTTTAGTAAAAAAATCACAAAAAAGTCAAATAAAAAATAAAAATAAATTAAAAAAAAACCTTGAGGCCAAGGTCAATATATTGGGCGGGGGTAGGTAGCAGACTATCCCTAGTTTCTACCCTAGGCGTATGTACAGCTCCCTTCCAAACACCCTGTATACATTAATACTTATTTACTTATGTGTGCGTGTTGGGTTTGCGAGTGTGTGTATGAATGATATTTATTTAATTATTTTATTTATTTATGCTTATATTTGGCCAAACCATAACTCCCGGCATTGGATTGATCCAACATAAACAAATGCGGTGCAGGCGGTAAATAAAGAAAGAAAATACTTAAAATTAATCTACTTAAGCTAAAAACATTGAAAATATTATAAGGTATTGAAATTATTGAGTTGGAAGCGGACATACGCGGTTGACTGGTCTCACATAGTTACCAGACTTAGTTCTCACTTTAACGACACGTGTGACGTTGTCTCTACCAGGATAAGTTTCCTCCACCACACCAAGAGGCCAGCAAAGCGGCGGGAGATTCATTTCGCGTAAGATAACGACTTCGCCAATTGCTATAGGATTGCTGGAGTTCGTTGGCATGTTGAGGTATTCGACGTGCCATCGCTTCCAGTATGATTGTACAAGTTTGTCAATCAAAGCGAAACGTTGTAAGCGGGTAATTTTAATATTATCTAGTTTTTCTGCGGGTAAATAATTGTGCGCGGTTAAATTTAAAAAATGAGCGGGGGTTAGTGCTACAGGATCTGAAGGATCGCTGCTTAAGACACAAAGCGGTCGAGAGTTTAGAAGAGATTCTATCTCAATGAGAGTAGTGTTTAACTCTTCGTAGGTTAATAACTGGTTACCGATAACTTTAAACAAGTGCGTTTTAATGCATTTAATATTTCCCTTCCATATTCCTCCCATGTTGGGCGCATATGGTGGATTTATGCGAAATTCTATGTTCTGACGAGTCAGTTCACGAATAAATGTTTTATTAAAATCATCAGCGGTTATTAAGGAATATATTTCATTTAATTGTCTGCGAGCACCAACAAAGTTCCTTCCTCCGTCACTAACAATGAGTGAGACCGGGCCGCGGCGAGCGATAAATCGTTCGAATGCAGCTAGAAATGTTTTAGTCGAAAGATCTAAAACAAGTTCTAAATGCAAGGCTTTAGTCGTCAGACACACAAACGTGCAGACGTATGCCTTCAATTTGTGTACACCACGCTTTCTTACGGGTGTTACGAAGATTGGACCCTTATAGTCTACACCACACTTTGAGAATGGTTTGGCTTGCGTGACGCGTAAGTCAGGTAACTTTCCCATTATAGGGTAGGTTTCCTTTGGTTTGTTTTTAAAACAAACATTACATAAATGTACTACCTGGCGGACAAGACTACGGCCAGACGTAATCCAGTATTTACTACGTAGCAAAGCTAGCAGTAAACTGGGGCCAGTGTGACAGTGGATGCGGTGGTAGTACTCCACGAGGAGTTGGGTAATGCGGTCTTTGGCTGGCAGCAGAACGGGATGACGTTGCTCAAAGTCGAGCGGTGCGTTTTGTAAACGACCACCTACTCTTAATATTTCGTTATGAAAGAAAGGATTTAATTTTCGCAACGCCAGACGACAAGGTTTATTTAATTTTATTAGACTTAAGTCATTTTGGAAGTGAGCAAATTGAATATATTTTATTATATAATTTTCAGAGGTATTTAAATCGTTTATAGTAATCGGACCTTTAGATTTAAGTTTTTTAATAAAACGTAGAACATAAACTATAATATTATTTAATTTTAACCATTTAGAGACCCTAACAGCGAGCGTATGAATGGGGTGCGGTTCCGTGTCTGATACTTGTATCAGTACTACGTGCTTGGATTCGGGAATATTAGCGGGGATATCCATAGTAGAGTATGACGTCACACACCATTGGTTTTGCGGTAATAAAACCCACGAAGGTCCATTGAACCAATCATGATTATTTATTAATTTATTTGGTGTGACGGGGCGGGAGATGAGATCAGCGGGGTTTTCACTACCGGGAACATGGTACCAGCATTCCGGTGGGACCAGCTCACGTATAGCAGCGGTTCGGTTGGCAATAAAAGTTTGCCATTTATGCGGAGATGACCGAATCCAAGCGAGGGTTATAGTCGAGTCACTAAAGGCGAAAATATGATCTATGTGGTAGCGGTTTTTAAAGTTATCTGTAACAGATTTAATTAATAGCGCTAAAAGATGTGCGGCGCCCAACTCCAGCGTGCGAGGGTAGTTTTATTTAAAGGAGCTATGCGTGATTTTGCACAGAGCCAAGAAACGTTAGAGGCCGCTTTATCGAGCAAGTCTATACGAACGTATATAACAGCGCCGTAGCATTTTTCGCTGGCGTCTGCAAAACATAATAAAGATGCATACGAGTTCTTTGTTATGCCGAAATGTCGGGGTATTTTAATTTTAGGCAAGTTAATTATTTCGGTTTGTATTTTGAACCAGAGCGTGGCGATATCTATGGGAACTTTGTGGTCCCATTCTAACTCTCTCTTCCAACATTCTTGGACTAGGAGCTTCATATTAGCGGTTAGCGGCAAGGAGACCAAGCGGGTCGTACAACGTAGCGGTTTGCGATAAAATTAAACGTTTTGTACAAAACACGAGGTTTAGTACCACAGAGGTTTCATGAACGTTAGTAAACTTTTTTAGCGGAGTTATGAGAGTTACCTAAAGTATTAGGGTTCTCGCGGAAGGGTAAAGAAACCACGTACCGACCGTCGGGTTCTCGATACATATTTTTGTTGAAGTCTTCTTCACACTGTTGTTCATCTGGACTTAGTAGGATTCGCGGGGTTACACTTTCTAAGTCCCAAAATTTTTGCACTAATTTATTATTATTATTCATTAATAATGCGTGGAGCGCGAGGTTGGATGTGTGCGGTAACAAGGTATCACACTCGGTCTCACCCATCACTAGGTAGCCTAGTGTGGACTCGATGGCGAAGATACCTGTCTGCGGATGTAAGATAATAATAAATGAGGGAATAAACCTGACCCTATTACATTTAATAATTATGGCATTTAATACATGTTTTTATTGATTTGCAAGACTGAATATTATGAAAACCTAGACAGTTTTTACAAAAAGCGTTTTGTGAAACAGTGTTATATTTTTCTTTAGGATTTAAGTTAAGGAGAGAGTGCAGTTATAAAGTGGATGACGATCGTTACTACAGACAACACAGTTATTATAATTGTTTTTATTTTATGTGTTTGAGTTAATAAAATATGAGTGCAGCGGTTTTGTTTTGACTGAATTTTGTGAAGTTTTTTGTTGTGAATGTGAAGAGGAATGAAGTTGAGTGCGCGAAAGTATTTTAGATTGTTGTTTAATGAATTGTTCTAAAGAATCAAAAGTAGGTATTTTGATACCTCTTTGTTGTTGTTCAAATAAGTTGATAGATTCCTTACCTAACTTATTAAGGGCGATATGCAAAAACAGAAAATCAGCTAAATCATTTATTTTTAGTGATTTTAAGGCGGCAACAGAAGCAAAGTAATGCTTTATAAAAACAAATCAAGATTTTTTGAGGATGGGCCCATGGGTTTAAATTTTAACATTTTATCAAAATACTGAGCGGCTAAGGTTCGAGGGTCTTCGTACTTATCAACTATGGAATTCCAGATGATTTCATAGTTGGAGCCCACAGGTAGTATACCTGAGGTGATGGAGAGAACTGAACCTGATAGTTTAGACACTAGGTATTGTATCTTTTCGGCGTCCGTGAGGTGTTCATTGTCATGAATCATCTCTTTAAAGTTTTGATAAAATATAGGCCACATGCTTGGATCACCGTTAAATGACACCAAGTCCAAAACTGGGAGCTTATGTTTTGGTTTACTAAACTGCATCATGTTTGAATCCTGTTTAGATTTACTAGTAAGTTTATTCTGTATTGATTTTATACAGCAGAATAACTCGTCAAAGGTATCTATAGATTTTAATGAAGGAACATAATCAGGATCTAAAGCTACTTTAGTTTCATTTAATTCCTGAACCACAGTAGTGACTTCAGTCCTAACTTGATCTAAAGTATTGGTGCGAATGAGGAAGTGTTCTTGATCTTGTGCGGTTTTTATTTTGCGACTTAAATCATACGCATTTTGTATGATAGCAAATAAACTTAGGCGTTTAGCCTCTAAGACTTTTAAAGAAGTCATTTTACAGATTATATTTAATAAAAAATAAGTATAATGTACGTGGCAAGAGATGCGGTTATGAAAATAGCGGGTGCGGGTCAATGATATTGAAATAATATCATCGGTGGGTATTTGCGGGTATGCGGTAAATGTGGTGTGTATCTTATAGGAAAACACGAGGAGTGTAAGAGGGATCCGGCTCGAAGGACCAAACTCTATGGATGATAAAAAGGATGTACCTGGTGCGGAGAGGTCGCTGGTTCAGCGATACTACCATCCACAAGTTACTGCGGGTGTTCGGGTACTACGTGGTGCTCTATTGCGGAGCGGAGCGATTCCCAACACTATTCGCTTTTAGTCTTTAACACAGATTTTCAACTAGGTTTACCCTATTTGGCACTGTGTCACACTAGATGCACTTTGAGGGGCACTTCGTGGGCGGCGCGGCGTAAATTGCGAATTAACGTGCTTACTCGTCTTCGGTAGCAGAGGGACTTGGTTTTTTGGACCCAAGTGCGGTAGGTGTTGCGTAATTAAATAAGATAATTTATTAAATTAAAGACCTTTACCTTATTCACAACAATGTATTTATTCTATTGCCATAGTTACCTCCCTTGACATAAATCAAACTTGAAATTCTAAATATAAACATTAAAAAGTTACAACATCCTCCCGACGAAAAGAAAATAAACTTAAAATAAAGATTTATAAAACATTACGCCATTCTTTGGGGCACCTTCACTACTCGCCCACTTCTTCTTTTATATTCAGGCGTCTTATTAACTTCTTTCACCTTCTCTTCTTCAGAATTAGTAGCGTTGTCTTTATTAATTCGTCGAAATTCAGAATTTTTATAATTTGATATTTCTAAAGGATATAACCTTTGTATGAGCCTAACCTTCTCGCCAGCACCCGTTTTAATTTTAGCCACCCCGAAATCCCATCGGTTCCTGGATATAATTCCTTTACTATACCTAGTGGCCATTCAACTCTCTTTTTATCCATTTCAATAAGTACTACATCTCCAATATTTATTACAGACGATTTTTCTTTTCCTCTATGTACAAGCAAGCCAAGATATTCAATTTTTAATCTGTGTCGTAGATCTTCTCTTAATTTCTGTATATATTGTAATCTTCTATTTAGAGCATCTGTATCAATTTTATCAATAGCATTCACATTATTATGAGGTATAGTTTGTAAGAATGAATTTGGAGATATAGGGGTCAGTTCGGTAGAATCTGAATTTATATAGCTAAGTGATCTTGAGTTTATGATAGCTTCGCAATCACATAATATTGTCTCCAGCTCCACGTATGTAACCACTGTCTTTCCTAATACTCGCTTCAATAGGTCTTTAACAGTCCTAATTAGCCGTTTCCACCATCCACCCCACCAGGCAGCAGTTGGTGGATAAAAGATCCATTTTATCCTAATAATGTTGGCTTCGTCTTGAATTTTGTTCCAATTTAATGAATTAAATAAGTTATTAGCGCCAACAAAATTCGATCCATTGTCACTATAAATAGTGGAAACTCTACCACGCCGTGCTATAAATCTGCGCATCGTCAAAAAACTTTCTGTCGACAATGATTCGACCAATTCCAAATGCACAGCTCTATATACAGCACAAGTAAATAAAACTATATAACATTTAACATTAGAACGCAAATATAAAGGCCCGGCTAAATCAATCCCACAAACCTCAAACACTCCAACAAACCGGTTAACTATATTATAAGGAAGCGGAGCAAAAGGACTTTCGTATTTATTTGATTTAAACCTTTTGCAAATTACGCATTTATTTACAATATTTTTTGCTAAGCGTCTGATGCGTAAAACCCAATAATCCTCCCTTATGTTATTTATCATTGTTTGAGCTCCGACATGTTGAAGTAATTCATGTTTTTGTTGAACGAACCTATATACAATTTCATTATTAAATGGTAAAAGAATCGAATATTTAAAACTATTATTTTACTCACTTAATGTTAGTTTAGTTTTAACCCGTAATAAACCTTCATTATCTTTTTAATAAGTTATTCCGTTTTTTTTTTTTTTATTTACATTAAATATATCATACTGAACTAATACCCATATTTTCTTTTCAGCAGAAATATATTCATTAGAAGTTATAGTTTTATTCATTAATAATTGCTTTTTATTCATCTTTAAACGACAATTATTTATAAATCTCATTATCCATGCCGTCAAATTAACAATTTTAGAAAATTTAGAAAAATATAATAAGTTATCACTAAATTTAATAGAATTATTTACAATATTAACAATACTTTTTAGTTTCGTCTTAGCCATTTCATCTTCATTATATATATTTATAGGCCATAATAATTTATTCAATTTAAGCCAAGATGGAACCTCACACCAAGCAGAACTGACAAGCGTCTTGGGATTACAGCCCCTGGACAACAAATCAGCTGGATTTTTATTTCCTGGCACGTGGTACCAATCTCCGACATTAGAATATTTACGAATTTCATTAACTCTATTTTGTACGA
Source organism: Monopis laevigella (assembly GCA_947458855.1). Classification (NCBI taxonomy): domain Eukaryota; kingdom Metazoa; phylum Arthropoda; class Insecta; order Lepidoptera; family Tineidae; genus Monopis; species Monopis laevigella. The sequence goes on along the minus strand of OX381586.1, from coordinate 23,741,741 downwards.
ATTTCGCCCAATTACTATTTTTCTTTATCCATGTAAGTGATACTGTAGAGTCAGTCCAATAAAATATCTCACAATCAATCCCCAAAGCCTTCTTTATTTGGTCACATAATCTTGTGGCAATGACTGCAGACAATAACTCCAATCTAGGAATAGTAACATTTTGTTTCGATGGTGCTAGTCTTGATTTAGTCATCATTAACTTAACATCTACCTTATTATTATATTCACACCTTAAAAATATACAAGTCGCATATGCCACCTCTAGCATCACAAAATACATCCTCTTAGATCAAATTGTGCAGATATCATAACCTTTTTACAACATTTAATAAAATCCTCTACGTCTTCTATTTTTAAGCTAGTTACACAATTATCTACGTAGAACGAATTTTTAAGATGAGTAGTTATATTTTTATATTCTTCATGACATCGATTTAAATGATATAATATGGTCGCATTTAAAAGAAATGGGCTAGACGCTAAACCGAACACAACACGTTTATGTCTAAATGTTATTATTTCTTTATTATCAGGCGTTTTCCACCATAAAAAATTAACAAAATCTCTATCCTTTTTAGTAATAGAAATCTGTAAAAATGCCTTTGTTATATCGGATGTTATTCCAATAGAATGCATACGAAATCTAATTAATAATGTAGCAATTCTAATAAATTTGCGCCTCTTTCTAAGCAATCGTTTAATGAGTAGCCTTGCTTATCCTTAGCAGAGGCGTCAAAAACCGATCGTACTCTTGTCGTTAAGCTCGCTTCTTTAATCACGGCGTGATGCGGCGAATAATGACCTTCTTTATTATCTTCTTTTACTTCTTCTATAATTCCTTTTTGTAACCAATCATTAAAAATATCTTGATAAGCATTATAACTACCTGTAGAAATTAAGCGTTTTGTTGTTGACAATAGTCTTTTTATACATAGATCATAATTATTCAACATCGAAACACGATTTTCCTTCCACGGTAAACAAACTTCATATCTTCCTTCCTCATTAATATTTATGGTATCATTAAAAAGCTTTACTGTTTCGAATTCAATTAATTCCTTTGACTTTGTCTCAGCAGGATCTCTGATTCCTATAAACTCTAAATCCCATAAATCAGAAATATTTTTATCATTATTGCAAAGCAAAGTAGTGATAGAATTAAACATACCTGATTTCTGACCCTGTATAGTCCACCCAAGTTTAGTATAAATAGCAGTTAAACCATTTTCTAATTGTACAATGTTAGGTGTTAAAAGTATGCCAGAATAATCAGCCCCTATTAAAATCCCAATGTCGGGTATATCGTGACCAACATCCGTTAAAATTATATTGTTTATCGATAAATCTCTAATAAAATTAGAATCACAAATACGTGGTAACGCACCGCAAATCTTATCTTCGTCTAATACGTTCATAGTAAATTTAAAAGTGTCATTAATATTAGTTACAATTATATTATACAAGCGATGTTTTTGTTTTGTAGTTTCAGAACCACCAAAAACTATATGACTCACCGACTCCTCACTTATGTAAGGCAAAGATATTTTTTGCGCTAATTCGCGTTTAATATATGATCGTTGTGCGCCGTTATCAATAAGAGCTCGAACAATGATTTGTTTATCCAAATACGGTATTTTGATTAATAAAGTTTGAAGTAAGGTAATATTATTATGGTGACTAAGCGACATCTCTGTGTTCTTTTCTGAACTAATATTCAATTTGTTGTCATTATATTTTTTAATATTTGACAAGTCTGGACATAATATTACGTTATGTTTTTTAAAACATGCAATGCATTTTATATAGGCTTTGCACACATAAGAACTATGACCTATTTTTAAACAGACTAAACAAGCCTTTTAATTTTTTAAGAATTTAATACGCTCGTCCAAAGTTAATTTAGAAATTTTAAAGCATTCCAAACATTATCGTTAGAAAACTCTGAACGGGCTAAAGCAATGCGTTGATTGCTCTCTACTTCATATTTAAGGAAAAGTAGTAAATTATTTAAATTTGTACCTGCATCTTTAGTAATAGAGCCGGCTTGGGATCTCTGCCATACCTTTAATATTTCTTCTGACAAAGTAGACTCTACTATTGGAACTATTATTGCAGCATACTTGTCCGTCGTCACGCCGAGAGTTTCCAGGGGCCTGACCAAAGAACACGATCGCCAATCGAATCGCCGCATCGATCGGTAAAAATGTATAGGAATTTTACTCTATGGGTAGAGGCTGATCGCCGAGAAACGTCAAATCCCATACATTTGGCTTTCGATAAGTATTTCGATTCGATTATCGATTGGCTCTTTGGTAAGGCCCCTGCGCTCGTATTTGTGTATTTAATTTGTCATATAATACATCCAGTGGCAGCTGATGGTTTTCTTTAATCTGTGTTTTAAAGAGTGATAAAAGTTCATGTATATATAATATATATACGTACATATAATATATATCGACAATAAGATCGCCGCGCGCAAACCGCTCCTTCAAATGTTCCGTAGCTATTAAATAATTATCACCGGATGGTGGGAAACTTTCAATTAAAGACCTAGCTTTCGTGCCTTTTACAGTGGCTTGAAGCAGATATTGAAATTTGTCATGGTTGTCTAAGGAGTCATCATTGTGTATTTTTTGGAATTGACCCCAAAAAGCAATCCAATTTTTGACATCGCCATCAAATTTAATTAACTCCAACTTAGGAAGTGGCGTTTATTTAAATTATTTAAAGAATGAAATGATTTTCCATTATCAAAATTATTAGAGCTTACCTCGTCATTCCTTCTTATTTTAAATTAATTTTGTAACTTTACCCATTGATGCCTGTACATATCGGCCTGTTCGGTTTCCGCATACAGCTCATCATCATTTAAGGTACCGTCATTAATTAATCCTTGAAGAATGAGCTCATCCATCTAGAATAGTCTGTCCACCTTTATACTTAATACCTCCTTGGTAGTGGTCAGCTCCTTTATGTCAGACTCGTCGGCTTTCAATCCATCATTTATTACTTTTATTTTGATGGTGAAATTACGCCAAATTATAGCTCGTTCTTTTTTTAAGGAATCCATTTTCACGGTCGCCAATTTGTTGCGTAATTAAATAAGATAATTTATTTAATTACGCAACAAATTGGCGACCGTGAAAATGGATTTACCTTATTCACAATAATGTATTTATTCTATTGCCATAGTTACCTCCCTTGACATAAAACAAACTTGAAATTCTAAATATAAACATTAAAAATTGTCTTTAGGTAAAAAGCTTAAACAGGTAACAGGGGATCCGCGTTCAGGTTTTCTTTTAGGCCAACGAATATCAATGGCCATACAACGCGGAAATGCAGTTAGTGCTATGGGCACATTTTCTGATCCCTCGTCACCTCCTTAAATGTAAATATTGTAAATTAACATTAAAAAGTTACAACAGTAGGAACAAAAGGTTAGGTTAAAAAAGTGAGGGTATATACATAAATACTTATTTACTTATGTGTGCGTGTTGGGTTTGCGAGTGTGTGTATGAATAATATTTATTTAATTATTTTATTTATTTATGCTTATATTTGGCCAAACCAATAATTTTTGTTCTTACTTTTTGTTTTGAGTTCGTATGGCGGTTTATATCGTCTCAAATCACAACAGTACTAAAGAAATTTTACTTCGGAGTTAGTGGTTAGTGGCCCACTAACTGATTTAAACAAAATCACTAAGAAAAACCACCAGCTACTAAAACAAAATTTCCCCGATAAAAGACTGGTTTAAACAACCAGTTTTAGTGGAAAATCCACTAAGTTGGCAACACTGGCGGCCGCCCGTGATCGCGCGTGCAGACTCTGTACGCAGAACGCGTTTGGTTTGAACCAGTCGATACAAGTACTATGCAGTAACTGATCGCCACCGCGGCCGCCACCGCCACCGCGTTGGTTTGTCTGAAGCTTTAAAGAAACGTCGTCAATATTTATGTGATAAATTCTTTTTTAAATATAAGTATATATAAAAGTACTAAAAAATATAAAAGTGGCCCCAGCCTAGTGGTTAAGTCACTGCGCAACTGATAACAAGGTTAAGCAGATGACAACAAGGCCGGCCTGGGTTGGGTGACCGCTTTATACAACGAGGTTATTTCATCATAAACACCGCAACAAGCTCGCCACTTGTTAGGTGTTGCCTCCGAATACCATCGGCGAAATGAGGATGGGTTAATCCCTCCGCTGGGGTCCCAGCGGTCGCCTGAGGCCGTTTAAACGGTTCTCGGGTGCCAAATAGACACCCGTGATGGTATTTGATTTTTTTAGTTGCCCAAGCCATGGTTCATTTAGAACTAAATTCAAAGGGTCACGTTTGTTTTTATGTACAACCTCATGTTAATTTAAGACCTTGATTTGCTAAATATAAAACATTTAGCAAGGCAGCTACTTCTACATTAGCACGCATAAAATTAGGTCATTCTTATATTCCCTCACATCTATATAGAATAAATACAAATACAAATATCTTTATTTTTATAGGATTAACACACAATTTAACAGCGGACCCCGCACTAGGTAGGCCTGTATCGCGGGCGTCCAATTATGATTAACAATTCCAGCATTTGCTACCAGTAGACATTATATTAAATACAACAAATAAAAATTTAGTAAAGAATTTAAATAAATTACAATATATCAATAAAAACAAAATTATAATAGAAATTAGGATATAATAATAATGATTATTTTTCCGACCCAAATATCGACCAATAGAATTGCACCATTCGACGTCACGTGGTACAACCTACATGGTATTATACTGATAATTTTTTTTGAATATTTTCTCTGGTAGTTGCTATATATAAAAAACAAAACATAATCCAGGTGCAATTCTATTGGCCGACATTTGGGACGGAAAAATAATCCCCCGAATACCACACGAGCTTCAAAATTATCTGGCATTTCCCTCAAGGTTCCCTGCAAACAAATAAAGTCGTCAAGTTTTTCAGGAAAAATCACTCGCGCTTCGCGCTCGTCGCGCTTCGCGCTCGTGATTTTTTAACCTGAAAAACTTGACTCCTTCATTTGTTTGCAACGAACCTATCGGAAAATACCCGATAATTTTGAAGCTCTTGTGGTATTATAAGTGAAAATATAAATGGGAGATGGCATAAATTTAAACAAAATAAGCTCTGGTAAACGCAATAATTAGATTTAAATTTAATAAAAATTATTTTCAACTTAAATAAAAATATAATACAATCAATATGTTAAATGTGTATGTTAAGGAGAATGTGGGTGTATAAATGTATGAATGAAATTAAGAAAGGTGTGAGCAGTCGGTGTCGTAAGTGTTTATTATGAGATTACATTCATAAAGTTTTCGGTGTGACAATATGTCCATGTGGAGAGAAGCTTTTCTATAAATATCTTGGCTACACGAGGATGTTTTGTCTTAAGGTTACATATTTTATTTGTTGTACATATAATAATTTAAAAATAGGCTAAATCGTTTGGCAAAGGAAGTCTTAATATGGTAGGGGTTGATATAACAAAATACCCTTTTTTCTAGCATAGTCGTGTAGTCCGGTGAATTGATCAACGATTTGTGTGTAGTAGTAATAGATTTATGTATGTAAAGTTGTCTAACCGTCAGGACTTTAGCATCTATACTAATATTATAAAGCTGAAGAGTTTGTTTGTTTGTTTGTTTGTTTGAACGCGCTAATCTCAGGAACTACTGATTCGAATTGAAAAAATATTTTCGTGTTGGATAATCCATTTATCGAGAAAGGCTATAGGCTATATAACATCACGCTACGACTAATAGGAGCGGAGTAACAAAGAAAAATGTTGCAAAAACGGGGAAAAATTATTCCTTTTAAGAGCGTACGCTGCGTAAACGGTTTAATTTAAACGCGCAGACAAAGTTGCGCGGGTCAGCTAGTCTTGATATAAAGCAGTGGTGGGATATCGGTAATTATTTTTGAGCATAACTTTTAGTATAGACCGCTGTGCTCTTTCTAATTTAATTAGTATAGTCTTTTGGCAGATTGACAAAGAGCTTTGTATATAGTTTTAATTAAGTCTGGAGTCCCTACATCTCTTACACGTCTTACAGTATGGATCAGTCTTCTTTTTCGTGTGGTGGTGGTAGCAATGTGATTACTAAAGGATAGTTTATCGTCTAAAATGACACCTAGATATTTTAAGATTTTTGATCTCTGGATTATTTCGCAATTACAATCTGTAGTCTGCGGCATGGGAGAGCAAGAATAGATTTTAATGCCAGTGATATTTGGAGAGGTTACAACTGTTTTATAAAAACAGAGACAAAAGGAATTGGATGTATTTATGGTAAGTAGATTACGATCGAACCAGTTTTTAACATTTTTCATACCTATTTCTGCTGTGCACGTAACCTCGTCCCAGTTTCCTTCACTGAACAAAATTGCAGTATCATCAGCATAGCAAATGATCTCTGCGTTTCTCAGTGACACAGAAAATAAATCGTTTAGGTAAATAATGAAAAGAGTTGGTCCTAAAATGTTTCCCTGCAGAACCCCAAAGGAAGGAGTAAAGGGCCGACTAGAATAGTTTCCAGCTCTGACACATTGAGTCCTTCCAGTGAGATATGTTCGGAATGCCCATCTTCTCAAGCTTTACTAGAAGAATAGGAATAGACACTGTGTCGAAAGCCTTTTTTAAATCAAGAAAGATTCCGAGACAAGGCTTACTTCTGTCTAGGTGACGGACGACAATATCGATGAGCCGGCCAATTGCATCTTCAGTTGACTTACCCTGACGAAAGCCATACTGTTGAGCAAATAGGAGTCCCCCTCTCTCGAGAAATTTAACTACCTGATTGTTGACAATCTTTTCCAAGATTTGGAAAAGGTTCCCAGTAGTGATATGGGTCTGTAATTTTCTGGATTGCTTCTATCGCCTCCCTTAAAAATTGGAATGATTACAGAACACTTCCAAACCTCGGGAAACACACCTATTTCCAAGCTTAAATTAAGTACATAAGTTATGGGGTGCAGCAATATTGTCTTTAATGTGTTTGATCAATCTGTTTGTTATTCCATCTAGGCCAGGGGAGCATGTATCTTTAAGCTGGAGTATAAATTTTTCGACTTCAGCAACACTTACCGGGTGCAGGAACAAAGAATCACCAGGCGACCTTAAGTTTTTAATGTTCGATGCTAGGGCATCCTCCGTTTATTAAGATTTAATAATACTGCATCCGCAAGTTCCTGACCAATCGTTGCAAAGAACTTATTGCAGCAATTGAGTGACTCGACTTCTGAATCCTTGATGAGTATCAAATCCGAGGCGCTTTTTGGAATTTTCTTAGTGTTAGTAATTTCTTTTATAGATTTCCAGAGCATTTTAGGATCACGTTTATTCATTTCAAGTTGCTGGCTATTGTAAGTATTTTTTAAATTTTGTAATAGAGCGTTATAATAATTACGGTAGCGGCAGTAAATGTGTCTCGTAACTGGATCACCGGGGTTCTTGCGGGAATCTGAGTGTTTGTTGAATCTAAAGTATTTTTGCGTGTTTTTCTTTTAAATTTTATATATGCTTGGTTTTTTCTGAAGATCTTGTCTTATGGGCTTTCGCTAAATTAGTCCATTAAAACGTGGAGTATCGCTATATATTACTCCGCTGGTTTTTCTTAGCTACAAGAGTTGTGTAGCATAAATTTTGTCTATGGCAATATTGTCGCCAAAGTGACAGAAGGCCAAAATCAGAAATCAGAATCAATTCACAAATACAAACATACAAAACTATATTAAAATGTTTCAAATGGCCGATAATAGAATTTCGCTAATATTACCATTGAAATGAAGCCACGGACCTCAATTTATGAAAGTACGATATTTTTATGAAAGTACTCAATTAATAATTTTGAAAATTTACTAGCTTTGGGTAACAAAAGTGGATACTTGGAATTGTATGGCAACTTGCCATGGCTGTCTACAAACGGAGCTAGTTTACGTAACGAAGCAATGTAAGTAGAGCCTTTATTAAGTTGTTTGATTTCTTCACCAAAATAAGCTTGTTGGACTAAGTGAACTAAAATATCAAGTGATTGTTTAACTCACTCGCGCTCAACATCGCTTTATTGTTTACGGAAACGTTTCGATGGGTTCGGTAAACAAATCGAAACATCCACACAAAAGTCTGTTGTAGTTTAGTAAAGGAAGAAAATTTTGCAAATTAATTTTCACAAAAATCTTTTAAGGTTTTATCAGATTTAGCTAAAAGGTTAAATGTTTGAGAATTTAATTTTAGCTCAGGGATTACTGAGTTTATATTAATATGTGTTGATACTGGCCAATTGTCTTTGTTACCATACATCCAAGCAGCGCCCTCTAACCACTGCGAACCTCACTGAATCAGTTGTGCGGGAGACGCTCCTCGCGAACCAATGTCGGCCAGGTTGTTTTCACTATTAATGTGACACCATATGTGTGGAGGAAGATCATTGACAATTTGTACAACACGGTTGCTAACAAATGTTTTTAATTTATAGGCTTCAGTTTGAAGCCACAAAAGAACAATCGAGGAATCTGTGAGCGCCAAAATTTTATTTATTTTAACGTGAGTCAATGTTTTTTTAACAAAACTAATTAATTTACAAAGCAATACCGCCGCCATCAACTCCAGACGCGGTATTGTCACTTGTTTAACGGGAGCGACCTTGGACTTGGATATTAATAAACGAACTTTTACTAAACCTTGGTTATCATGACTCAATATGTAAATGCAGGCCGCATAACCTAGAATGGATGCATCGCGAAATCCGATTAACTCGCACTCGGTTGGACCCGGTAATAATGCGTGACGCTCGATGTGTAGTTCCGACAACCGCGGTAGCTCTGAGATAAACGCCTGCCAACGAGAACAAACGTCAGGAGGCAGTCGCTCGTCCCAGCCCACACCTAGCTTCCAAAGATCCTGCATTATGCTTTTAGCTAGAGAAGTACAAGGTGTAATAAAACCCATGGGGTCATAGATGGTTACTAGTAATTTTAAAACTGAACCTTTAGTAGTTACCGAATCAGTTTTATTAACCGAAAAATTAAAAGAGTCCAAAGAAGGTGTCCACTGTAAGCCTAAAATTTTTATTGAAAACTCACTGTTGTCATTTTCTAAAGTGACTGTACTTTCCCGATGTTGTTCCGGCACTCGTGCGAACAATTCTCGACAGTTGCTTGACCATTTAAAAAAACTGAAACCACCACTATTTAACAATTGAATCAATCGATTCTATAAATCCGTAGTCTCTGAAAACGTTTCAGATGACCATAGCACATCATCCATATATATTCCTTCTTGTAAGACACGCGCAGCAGAAGGGAAACGTTCACCTTCATCACTTGCTAGCTTAACAGCGTTCTAATAGCTAAGAACCGAGAACAGCTGAGACCGTAACGTTACGGTTTTTAATTGATATTCGTAAATCGGCTCGTTTGCCGATTCACGATACAAAATGTGTTGATACAAACGATATTATTATTATTATTATATCCCGATACAGTTTGGGTCCCGTCATAAGGATGTCATTCAAAGACACGGTTGGTTGTCTTAGCCCATGCGTCAAAGACGACTCGTACCGGAGTGGAACTACTAGTCGGTCGATAAATACTATGATGTGGGATTAAATATTTACTACTAATTTTACCACTATAAGTTTGCATATGATCAAGCACCCTATACTCATTCATAAAATCGATATAAACTAGGCGAACGTGCGAGACGACGCTCTGTACTAAGCAGGCGCCACTAAGCGGCTGCGCGAGATTCACCTAGCAGCGCATGGCCAGCAGGGTGATTACGCGCACTAAGTTCGCTCACACGCGTATCGTTTTGACGTCATTATGACGTAGTTTAAGCCTGGAAACTTTAAACATTCTCAGAAAACTGTGTCATAGCGATCGGCGTGCGAGCTTACTTTGGTGCGCTTAATCACCCTTGCAGCGGCAAGGGCACCACATAGCGGCCGGTCTCATCACGATAATATTCTAGTGCGAAAATATCTTCGGCTAACTGGTCGAGCGGGCTGATGGGCGGAGCGCACGGCAACTCTTCAACTTCCCAAAAATTACGCAAAGTTTGATCTAAAGAGACCTCATCCCATTGCAGATTAATAGAATGCAAATTTTTTACACTTTATAAGTATTTGAATATAATTTTTCGCTTACCACAAAGCCACAAACAGTTTCAATAACATTAGGAGGCTTAGCACGCGGACAACGATAAGATATATACCGACTCGACTTATACCGTCTGCTGTCGAAAAATATATCGAATTGGTGAGCACGCAAACCGACATCGATAAATTTCTCGAGCTTTGTCTACTAGTTAAAACAAGTGTGTTTTCGTTGACAATTTCAAAAACATTTATATAATAAATAAATTATTATTACCTTATACAATGCATTTATTTTATATTATTATTAATAATCGTTACAGAAATGTATATTTTAATTTAACAAGATTTAAAAATACATATATTTAACTAAATAAAAATAAAGCCGAAGAAAACTCGTTACCTTGGCCTAAAAAAAGATTTTGTTTTTTGAAAGAGTTTTTTTTATTTATTAAGGCATTGGATAGGATTTAGTAAATGTAATGGAAAGTACGTATAGATACGGAAGTGGTCTAAGACCTAAAAATGCTATTCAAACGAATTGACAGACATATTTTCTTGAGCATTAATTGGTTATAATAGCATTTGTGTCACTTTTTATTTTGATGTGTGTTGCGGGCGGCTATCTTTTGTTCTTATGACTGGTAAGGCGATTAAGCCTTAAAGTACTTCCTTATAATAATATACTTCAATGATAAAAATCAAATATTTTATTTTATGGATGTTTTGAATTTTATGCAATACGGCGACGTGTGTATGATTTATTTTAATTATCAGCCTGGCTGAATAATCGAATTATATTACACAATCAGTACATTCCGCATTCAAGACCTATCTGAACTTGAAAACCTCTGAACTTCGGGGGTTACCGAAGTTCAGAGGTTTTAACTCTAGTAGTGATCGTCCCCTCTAGGATTTGTTCGCTTTAAAATATTTAGACTAACCTACTGCCACTTCATAATAATAAATACATAAAATTAAATAAAAAAAATACACGATAATAAAATAAAACAAGAATTTTAATATTAATTAAATGATTTTTTTAAATAGCATAACTCTAGAAACATAAATACTTATTTTCTGTTAATCTATTTCTTGGTTTGGGCATCCAGACATTTTTTTCAAAATCATTGTTTTTTGAGGTTCCAGCAACTTTTCTATAACACGCACATTTATAGTCCTTAAGTATAACAGTTTTTCTAACGAGAATAAAACAATTTTGGTTCGGTTTTTCCCTATTAATTTAATAAAAATATCAAAGCAAACTTAATTTCGACACTTATCAGCACCTAAAAGAAATGTGATAAAAATTGTATATATATCGACTTTTGTCTACAATCTGACAGTTTAGTTTTGATGTTAATAAGCTGCGTGCTACTGTTTTCGATAAAAGTCGACATATATATCGTGGTCGCACGTGTTAGCTTTGTAGATATATGTCTTATCGATCGATATGTATCGAACCGAATGTCGCGCGTGCTCTGCCCCCAGGTATTTTTGAATCGATTATTATCGGCTTGTCTCGCATCAACTCAGCCACAACATCGTTACCGAGTAAAATGTCGAGCATAATTATTTATTACTTTGCTGCCGAGCCCACACACGGTGAAGGGGCACTTTCGACGACGTACACCCAAACGTTGAGCTGTCTAAAGTAATAAAGGAGCTTTGAGCCCCAGAATCTAGAACTGCACGACAGTCTAGGTCAGTACCTGAAGAGGTTGCAATATGAGCGCTTGCGGTTCCCAATACGACACAATAGTCTATACAGTCATTCACTGAATGATTATCAATCGTATCACTCACGGAGTTGGATACGTTACAGTGCGACAGGTCGCGGAGCCGGCCACTCGCACAATTGTCTTGATGCAGTAAATAGTGGTGGTGCACACACACCACAAGTGATTAAGATTGCTGAAAATATGAGGGGCTTTTATTTTTTTCTGAAGACGAGCTATTATTGTTAACACGGCTAATCTGAAAGACTGATTTTGGTTTAGTTGTACGACTCGAGCTACGATTATTATTAGCAGTATAAATGTTTTGAGTTGAATTTCGCATATTCGGTTTGTTAAAGGTATTAGTAGTCACTGAGCCAGTAGCAGGATAAGTAAGCTCTTGTTAAAGGTATTAGTAGTCACTGAGCCAGTAGCAGGATAAGTAAGCTCTTGTTAAAGGTATTAGTAGTCACTGAGCCAGTGGCAGGATAAGTATGTTCTAAGACTTTAATTTGTTTATTAACAAATTTAATTAATTCTGAATAAGTAGGCAAAGTGTTTTGGTCGCGCCCTTCTTCGAATAGTCGTTTAGTATGGATATCTAAGGCTCTTAATGCAATATGACAAAATAAATAATCTTCCAATTGAAGAACCTTGAGAGCTGATCAAAGGTCTCCATGAATGAAGTTAAATTAGGAATGCTATCCTTTGTTAAAGGTGAAAAATTTAATAATTTGTCGAGATATCTGCCTATTCTCTCATCCTGATATTTTTCTAACAATTTTTCCAAAACAAGACTTAATTTGCCGCGGTAATAGGTAAACTTTTAACTATAATTAAAGCAGGGCCTTTAACGCAAGGAAGCAAATAATGAAGCATCAATTTCTTCAAAATTTCTTTTGTGTACTAATGAAACAAAAGTGTCATAAAAGGCCAATTTTCAATTTGACCATCAAATTCAAATAACGAAAGTTTAGGTAATGAAGGACGGACATGGTTATTTTCATGTTTAACCTTAACAACATCTGTGTCAACGCTATTTTCTCGTACTTAAAATACATATCATCATAACTATCAATAACACTAATTGACGTAGTTGGTTGCTTTTTTGGTTCCACTTGTAATTCAATTGTGATAAGATTCATAACTACCTTTTCAAACTCGATACGCATTTTAGTTAACTCGACATACTGTAATTTGAATAGATTTTTACTATATTCATTGCTCTCAACAGTTTTGCATAACTCATAAATTCTTTGCAATTTCGTAAATAGAAATTCCTTTTTTAAAGTTCATGTTTTATAGGTTACATTGACAGTATCGTCATCTTTTTTATCTGTCATTTTGTATTAAATAAATTAACTAGGAGGAAAAAGAAAGGATATAAAAGGAAGGATTTATTATAATTACTAATAATCCGACTCGAAGGCCAATGAAATGGAGCCACGGACCACAATTTTATACTAATTTTGCTGGTTTCGAAGGACCCTAATAATAATAACCTTAAAACTTGTCATAGCCTAGAAAATATATGCAAATCACTCACTGTAGTCTCCTCGTCTTCACTTTTAATTTAGATTAATATCGTATAATTTGATGGATTGGATTTGTGTTTTTTGCAATGCCGGCCAGCTTTCCAACATGTCTTTTTTTCAGTAGTTTTACACACTCAAAAAAGGGACGCTTCGGCTTGCTCCGTCCCGTTCGGCTATTTCCGTAGTTTTTAATTTTAAAAGAGAGCTCCCATTGTTTGTCAGTTGATGGTAGTCTTCGATGGCGCCAAATTCAATTTGACATTGGATCGCAATTGCAATAACTCTCTAAAGCTAGACAAGTATCGAACAACCATAAATAGCTGAATACCGATTGGAAGTTCGGTATAGGTAGAAGGCAGTGTTTTGTACATGATTCGTGATAATTACTACCCATAAACTAAAAACAACGGACCTATAAAAGGTGTGAACCCTAAGGGACTCCAGAAGAAATTCGGACGGGATCTGATCTGTCCATGCAAACCCTCTGAGACCTATTGCACAAATAAGAGCAAACCCAACGATATAATTTGCCACGAATGCCAAGTGTTTGTAATTTACGCAGCAGGATGTGTGATCCACCCTGTCGAAAGCTTTTTCAAAGTCAGTGTAGATCATATCAACCTGACTACGCTTATCCATAGAACTGGTTACAAATGAGGCAAACTCTGTGAGATTTGTGAGAGTAGAATGGCCAAGAATTATTGTCCTGTTTCAATACTGGTTATCTACGCGGCATAAGCGGATTTAATCAATCAATATCATCACGGGTGCCTTACGGCGCCCGAGACCGCCTAGACGGCCTATGGTCTACATCAAACAAGTGGCTAGCTCGTCGCGATGTTTGGTTAGAGTTAATAACCCATCAATAAATAGATCTACAAGTTGTTATGGGGAAAAATGCTTAATAGAAAATATAGGCATTTTAAGAAAGTGAGAATTATGAAAAATTGAGTGATAGGAATAAACGGTAAACATAGGGAAAATGTTATTAGAGAAAATGCCCATCACTTTCCACAATACCCGCGTTCCTATATTGACGACATTCCCAAATTACTACTTTTCCACGTTTGACCATGGTTAGTCGTGCTAAGGTTGCAGTACTAAAAATATACTATATTTTGTATACATTTTGTACACAAAAAGTGTAATGTTTGATCAACGCATAACTCACGTCCTTTCACAATATGCTTACATGTTAACTGTTTTTAAAGGATGATCCATGGCTGCAAGACGGATTTCATTCGCAAACCGTCGGCGACAAACTGGACTTGGAATTGTTGGCGCTAGATCTGTTGCGTGTGCTAAAGCAGCCGGGGAGGCCACCTGAGAATCTGGACGCGCGGACCCTCGAGGTTTGCTCCTGTTTGCCCGAGGATATGGACGCGCAGACCCCCGGAGCCTCCTGTCTGCCCGAGGATCTGGACGCGCAGACCCTCGGAGCCTCCGGTCTGCCCGAGGATCTGGACGCGCAGACCCTCAGAGCCTCCTGTCTGCCCGAGGATCTGGATCCGCAGACCCCCGGAACCTTTCTCCTGCTGGTGCTCGTGCTGCAGTTGGCGCAGGAGCTGCACCTGGCGCGCCCGCCCGCCGAGCAAACCAATTGCAACCTGGCCACGCTGTTCCTCGCCACACTGTTCCTGGTGAGTATGTCACGCGCACTACAACCGGGACACATCGGGGTCATGTGCATCTCCCAAGTCCGATAACTGCCCCCCCGGAATGTGGCGGCGATAGGGAATGTGCATGGAACGCCTGTTATTATTATTTTAATATATAATAGTCCTTTTATATCTTTGAACATATTTACAGAAATCTATTTTATTTTGATTAGAGATTTTTTTTATAAATACGATTTCAAAAATCTTTTTTTTGTAGAAACGGAACGCATTTCTAAACGCTCCGACATTAGCAATCACTACATGTGACGTCATTCGTGCACAAACAAATGTCAGCGTGTGTTCTACAGTTTCTCGTTTTCTCGGGTATTTATTGTCCTTTATTACGTTAATTTGTGATAAACAAACCTTTTGACTAACTTTTGAGGTGCAATAACATTAAACTAATATGCTTTTTGAGCACGAATGACGTCACAGAATGGCGGCTAGTGAAGTACCGTTTTTTACTGCGGTAGTGGCAGATAAAGTTTAACCCTTTTTATTTTCGTGTTTCACCCTTTAAAAAAATGTTTAATATTTGTTTTTAGGGTCTAATGTAGTTACTCTATTAAGTAATGAAATAAAAAAATAACATGCATATTCCCTATTGGTGTAATAATATAAGTGTGTTGCAGGCGAACCGCGGCTGCGTGGGCATAGAGTGCGAGACGGACGCGCGCGTGCGGCTGCTGAGCGACGACATCGGGCGCCTGCGCGGGATCCACTTGGGCGACGAGCCCAACGAACCCGTCTGAGCCACGTGCCTGGGTGAGCCGAGTCACCAAAAACAATGGTTTAGTCGTGTCATAGCTCTAACGCATTTGTGTTCTAAACAATGGTAATGTGTTACACTTAACCCGGGTCGGTCGATCACTTTTTGTAATCCGGGTCGACCACGACCCACGGGTGTCCAGGCCCGGGCTAACCCAGTGAAGTAAACAAACCTCAGTACGTCATAAGCCGCATCGATCACTGCGACCCACCGATCAACTTTTTATAATAATAAATATATGTATTAATCTACCTATATCATTCGGAATGTAGGTAGGTAGCCGCGTTCGGTATGTAGGTAGGTAGCCGCGTTCGGAATGTAGGTAGGTAGCACGTTCGGTATGTAGGTAGGTAGTTGCGTTCGGTATGTAGGTAGGTAGCCGCGTTCGGTATGTAGGTAGGTAGCCGCGTTCGGAATGTAGGTAGGTAGTACGTTCGGTATGTAGGTAGGTAGCCGCGTTCGGTATGTAGGTAGGTAGCCGCGTTCGGTATGTAGGTAGGTAGACGCGTTCGGTATGTAGGTAGGTAGCCGCGTTCGGTATGTAGGTAGGTAGCCGCGTTCGGTATGTAGGTAGGTAGACGCGTTCGGTATGTAGGTAGGTAGCCGCGTTCGGTATGTAGGTAGGTAGCCGCGTTCGGTATGTAGGTAGGTAGACGCGTTCGTTTTTAATTATGTGCACCTTATGGAAATATTTGCCCAGCCCAGACAGGAATAAAAGATGTATATAGATGAAGGAAAGTGTTTATATAACCACTGTAGCCATATATGAGGCTTTACGCTTACGCATCGTAGCCGATGGTATGAGTCTACACCGAACAAGTGGCTAGCTCGTCGCGATGTTTTGAATAGACTCAATAAAGTTTAATTTTAATATATTTTATAATAAAGACATTTTAATGCAAGTAAGTCTGTAAGGTAAGTGTTATTATTAGCTTATATGAATGGCCTCTACGCGTGCGCGTAATTTTGCCAGTGTCGAGTAGGGTAGATTAAAAAACTTTTTTATTATTAGTGAAAGTGGGATGATAGGATGGAAAGGAATTGGGAAAGGACTAGGGTATGGCGACATGACCGTATGAAAGCATACGGTATAGTCTTGCCAATGTCTAGTGAAGGAGGAAAAGGATCAACAGTAAAATGGGTACCGCCATTTTACTGAAGATTGTGGGATTTTTTGAGATAACACAAACACCGAGATCACTGCGTAAATGCTACACTTCTCACACTTAATATTACTATACGAATGCTTATTCTACAAATTTAGTACACTTTTGCACAATAATATTCAATAAAATTAAATTTGAAAAATATAATATAAACACGCGTCTACAGTGTTCGGGCTACCCTCAAAGAATCAGTAAGGTAAGTGACAAGTAAAAAATCGTATTTGACGTAAAGCGCAGCGAGCACCCCCTTGCGGATGATGGAAGAACTAATTAAGATGCGTTCGCGTAGACAATTGTAAATAGGAATTATTAAAATAAAAAATGAAAATCGCCCTTGATCACATTTGTAGGTACTATGTTCACAAATTTCCAAATATTTCAGTTCTTATTTAATATGATTATTAATAACTAATGTATTTATTGCAGTCGCAAATCCAATAATGTATGTTGTCAATTTAGTAAAAAATAATAGATTTATGGAGTCATGTTTGTTAGACAACGTTGACACTTCTTTTTTTGTCTTTAAAAAAAAACGTACTATACCAGCCTAAGCAAATTATTTAAAAGAATGGCCCATTTAGTCAAGATTTCAAAATGGTACATTACTTGTCACTTATCTTTCCATATTTTTTTTTAATAATATCAACTATTTAGCAATAAAACCCAGAACAATAAATATGAAAGTAATATTATGATTTTTTGTATTATTGCTTGTGGTATTATTTTTAATTATTTTTTTGTTGTATTATTGCAAAAGTTAATTATTGTATTAATGCATTTATACCTCAGGCCTCTTAGCAACACCAGTCACAGTCATTGTATGATTGAGTATTATCAAACAATCCCCAATACCTCAGGCCTCTTAGCAACACCAGTCACAGTCATTGTATGATTGAGTATTATCAAACAATCCCCAATACCTCAGGCCTCTTAGCAACACCAGTCACAGTCATTGTATGATTGAGTATTATCAAACAATCCCCAATACCTCAGGCCTCTTAGCAACACCAGTCACAGTCATTGTATGATTGAGTATTATCAAACAATCCCCAATACCTCAGGCCTCTTAGCAACACCAGTCACAGTCATTGTATGATTGAGTATTATCAAACAATCCCCAATACCTCAGGCCTCTTAGCAACACCAGTCACAGTCATTGTATGATTGAGTATTATCAAACAATCCCCAATACCTCAGGCCTCTTAGCAACACCAGTCACAGTCATTGTATGATTGAGTATTATCAAACAATCCCCAATACCTCAGGCCTCCTAGCAACACCAGTCACAGTCATTGTATGATTGAGTATTATCAAACAATCCCCAATACCTCAGGCCTCTTAGCAACACCAGTCACAGTCATTGTATGATTGAGTATTATCAAACAATCCCCAATACCTCAGGCCTCTTAGCAACACCAGTCACAGTCATTGTATGATTGAGTATTATCAAACAATCCCCAATACCTCAGGCCTCCTAGCAACACCAGTCACAGTCATTGTATGATTGAGTATTATCAAACAATCCCCAATACCTCAGGCCTCTTAGCAACACCAGTCACAGTCATTGTATGATTGAGTATTATCAAACAATCCCCAATACCTCAGGCCTCTTAGCAACACCAGTCACAGTCATTGTATGATTGAGTATTATCAAACAATCCCCAATACCTCAGGCCTCCTAGCAACACCAGTCACAGTCATTGTATGATTGAGTATTATCAAACAATCCCCAATACCTCAGGCCTCTTAGCAACACCAGTCACAGTCATGTAGACAAGGTTCGTAATTATTTTAGTATTTGTGCGTCGCCGGGTCGCGAATCCCGATTTATGTTTAGTTACGGAACCGACGTGGTGTCTACGTAAAGAGTTACAGTCGACTGACCACCTCTGTTCCAACCGGGACGGCGAGGTAAGCGTCTCGTTTAAGGAGTTCTAAAATGAGAGAGGACTCATGCGCATTACCTGTAGTATTTAAATATGTACGGTTATATGGTACGCTATAACTGTTACAATTTTAAAGCTTTCGCATATTTTATTATAAATGACTATTTGTTACAGGACCTGCGCTGGTAACCCGCTGCTGATTGGTACATTGAAGCATATAATAGTGCTAACGTCTTCCGAACATAAGCCGCCCGCCATACACACCCACACAAACACACCCACACAAACAGTGACAATAATATAAGCGAACATGTTTCACAATTAAAGGAAACAAATTGTTTCATAAGTAGGTATATTTGAATAAGTGTGAGCGAGATAGATCCATATTTATTACATGGATTAACTAAATATTGTTCGGGTGAACTTATGTTGGTAAGGTAATTAAATATTAGAAAAGGTAATAAATTGATATACATGGTGGCCGAGTTGGTTAGACCTTGGACTTAATTATTATCTCTCATCTGTCTCGCTCGGCGCCCGAGCACACGTCGGTCCCACCCGGCGCCCGCGCACACTTCTGTCCCACCCGGCGCCCGCGCACTCGTCTGTCCCACCCGGCGCCCGAGCACACGTCTGTCCCACCCGGCGCCCGCGCACACATCTAACTCGCCCGGCGCCCGAGCACACGACTGTCCCACCCGGCGCCCGCGCACACGTCTGTCCCACCCGGCGCCCGCGCACACGTCTGTCTCGCCCGGCGCCCGAGCACACGTCGGTTCCACCCGGCGCCCGCGCACACGTCTGTCTCGCCCGGCGCCCGAGCACACGTCGGTCCCATCCGGCGCCCGCGCACACGTCTGTCCCACCCGGCGCCCGCGCACACGTCTGTCTCGCCCGGCGCCCGAGCACACGTCGTCCCACCCGGCGCCCGCGCACACTTCTGTCCCACCCGGCGCCCGCGCACACGTCTGTCCCACCCGGCGCCCGCGCACACGTCTGTCTCGCCCGGCGCCCGAGCACAAGTCGGTCCCATCCGGCGCCCGCGCACACGTCTGTCCCACCCGGCGCCCGCGCACACGTCTGTCTCGCCCGGCGCCCGAGCACACGTCGGTCCCACCCGGCGCCCGCGCACACTTCTGTCCCACCCGGCGCCCGCGCACACGTCTGTCCCACCCGGCGCCCGCGCACACGTCTGTCTCGCCCGGCGCCCGAGCACACGTCGGTCCCACCCGGCGCCCGCGCACACTTCTGTCCCACCCGGCGCCCGAGCACACGTCTGTCTCGCCCGGCGCCCGAGCACACGTCTGTCCCACCCGGCGCCCGAGCACACGTCTGTCCCACCCGGCGCCCGAGCACACATCTGTCCCACCCGGCGCCCGAGCACACGTCTGTCTCGCCCGGGGACCAAGCACACGTCTGTCCCACCGGTTTATGAGTAGGGCATAATAATAATTTAGAATGGTAATGAGTACAGGGTTGAATTTTATTTTCGGTTAATGGTAAATGGACCCTTTTCTAAGTTTATGGCCAGCAGGTTTTGGGATTGGTATTAGATACAAATATATTTATTGCTTAAACTCTGTGTTTACAAGATGATAGTGGTATAATTTATATCTATCTCTGCTCACTAAAGGAATTTTAATTCAAATAAATAAATACGTAGGTACTTGTCCTTCTTGCTTTCGCAGTTAATAAATTGAAAAGGAGAACGGTCATATCATAGCCCATGTATTTTCAGACCCAGGCTTAGAAGCCGCGTCCAAAACCTTTCCAGTTCGATAGAGGAAAATAAAACACATAATAAAATTGTTAATTACATCGAAGTTCGAGAAGTTGGGAGAAAAAAGTTATTCAATTTGAGGTTATGTTATGACTAGTTATTAGGTTAGTGTTCACAGAGACCCTTGTTTAAATGAGGTGTTGCCTAAAAATATCACTAGATGTCGCTAGTATCGATAAACAACGCTTGCACTTTTGTTGTATTATTTGTTTATATAGGTTTTATATAAACAAATAATACAACAAAAGTGGGTTCATAGATGATACACTATAAAGGTAATAGAAAGGCAACTCGCGTTTCAAAAAAATGTGTTTAACAGGTCCCGATAACAGATGGCGCTTTTTTAGTTCCCTTTGCGTTCGATAGATGGCACTATTTAGTACCCTTGACATCCGCTTAGCGGATATCAAGTAAAATATATGTCACTAATAATTATATTTTTACTGAACATACAGGGCCTTACCCCCGTATTCTAAGTCGTATTTTCCACTCCACTTTCACTCAAAGAATTCAAAGATAGTCTGCCTCATTTCAACTTTCTTGATTTAACAATTGATGGAAAGAGAAGAGATAAGACGTTCCTTGAGTGAAAACGGAGTGGAAAACTAGGGATGTGAAAAAAAAATCGATTATTTTTTCATTTTAATCGATTATTTTTAATCGATTTTCAAAAACAGTAAAATCGATAATTATCAAATCGATTATCTAAACATCAGTTTTTAATCGATTTTTATAAAAGGCGCTAACTATTGGCTGAAAGAAGTTTTAAGCCGTGATTTTGGAAAATCTATGCAATGAAAAAAAGTATTAGGTCGCGATTTTTGTAAACAACGGCATCCAAGTACTGGAAGAAGTATTATAAAAGTATATAAATTTGTTTTCGTTTAACAAACGTTTATACAATCAAAATTTTTAGATAAATAGTCTCTATAACTTTAGTTATTTAAAAAAAAAAATGCACAAAGAAGAACGGTCATAGCCCATGTATTTTCAGACCCAGTCTTAGAAGCTGCGTTCAAAAATGAAACCTATCCAGTTCGATAGAGGAAAATACATATAATAAAATTGTTAATTACATCGAAGTTCAAGAAGTTGGGAGAAAAAAGTAATTCTCCTTTGAATTTCAATTTGAGGTTATGTTATGACTAGTTATTAGGTTAGTATAGCGAACAATTTCGGCCCGCGAATTATTAATCCGCAAAATTATTAGTAGTGCTTCCTTGTGCTGCAGAATTGACAGAATAATATTATATAATCTGACTTAGGCTGTATGGTTCATAGAGACCTTTGCCTTTTCTATATTTGAGAAAACCGAACAAAAAAAATAAATAATCTGTGGATGATATATAACGTCGCTCTTTTTTTAAATTATTTATTTTAACTTAACATAGCACTTAATGCAAGTCACAAAAAGGCAGAAGAATCAGCACGTAACAAAAGTTGTCAGAACTTTTTTTTCACAACTTATAAAATAATTTTAAATACTGGATCAGATACAAAAAAAAGTGATCTAGTCATGTTTCGGTTTTAGTCTGTGGATTCACTGGATTTCTGGGGACTATTGCATCTATTTCTTGTCGAGGTGATAGTCTCCTTTCAGGGTGCGGTTACGAATCAACAATATAAACGACCACTTTGATGGTCTTTGTAGGTCTGCTTACCATAAGGTAGTCACGTGCCGCGCGTGCTCCAATAACATTAAAAAAATACGTATAAGTATATAGGTTTTTTTTTTTATTAAATGTTTAGGGTATTCTTTAGGTATCTATACAAAAAGCTTCGAGAACATAGGCTGATGCTTCCTAGGGTTCTGTAAATAGAAATAAAGGAGGTAAAAGCGAATAAAGAATTGTTTCGGATTTAAATTTTAATATCGGTGACTAGTATGTTTTTAATGTCTACAGAAATGCATTTAATTAAAAATCGATATTGGTAAATCGATTATTTTCTTGCCTGAAAATATCGATTATTTTTTTTTTCTTTAGATGTCACATCCCTCCCTATGGAAAACACGACTTAAAATTAAAACACGGGTGTTCGGCGCTCGCTCTGATTGAGTGCTCGTAGGTGGTGGTCACAATTCAGACAAAAATATGTTTTCAAACGGATAACAAATTTATTGTTCAGAAAAATTATGAACTACGCTTTCAACAAAACCTTAGTACGATATTATTCTATGGTGGCGACATCTAGCGACGATTTTTAGGAATTACTTACACGAACACGATGTGCTATGAAGCAAGAAACAATTAAAATTACTGTATTTTTTCTACATTATTTTTATTTATTTATTTTATAAATGTATGCGATTGGTTTTAGTAAATAAATAGTCTTTTTTGTATGCAGCTACAGTTTTTTTTTTGAAGTCGTTAATTCCAGGGACAGCCCACTGGATGGCGCTGTTAATTCGATTTCAATGAGGAGTTTTCCAGTAGTTATTATTTAATGCAACAGATGGCCTTTAGTATCTACAAATTAGATAGTGGTAACATATAAAATACACCCAAAATTTAGGGTAAATAGGAAAGTAAATACCTTTATACGAATAATTTATAAAATTTACTTAACTTTGTTTAATATATACACTAATATCCTGTACCCCTAGTGTGAGTTTTATAACTATTACTTTGCGTTTGAGTTAACTAAAATTTGTATGGGAAATAGTTTAGCGCTCCAAACGGAAATTTTGAGAATTAGAAATGCGGTCGTGTGAATGGTCAAAATGTTTACGTGGTAGAATAGTTAACGCGAAAGTAAACGTTAAAAAAACGTATATATAAGTAATATTTTTTCTTTTAAATATCATCATTTAAGTAATTAAATTTATATTTCTAAGGTATCTTGGTCTTTTTCCGAAGTTTTTCTTGACAGGGTATCTACTAAAGATTATAGAGTGCAAAAATATAGAGTAAGTAGATAAATAAAAAAGTTACAAAATATGATAAAAAATATAACACGTCTTGCAATACCAAAATTTAATTTTAAGTCAAAGAGAATTTAAAGTCTATATTTGAGTATTTAGCGGTGGAATGTTTTATACCGTCTGGGTAGCTACCACCATCTATCGATGTAAAGCCCGTCAAGCGATTTTCATCGTGTTTCGGAGTCAATCGGTGGACAACCAGCCTGTGGCACATTGCTTGCGCGAGCAGAGGGCCAAGGGATGAATATCCCGCGTACTTGGAAGGGATTGTATCGACATGTCGGACAGGGAGACCCGTAGAAACGGTTTTTCCGCTGGCCGCCCGCTGCACAGTATAGGGGCCCACTCTAGGTTAACCGCCACGTCATGTGGCGCATAATCTCGGAGTGGTTTGTCGTGCCGTTTGGTGACCGGATGGGATCCCAGCAACCACTTCTGGGAGGGTACGGGGGCCCTTCCGTTCGACATGTCGGCGTTATCCCTCTAAGTATACAACGCGCGAGTTTGGCTTTTGGTGGTTTGCCTGCGGGTGCATTGTTTCACCTCACGCTTTCTCTCTCTTTCTCTTTCCTACTTATATTCCTTTAAACCACAATAAAAAATGACAGCACAAAATATGAATAAGCGATTTATAGCGGTGTCTACTCCCCTTTTTACATGGATTTCGCGAATATTCGAGGAATCCATGCTAATTTAAATGCCGTCCACCACCACCTAGAGACAGTCAAACCACAGATGCTTTTTCTGACAGAGACACAGATTATCCGACCTGCTGATACCTCATATCTGTATTATCCTGGGTACACATTAGAAGAAATTTTCGTACCAAAGGCCGGGGTATGTCCGCTCGGATATTTCTTGTTACCGTCTTCGCCATATGGAGGACCCATCCATATCCGCTATGTAAGAGGAAGAGGGTACACAGACACGAATCTACGTGTGCATATATAGATCCCATAAGGGAGATCTGGAGACAACCCAACTTTTTGATTATCTGAGTAGAGCGACATAAGATTCAAGAGATTCCTTCTGCAGAGATTGTTTTCTTGGGAGACATTAACGCCCATCACGAACAATGGCTCGGCTCTCTGAAAACGGATCATGCAGGGAAATCTGCTCATAATTTTGCCCTTTCCCATGGATTGACCCAACTCGTAGACCAAACCACCCGGATACCTGAAGTGGTCAACCATGCACCTTCAAAGTTAGACCTTTTCCTGACGAATCAGCCCACAAACTACAATGTTTCTGTATTAAGCCCGCTGGGTGGATCAGATCATTGCTTAGTTGCCACGACTGTGCCAAATGCTTCTCCACCACCTCGACGAAGCATATCACGAAAAGTCTGGCACTATTCGTCAGCGGATTGGGAAGGACTTCGGGAATATTTCCAAGTACTTCCGTGGGGGCCTCGCTGCTTTAAGAATGAGGATCCATCTAGGTGTGCTTCTTCAATTGCTGATGAGATACTATTGGGTATGGAATATTATATTCCCCACTCGTTTGTTATCAGCAAGGTGCACAATACAACAGTGATTGCACAAAAGCTGTTGCAGCTAAAAATTTTGCGTATCGAAAATGGATCCAAGGTCGTTCTAGTAAAGACCTCAACATCACTTCCCTAAAAGCAGCCTATAACCTGGCCTCCAAAGTTTGCAAAAAGGTGTTTAAACGGGCAGAAAAGGAACACATTTCACGGATAGGGCAAGAACTGCTCATTCGACATTCGGTAGTCGTAGCTTTTGGCAGCTTGCCAAATCCGTGGAATCAAATTTCTGTCGCTCCTCGTTACCACCGCTGCGGAATCATGATGGATAACTGGTTTACATTGCAAAAGAGAAAGCACAACTTTTAGCTAAACTCTTTGCATCGAATTCCCGAATCAATGATGGAGGCGCGCTTCCACCTACTATAACCGACTGTGGCTTCACAATGCCTAATATTAGGCAATGTTATGTGCGCGAGGCCCTCTATTCACTTGACATTCGGAAGGCTAGTGGTCCTGATGGTATTCCTGCAGTTGTATTAAGGAACTGTTATCTTGAGTTGTCTCCCGCCCTCACTCGACTTTACCGCCTTTCATATTCCTCTGGAGTTGTCCCTGCAGCTTGGAAAGTAGCCAATGTGCAACCAATTCCCAAAAAGGGAAATCGATCCGACCCCAATAACTACCGCCCCATTGCCATCACCTCAGTCCTGTGCAAGGTTTTAGAAACCATTATTAATACACAGGTCATGCGATACCTTGAAGGTCACTCTATCCTGAATGACCGTCAATATGGTTTTCGCCAAGCAAGATCAACGGGTGACCTTTTCGCGTTCATTACGCATGTTTGGGGTGAGGCAGTGGATAAATGTGGGGAGGCCTTGGCAGTTGGTTTAGATATTTCTAAGGCCTTTGACCGCGTTTGGCACAAGGCTTTGCTCTCCAAGCTGCTTTCTTATGGATTTTTGACGCGGCTTTGCAACTGGATAGATAGTTTCCTCTCTGATCTGGTATTAGGGTCCTAGTAGATGGCGTAGCCTCCGACTGGGAGTCTATTGATGCTGGTGTACCCCAAGGATCAGTGTTGTCTCCTTGTCTTTTTCTTCTGCATATCAATGATCTGTTGTCATGTGGCAACATTCATTGTTATGCAGATGATAGCACTGTCCACGGTCGGTACTTTGCTCAAAGTCCACCTAGCCGCGTCCAAATAGAGGAATTCAGAAAGGTTTTGATAAGTGAGTTGGATCAAACCCTGCTAAAGGTTTCGACTTGGGGTTCGAGAAACTCGGTCGAATTTAATCCGAGCAAAACACAATGTTGTGTAATGACGGCGAAAAAATCCCCTTTTACTCATTTTCCTTCTCTTCAGAGCACCCAGCTATCGCCTTTACCATCCCTCAATGTTCTTGGTTTAGATATACGTTCCGATCTTAACCACCGTAATTATATCGAGAGCATTGCAAAAACAGCTTCAAAAAAACTTGGCATCATAAATAAGGTGCGTCGGTTTTTCACACCCAGGTTAAGAATAATGCTATATAAGGCTCAAATTCGACCGTGTGTGGAATACTGTTCGCATCTTTGGGACGGATCTGCCAAGTATCTGTTATCTGCTCTCGATACCCTGCAGAAGCGAGCGACTAGAATTATTGGAGACGAAACGCTCAATAAAACCTTGGAGCCGTTGCAGCTTCGCAGGGATGTGGCATCGTTGAGCGTATTTTACCGCCTATACCATGGATAGTGCTCTGAAGAGCTTTTCAACATTATTCCCCTTTCCGTTACAGGACAACACGCACTGGTTGCAAAATGCATATGTATACCGTGGCGGATGTACCAACACGTACCAAACGTTTTGGCGATTCATACATCTGCCGTACTATTAAAATGTGGAATGCCCTACCAGCTTGCGTGTTTCCTTCTTCTTATAACCTAGAGTCATTTAAACGAAGCGTGAATAGGCGTCTTAAGCCGGCTTAATGATGGCAGCCAACGGTGCACCTGTATGCATCCGCTTGTTGCTATCATTCCTGGACATTGCATACTGCTTAACATCAGGTGGATGCAAGGTCACATGCTGAGCTTTTATAAAAAAAAAGTCTATATGAAAATATAGACTACCTAAGTATAGAAACAGCCTTTTTTGACAGTTTTTGTGGATATCTCTCCTGCTGCCATCTAGTGAAATATTTTGGAACCGTCTAAAAAAAAACTCCTCATTTGTAAGTAGGCTCAAGTATGGAAGATAACCCACCATGGTTTGACTTCATCAAGGGAAAGACCCCTTGAATTATAGTATTGATTTTTGAGACTGGTCTAGGGACACCATGAAGCTAAAAAAACGCGCCCGCGCCAATGGAGTAAGCATGATACATAAATTGTTTCATAATAGTGCGATACCGGTGTCGCCAATTTCTGAGGCGAACAAATGAAGAACGGGGAAAAAGATGTGGCTTCAAATGGCAGCTCAACGCGTCTGTCACTTAAAAAACTGCTTGAGAAAAAAAGAGATACAAGTTAGCTATTGTCAAACATGAATGTGTGCGCGTGTCTATGAAGGGTTTTTTATTATAAATATTAATTTGCATACTTAATAGTTTCGATAGTGTTGCCACCGACAACAAATATTATTACTTATCGATTTTCAGATCTGTGTGCCGTCCTGTATTGTCCACGGGCCCTTGTGTTCCCCTATGTTGAATTTCTTTGTTTGTATGGTACTATTTATACCTAGTGTTAAATGTTTAACCGTAACTAATATGACTTTTTTTTTATAAAACAATAATAATTGTAATATTATATTTATACTCCTATGTGCCTTTTCAACAACTTGACATTGGCAGAGTTACGCGTCAAGCGAAAAGCCATTCACCAAAAATAATAATAATAATACTTATCAAATAACTTTCCCATGGAACCATCGCAAAACAAGAAAAAATTGCCTTTTCCATACAAACTAGTAACGTTAAAATGACCAATTGGTATGGGGAAGTCAATTTTTTTTTTCATTTGCGACATATGGTTCCATAGGAAAAGTTGTTAGATCCTACCCAAAGTACATCCTTTCTAATTCACCCTGATAGACACTTTCGCATTTATAATACTAGTGGATTAAAAATATATAGGTATATATAACAATAAATTAAAATACCTACTTTATTAAATTAAAACACATGCACAACATGTTACCTACTAAACGCAATATCAACATTTTTGACCGACCTCCAAGAGGAAGTTATAAAAGTCGATGCAAACTACGAAAGGCGAAAAACAATTAAATCGTAGCTTGATTCCTCAAAATGTACTGAACATACACGGGTATGCTTGTTGGTAACCAATTTTCTTCTCTTTTAATTGCCTCTACCCATTTACGTTTTAATGCCGGATCTTTCGGGAAACTGTATGTATTGAAAATATAATTAGTATTATATATAAAAAACAATAATTGTATAATATCTCATAACCATGAAAGTATTTACAAAAATCGAGCTTACCAACTAAAAAAATCACATCACTAAATTGTAACTGACAAACCTCGTTGGACGGTTCTGTTGTCGCCATACCTTTTTAAATTAAATTTAAATGATTATAAATTATTTTAAAGTATCGAAATTCTCATTAAAAATAAAAACACACCACTAGTTCTTCAACTTCAAACTGATGCACTTAGGGCCGGTTTCTTGATAGATAGTTTACGTTACTATAATTAAAAATGACGGGTGTTCTATGAGATTTTTGTCAAAACATATTTCAAATTCATATGAAAGACGCCATAACTGTCATTATTTAACAATTAGTCGAGATGACTATCCATCAAGAAACCAGGCCATAGTTTGACAGTTACCGTCAGATTTTGATACTTTAATTATGGGTTTTATTCACGGAATAGAAAAAACAAGTGGAAATGCTATAAAGCACCAAATGTATTAGAACCTGTAACATTGTAAACTAAATTACTAACTACAATAGATCAAATGCGTATCTATAGCTATTTTATTTTCTAAGGCGCTTACTGCACTAAATAGTAGTTAGCAAGTAGTAATACAATCTAACCTCAAAAAGCAGACACTAAAGGCTGATCTGATGTTTATATATCTTTTTAAATTATTTTATATCTCTGTTTCTTAAATATAAATAGTTAAATAAGTGTGTGTTTAACCCCAGAAATTGGGTAAGTTATGTAAATATGTTTTATTTGCTAGATAAATAATAAAACATTAAAATTAAAATGTGCTTTGCAATTCAATAACTGCAAATCATGCTTAATATTATAATTAGATATTTTATATGATATTAGAATAAATGTGTTAAGACTAGTGTTATTTTTTTAATTGCTACTTGGTTAATTATATAATATTAGGTATGTATTTTTATTAAAATACATAAAACTTCAATACTTATAATATGTAATTAAAATTGTGTTTTTATTAAAATATTGTAAAATCCTTCTGCTTATCATCTTATATGTATCAGCTGCAATACCTTAGATTGCTAGTTAGACAAATTGCTAAACTTTTGCTTATACCATAATGCTCATGTTGCAGTCCAGTTGCAAAATTGGACAAATTCTAAAGTGTCCATCATTCCAGGGTTTTATGGTCGGATCTACGTCTACAATTAGAACTACGGCTATGCATAGTACGTCGAGGCTGTCGTCGTGACGTCATAACCCTTCTACATATCCCCAGATCGGGTATCTAAAGGATTCTGGTATCGTATTGCATACTGAAAATCAACTGATTTTTATTGTACTCACTCCCTGAGATACTATTTAATAAATTAGAATTTCTAGATTCTTTACTAAATTAAGATTCCTAGCAATTCCAAATTAGGATATCTAGATCAACTCCAAATTGGGAATTCTAGATCCGTTTCTAGATTAAGTTAGCTATAGTTGTACAGTTTTCTTTTATATATTTTTTATGTTAGGTTTAGTGTAATAAATTGTAATATAAAACTTATTTGTTCGCGTCTTATTTATAACCTAAACATAGATAGGCGTGACAATGGCGCCCAACTATTAAAGTCAATAAAGATCAGTTATTTTCTAGTTTAGTTTTATTCTTATTAGCCATCTTTTGGTGTTGGTAGCTTTTGTAAAACTTTTTTGTGTGTATGATGATTTTTTTTAACTATACCTAATTTTTTTTTTTAACCTATCTACACTTGGAACTTCAGCACTTTATTTGTTTAAACATAATCTGTATGCTTTTATATGCTTTGTAACAGAATGGATATTATGCTTTATTTAGTTATTTTTAGTTTGTAGGTAGTTATTTTGTAGAATTTTATTATTATTTTAATATTTAACTAGGTTATATTATTGTAGTTGCTTTTACTTGCTTTTATATATACATAACTTACCTGCTTATTATCAAAATGAGTCATAATATTAAATTTCTATCCCTACAAAAATTTGAGTTGGAGTATGAGATTGCTGTCCGTGGAGGTACTCCAGCTGATAATGTTTCGGAATTAAGGAAACAAATAGTAAAACTGTCACAGTCGTTACCTTCGGAGGATATACTAGAATCCCACCTTGATGCTACCGATGATTTAAGAGCAGTTAAAGAAAGTCTCATAAAATCACAATCCAATCTTATAGCCCTTAATTCTAATTTTGATAATAATTTATTTTTACGTACTGAAAATTTGTTACACCATATTTTCCATCGCCTAAATCGAATAAATTCTACAAATGTCGATATTAAAGATGCTCTTAAGGCTACAAACAAGTGTTATATGACACAATATAATGAACTTAATCGCCTTAATATTAAGACTAATGTTTCTGCACCGACCAACTTACCTGAAAAGGCTTCTGATATTGCTTCTACAAATATTGCCGTTACTTGTGATCGTGGCCTTTCTTCTGATTTATCAAAACTAAAATATAACGGTAAAACTTGTGTACGTAGTTTTATTCAACGCGTGAATGAATTCATTACAGCTCGTGGTATTAATCCTGACAAAATATTATCCTATTCTACAGAGATATTTATTGATGATGCTATTCACTGGTATCGTAGCATCAAGCATTTAGTACAGTCCTGGTCTGAATTGGCAATACTTTTAAAGCAAGATTTTGATTTTTACGATTATGACTACCGTCTTATGTCTGAAATTCGTTCTCGTACGCAGGGCGAGAACGAATCCATAACTATATATTTTGCAATAATGCATGGTATGTTCTCTAGGTTATCTAAAATAGTACCTGAAAATGAACAATTAGAAGTATTACTCCATAACATCAGACCTTGTTATGCCAGTACTCTCGCTTCTTGTTCTAACATAACTACCATCGAGTTTTTGCGAAATCAGTGTCGCAAGTACGAACACTTTCAATCGCGGCTTGCATTTTTTCGTGAACCACCTAAAGTGACACCTAGTACTCTCGCTCCCGAGTTCGCTTACAACCAGCAAACTCCCGGTACCTCTCAAAGTGCTAATATATCTAAAAATTCATACTATAACTCTAAATATAATTATACACCACGAAATTCTAATTTTAACTCTAAACCTGTGTATCCTATTAACAGTAGTGAAAATAGTACTAACAATAATTATACTAATAATAGCTGTAATACTAATACTATTAATTCTAATGATAATTTTAATTCTAATCTTAATAGTGTAGTTACACAGGATACAACTCCTGTTATGTATATAAGCTGTCCAAGATGTCGAACAAACGACCATACATTAAAACAGTGCAAGAAACCAAGGGTTCCTGTGTGTTTTAAATGTGGAAAATTTAACGTAGTTACGTTAAATTTTCCAGGGTAAGTTTACCCTAACTGTCCTGATTGTATAAGACCTTTAAATTATCCCAATCATAAATTATCAAAAAACTAAAAAAAGACTGTAGTAACATTACCACATCACATTATAACCAATGGGAATGGCAAGAATGGCTACATTATATTACCAATTGTTTTAAGCCCCATAAGGTTACTACAGTCTCAAATCTTAAGCCCAATGATCCTAGACCTTTTATTAAAGTAAAAATTCATAATTATGATTCATTGTATATGTATGGTTTATTGGACTCTGGTTCAATGGTAACTGTACTAGGTAATAAGTCTCATGAAAACCTAATAAGTTATGGTTTTTCTATTTTTATTGATGACATAATTACTATCATTGCTGCTGGAGGTCAAGAAATACGATCTCAAGGCTACCTTTTATTACCTCTTGTGTTCGAAGGTAACGTTCGAGTAATTAAAGCTCATATTATACCTGAAGTCGAAACAAATCTTATTCTAGGTATCGATTTTTGGCAAAACTTTCAACTTTTCCCTAAATTTGTAAAATCTATTAATTATATTTTTAATAAAGATACAAAACTAGCTGAACTATCGTCTGATTCTAATATACATCTTCTTTCTTATAATAACCTAACTAAATACCAAATGTCTGTTGCTGATAATTTAATTAAGCAATTTGAACAAATATCTTTTAAACTGAAGGGTCTAGGTAGAACACATTTAATAACACATCGTATTAATACTGGTGACGCTCTTCCTATAAGACAGCGATACTACCGTATGTCTCCAGAGAAGTTAAAGACTGTTACCGAACAAGTGGATGAGATGCTTGCACTTGATGTGGTGAGAAAAAAACTTTGGGACGCAATTTTAATATAACTAGTATTTTTGTAATAAAAATAAAGAAATTAGGCAAAATGAAGAAATTATTTTTGCCTGGAATATTACATTATTTTATAAAAATATTTTTTATCGTTATTTAAAAAAAAATGAGTTTTTAGTCGCAATGGTACAGACCCTAATTTTGTTTGTGCATATGACGAAGGTTAGAAAGTTGGTTAAGTTCTTATTGATGACCTTTCAATGATTTTAATGAAATTATATATAAACCGCTCATTGTAACAATATGGTAAATAGTAAGTAATGGTAATGGTAAGTAATTGTAACAATGGTAGCCTAATAAATTTTGATTATTCAATTTTATATACTATTAATTTCATATTTTTTTTACAAACAACTGTTACTGTGTCTAAATATGAACACAATTCTTCGTAATAGAGAATAGCTGCTGCGCTATAAATATTTTTTTATGTATGTGTTTCAAGGTAAACCAACCAAATTGTGCTCACTTCTACGTATAGGGAGTTTATCGTTATAAAGAGTTTACACGTACATTTTATTATTCTAAGCCCACACTATTAAAAAATTGTATGCGATACAATATGAATAAATATTTAAAAAAATATGTAAGAGAGAGACAATGTTCTTAGCAAACCATGGATTCACCGTGCGGGTGCCGGGTCCATCGCGTGGTTGAAAGGCAGGGGAATGAACTGCAGCGTTCCCGGACTTGAGACCGCGAAGTAGGTTTAAAGGCCTTTTGAACTCTCACCTGCACTGTGTTCACTACCCTCTCTACTCAACCAAACATTATATGATCCTGTTAGCGCCATCCTGGAAACACGCTCCATAAAAGTTCCGACGGCTGTTCTCGGAAGGCCAAGATCCTTCAATAGACGGTGCAAAGAATTTGCTGGAATTCCTCTTGCACCAACTTCCACTGCATAAAGTTGAGTTTTAAATCCGTTTCTAGTAATTTCGTTTGTGAGATCAAAATATTTGTTTGACTTGATGTTGTGGTCCTTAGGTATGTTTGTTTCCCACGGAACGGTGAGTTCTATAAGTATTACTATCTTCAAGCACCGAGAGTACACCAGTATGTCTGGTCTATAGGCCGAAACTGCTAGTTCGTCTGGAATCTTGTAATGTACAGGCATTCAGATAGAACTTAATAAGTGCCGGAGACCAATCGTACATGAGTGTGCGCCATTTCAGGGCTGGAGGAATACAAACTTCCCCCAAAGTAAGCCATTCATTCTGAACTTCTAGGGTCATCGCGTGAACTCTGTAGCCATGCTCTTCATCATCCCTAAGGAAAGATTTAATAACATCTTTATCACATTCCTTTTTCTTCCAACCTAACCCCCTTTTGCTGATCTGGGCACCGCTCATAAATGATTTATGAAACTGAAGTCTTGACTCCATCTCAGAGGCCAATGAGTCTTTTGGGAGAGATGCAATCAGATTATCCCGAGAGTTACTCAGGATTTGTTGCTTGGTTACACGTAGATGTTTGTACAACTCAGATGGTTTTTTAAAATTCATCCCAAATTGTTGCTGTCCCCTGAACAGCGTAGAGGAGTCAGCGCCCTGTGCTAATCCAAGCCAAGACTTAAGTTTTCTTATGACAGTTGCATCCAGATTTACCAGAAGAGTTTTGTTGAAGTCGTATACAAGAAAAGGCCATGTTAGACGAGATGTTAGGTAGTTGTCATAAATCCAAGCTTTCTTGACATTACTAATTGGCTGTTGATCTACCTTGTTGATGTCATTAATAAAGCGTTCCACAACTACATCTAAGGATGGTGTTCTTCCTTTAAAATCGATCCTTCTGCCCAGAAATTTGAAAGGCATGGCTTCCTCTACTGGGGCTACTTTCTGCCCTGCTATGAATAGTTCTGGGTCGTATGACGTAAACCTAGTATTTCGTCTGCCCAGACACAGACAGAAGCATTTTGATGGTTTTGTTCTCATGCCGTTCGACCATACACAGAATTCGTCTACCAGAGTAAGCAAATTCTGGCATTGTTTTGGATTGCGTGTTAGCACTGCTAGGTCGTCTGCAAATGCTAAGATGGACTCCGAATATACATTATTTAACTTGAATCTATATCCCCACTTCTTTTCACTAGTTTTAAGTTTGTCAATTAAGATGTTAATAACAATATTGAAAGCTATTGGTGAGAGGCAACAGCCTTGAAATAGCCCAACATTATATTTAAGAGGGTCTGTGAACCCATCTTTATTTGTAATGACAAATCTTAAGTTCTTATAATAATTAGCAATTATATCCATGATCACTGTTGGGAAGTTATACCATTTTAGGGCAACTTGTAGCAATTTATGCTGGACCGATCCAAAAGCATTTTCCAAATCAATCCAGCAGACACTCAATTGACGCTCGTGCTCCCTGGCATCCTTCAAACATTCCGAAAGTAAGGTGTTGTGTTCCAAACAACCAGAAATTCCCGGAAGAAATCCTTTCTGGTGCTGGGATAAAAAGTACTTGTTTGTGATCATAAACCTCGACATTCTTGCTTGAAGTATAGAAAAGAAGATTTTGGACATAGTGTTTGTTAACGCAATAGGTCTTGTATCTTTAGGATCAGTAACCTCAGGCTTTTTTGGTATAAGAACAAAAGCTGCTTCTCCGAACACAGTCGGTACTTGTTTGTTTGACCATATTCTACAGTAGATGTTATGTAAACACTTGCCAATGTGAGGACACTTTTTATATACAATGTAGGGTATGCCATCCGGACCTGGTGCTGACTTTACGCTTTTCTTCTATATATATAATTTTGTATAACTGCCGAAACTGTTCCTTCTTTTCTTTAAATAAATAAGTTAAATCGATAAGCACCCACTACAACACTAACCGAGTAGCAAGAACTTTTGAAATCCAAAGTTCAATCTAAAGTATTCTTTATTACAATTACATAAGGTTGATTTTAACTTCATTTAAACTACAATTATTAGTAAACTAAAATAAGCTAAGGTTTTTAAAGAATACTAACAAAATCGTACTTACCGATGATACGAAACACCTCCATTACGAAGATTTTTTCTCCTACTATCGTTTTTGCACTCCAGAATGCAACAATACGGCATATTTACAATAATTATGCGGAAAAATCAGGAACGACGCGAGACCAACTCGAAGCGATGTTAGACACGACTGATAACGACTGGGATCAAATAAGCGTAGCTACGCTTAATTGTGCCACACTAATCACGCCTACTTTGCACTTCCACTTGTTTTTTCTATTCCGTGGTTTTATTATTATTTATTTTATAAAGGTTTAATATAAGAAAAATATGTTAAATACATACTTAAAAAAACGTGACACTAGGTACTTTTAGTAGTTTCTACACAGCTTTAATGCACAATTAACCATTTTTCCGACAATAAAAGCGGAGCTCTTTTCCACTTTCTGAAAGTGTGTGTGAGTGACAAATTTGTCACTCGCGCGGCACCCTGCAAATTAAATGATGCTCTCCAGTAGCGGCGGGCAGACGGGCAAGGTTTATACCTTCATGAGGGACACGGTATCGAACAGAAAGTATGGATACTGTACTCATGAGTAGTATCGAATAATAAGTATCGTACTCATAAAAGTATCGATACCACCAAGTATCGAGTATTTTTTTCAAGACCTACTCGCACAACAATGTCATGATTAACTGGAGCATTCGCATAGACTGCCCCGTTTTTCGCTTATCCGTCTTACAATTGAAGTGATTTTGTTTCCGATTTATTGAATGAGCAAAAAAAAAAGCCTTCATTAAATCATTTAATTTGCGGCAAAGACGATATATCGAGTACAAAAGTATCAGTATCGAAAGGAAAAGTACTCGATACCACAAAGTAAAAAAGGCCATCGTCATTAAATCACTTAATATGCGGCAAATATATAAAAACCCTTTTAATAAAAAAATATTTTTTCGATACGATACTTGCCGAAATGTACTCATTGAGCAAAAGTATCGAGTACTAAAGTATCGGTATCGAAGGGAAAAGTACTCGATACCACAAAGTATCGATACTTTTTTCATGTCCCTAGACTGGTCTTTCATTGAAACCTCGAACACCCGAGTGCATTTTTAATCTGGTATTGGTCACTCGCGTATAGTGCGTTTCAACGAATAGTACCTATGGCGTTATGTTGGCTCCCCTGTCTGTCAAAGTCATTGGCACGAGATGTCGCTCTCGCAGATTTGATTTACGACTAGAATCATGCCCAAAACTTTGAAAAGTGGTGAAAGAATGATGTGTGTTAAAGGTAAAGAAATTTTGTGAAAGTAAAAACGTAATGATGCTCCAATAATTCCTTTAAGATGTGTTCAGGCTCGTGTTGCCGCCATTACAGGTTAGTCAAATAGGGTTACCAGTAGCATATAATATTTTCCTCACTTAAACTGCCATTTTTTTAAACGGTACTAATTAGTAAGACCTAATTTGTTTTAGATGTATCCGTATCTACCGTGTCTAAAATCACCAAAGAAGGTGAGGTCGCAGCCAGCACGTCTACTAAGGTTTCTACACCACGCAGAAGCGGTCCCCGGCCTAAAAGAATTGAATTGGATGACTTCGAATCGAACGGTGTGCTATAAGGCATAGAATTCATGAATTTTATACCGTAAAAAGGAATTGCCGACTCCAACAAAGTTATTGCATAAAATGCGAAGGGAGATAAGGGAGATACATTTCAAAGGAAGTCGTACCACTTTGTGGAGAATTATGAAAGATATTATGCCGATGGCCCAGTTATTGATAGCGAGATGGACAGGTTCATAATTGAAGGGGGAGACGATAGCGACACTTCTTATGACGAGGATGGACTCTCGGGTATAAGTCCGTTGGATGAGCATAACTACTCCAAATAAAAATTATTAAATTAATTATTCTTTTCTTACTGTCCTGATTTTTATAATGATAACAATCGAATAATTTGTAAATATATGAGAATCTAACTAAAAACATTCTTAAAATCCTTACTTTAAGGTAAGTTATCATAGGTAATGTGGCAACACTGGAAAACCTTGCTGCCAACATAACGCCATAGGTTTTATTCGTTGAAACGCACTATAGTGATCTTGTTGCCGATTCGTTCGCAACATTGGTCCTGTCAGAGCCTGATGGAATAGCCGGTGTAATTCGGGGTGTCTGACTATTTATAGTCAGTATCTATTGGACCACCTTGGATCAAGTCCAGGGTGTACGAATTGAGGCTCTAGCAAAACTTGTACGTATGGTCATACAGAAGATGCTTAGTACAGTTCTCTGGAAAAGTATTCTTCAAATCCTCGCCTATTTGGTACTCTTTGGGTTTTTGTAATCTCGTAGTAGTGTGCAGGAGCCGATGATCTACAAAGTTCATTGACAGCGGAACCAAACTGTTGTTGACAAGAAATAAGGGATTATCAACTGCAGAAGCAGCTGGTCTACACAGGTCATTAACAGCAGAACGACGCTGTCGCAGCGTTTTGACAAGGAAGGAATACGGGATCATCGACTGCAGAGAAGCAGGCTGCAGATCCGCTCATCTTCAAAGTTTTGTGTTTGTGAAAGTTTAAAGGGCTAATATAGTGCAGTGAGTGTGTGATACTTACTACTTCAGTGTATGTATGTAAGTAATATATTTTATACCTACTAATACTTAAGTTTAAATTCAAATTCTTTTAAAAGGCCTACTGTCCTTTGGCGGGCGGCATGTTTAGCTTAGTACATGTCAGTATACAATATACCTTTGAAGTGACAACATCTTTTGTTACACCCAAGAATCGTGCTTGCCAACAATATACCTTATCACCTCAACATATATCTTATAAAAGATCTGCCAGAAATAAAAAAAAAGACGAAAAGACCAAATATTTCCTACGGTTAAGGTTCGAACCAATTTCGCTCAAAGACAGACTAACTTCCTGGGCCCACATTTATACAACAGGATTAGCAAATTTATTAGCATCATCGATTTATCCAAATTTTCCTGCAAAATATGCATCAGCAAGTGGCTCATGACCCTATACTATATACAAACCGAAGAATTGTTAGAGATTACGAAATAATATAATCCACACTTCGGATAAATAAACAAACAGCCGTACCATAGGTAGCATTCATATTTATACACAGTTACATCACACTTAAATTGGTACTTACACACATAATAATATAATCCACACTTCGGATAAATAAACAAACAGTCGTACCATAGGTAGCATTCATATTTATACACAGTTACATCACACTTAAATTGGTACTTACACACATAATAATATAATCCACACTTCGGATAAATAAACAAACAGCCGTACCATAGGTAGCATTCATATTTATACACAGTTACATCACACTTAAATTGGTACTTACACACATAATAATAATGCATAATCAAACACACTTATTTTTATTATCACACGCACACACACTATAGTTTTTGTGTGTGTAGTTTTAGATGGCTCACAACTTAATTATAGAAACACAAATAGTTATAAACCCGCAATTATTTTTTATATTCCTTCAGTGGTAGGAACTGATTCTCGCGTGACAGGAAAACCTAGTGTGGGAATCAGGGACTCACCCATCTTTGTTTATTTGTATTTCTTTTGTTAATTTTTAAATAAATAAATAAGTTATTTTACAAATAAATAAGTTATTTTTATTTAACTTGTATATAGCTTAAACTCTCCACGTGAGTCAGTATCTGCCTACTGCTTGGTTTTGCACTCTACAAGCCTTCTTCTACTACTGCTACTCTACTCAAAGTGCATGGCGCTCGCTATTCCTTTCTGAACATCGTCTCACACTGCTAGTTCATTACAATAGATCTTTTGGGTCTTGGAGACCATAGTTGTGAGAATATCTGGGTGAATCAAAAGGCTCACCCACACTCTGAACTTTTACTTTACTTGCTGTAAGCATTATCTTTGTAGAATTGTGTAATCTTAGTCAAACTTAAATCTAAATTAGTCAATACATCGTGTAACCTAACATTAAAATAATTATTGTTTTGTGATGTAAATGATAGTGCAAGTCATAACTGCAGATGACAAGCACTTCTCTGTACAACACCTACTAGTATTAGATACCTAGCTCATAACTTGTAGTACTGTGACAGCACAAAAGTGTCAGCTCACCATTCTCTTTTATATTATTTTGTGTACCTTTTCTCATAATTTATTAGTTTCTTTAATTTTAGTTTACCTACTTTACTTTTGATTTACTTACTTAAATAAATATATGATTATAACTTACATTACACAACTGCATTTATATTTAGTCTCCTCTTAGGCTGCCTTCGGGACTTCTGCTTTATTCTCAGCATTATAAAGTATTCCTTATAAGAGTATCAATAGTAATCTATAGCTTCTACCTATGCTGGACGTGATACAAAATGTTATTACTGTATTTTTCTTTTCGGTCCTCATAATTCTTATTTAATGTAATTTTTAATGAAGTCTTTGCATCCAGTCGTTAAGTAAAAGTCTTTGAATCCAATCGTTAAGTAAAAGTCATTGCATCCAGTCGTTAAGTAAAAGTCTTTGCATCCAGTCGTTAAGTAAAAGTCTTTGCATCCAGTCGTTAAGTAAAATAATTAGTTGATTTATAGAAATATTGTTCGAATGATTATAAATTGGATTGACAAATTAAACTTCAATATAGTTTAGCAAAATTTTATTAAACATAAACATTACTGTCATGGATTATTTGAAATAAACATTACTGTCATGGATTATTTGAAATAAACAAAGTTAATTTAAGGAACAAAAATATCAACCCCTAGCTGTAGAACGCGCCGAGGGAATCACTTGGCCGTGGCGAACCCCACGCGCTTGTTGGCGAGGGAACCACTTGGCCGTGGCGAACCCCACGCGCTTGTTGGCGAGGGAATCACTTGGCCGTGGCAAACCCCACGCGCTTGTTGGCGAGGGAATCACTTGGCCGTGGCGAACCCCACGCGCTTGTTGGCGAGAGAATCACTTGGCCGTGGCGAACCCGACGCGCTTGTTGGCGAAGTCGAACATGGTGTAGTACTTGCCGATGAACACGTCGCCCAGGATCCACAGCGGCCCGTGCGGCGCGGGCACGTCCAGCCCCATGAACCCCGACAGGCACACCGTCTTGCCAAACTGACTCACCTGCGCACACACACGCACACGCGCATGCAGGAATACAATCGGGAGAGAGGCACATGTACGTATCTGGATGCGATGCAATCATCTAAACTATGTGAGCCGCGGCGCTGACGCCAGCTGTGCGTTGTACGACTATATCATGTATACCATTGTGCTCTACGATTCAACAAGCTGCGACAAATACGCTGCACACACACAAACACACACACGCGCATATAGCATACATACATACAAACATGTTTTTTATTATTATTTTTTCTCTTAACTTTTATACACTTCTTCTTTTTTGTTGTTTTTCAATCGTCATGTGAATATGTCTTGTATGGAAAATAAATAAACTTTACAGCAAACAAACTGATTGGTCGGCGCAAGCAATCCAGGCTAACGATAATATATTATACAAGGTTTTGGCGATAAACAAACAAGTCATTTAAAAATCTACTTATTATAAAATTAAATAAAGTAAAATACTTTAAATTATCATGGTTTCAACAATAGGGCAGGTATTTGACTCCTTTTTGTAACCCGTTTTATATGATTCTTCATTACATAATAAGCACACTACATTGATATTTTCGGGATGTCTACTCTATTATTAATAAAAATCAATGTTAAAGTTTGAATTTCCACAATGGCGCTAAAAATGCTGTTTTGCAGTCTCTGTCAAGTGTGGCGTCACACGCAAGTAAACAAACAAGCACAGATTAAATCATCATACCAGCCTTTCACGCATCCACTGCTGGACATAGGCCTCCCCCAAGGATCGCCACAAGGCCGGTTCTGCGCCGCCTGTAGCCATCGGCTTCCCGCGACCTTTTTCAGGTCGTCGGTCCATCTTGTGGGGGGCCTGCCTCTGCTGCGTCCTCCAGCACGCGGTCGCCACTCGAGAACCTTAATGCCCCAACGGCCGTCCGTTCTGCGAGCTATGTGGCCTGCCCACTGCCACTTAAGTTTGACGATTCTGGAGGCTATGTCGGTTACTTTGGTCCTTTTGCGGATCTCATCGTTTCGAATACGATCCCGCAAGGAAACGCCGAGCATAGCGCGCTCCATCGCCCTTTGTGTGACTTTGAGCTTTTTCATGAGGCCCATAGTGAGCGACCACGTCTCTGATCCGTAAGTCATCACTGGCAACACACACTGCCCGAACACCTTGGTTTTTAAACACTGCGGTATTTGGGACGAGAAGATATTACGTAGCCTCCCGAATGCTGCCCAGCCGAGTTGGATTCGACGAGAGATCTCTTTCTCGAAGTTGGATTTACCTGTTTGGATTGACTGTCCTAGGTATATATAATTGTCAACAACTTCGAGTGCGGATCTCCCTATTTTTACAGGAGTGGGTATAACATGGGCGTTCGACATGACTTTGGTCTTATCCATGTTCATGTTTAGACCCACTTTTTTAGATTATACTCAATTCTATTTCATCCACATGTTTATAATCTGTGTATTGTTTTGTTTACTTGCGTGTGATGAATAAAATTGTAAAAATTATTCAATTTTATTTCGTGTAATCTACAAAAGATATACATAATTTAGTTTAAAATAAAGTTAAATATGTTTTTTTACGCCATTGTCTGATAGGATGACCACAATTTATAGTATATTTTTAATGTAGTCAAATAGCCTATTAGGCACCACATGGCTAGAGCCATGCAAAATTGTGAAAATACGCGGAGTCAAGTAAAATTGTCTATAAAAGTATTTGATCTTTTAAAATCCTTAAATTGTAGGCGGAATGCATTTGGCTCCCTCACCGGGAAGCCACACGCAACACCGGTCGACACGTCGATCGGTGGAAAGCATTAGGCAACCTCACCGGGAAGCCACACGCAACACCGGTCGACACGTCGATCGGTGGAAAGCATTAGGCAACCTCACCGGGAAGCCACACGCAACACCGGTCGACACGTCGATCGGTGGAAAGCATTTGGCTCCCTCACCGGGAAGCCACACGCAACACCGGTCGACACGTCGATCGGTGGAAAGCATTTGGCTCCCTCACCGGGAAGCCACACGCAACACCGGTCGACACGTCGATCGGTGGAAAGCATTTGGCTCCCTCACCGGGAAGCCACACGCAACACCGGTCGACACGTCGATCGGTGGAAAGCATTTGGCTCCCTCACCGGGAAGCCACACGCAACACCGGTCGACACGTCGATCGGTGGAAAGCATTAGGCAACCTCACCGGGAAGCCACACGCAACACCGGTCGACACGTCGATCGGTGGAAAGCATTAGGCAACCTCACCGGGAAGCCACACGCAACACCGGTCGACACGTCGATCGGTGGAAAGCATTTGGCTCCCTCACCGGGAAGCCACACGCAACACCGGTCGACACGTCGATCGGTGGAAAGCTACAATAAAATGTATATGATTTAACGTTTCTCGGAGATTGAGTTCTATCAATATTCATAGACAATATTTCTTATACATTTTTATCCATCGACGCGTCGATCGGTTTGTCGGTGTGGCATCCCGGTAAAGCCCCAGGTCATGTGACTCTACCTATCGCTTGGTAAGCATACATACTAAGTCCCTGAATAGGGACAACTTATACTTCTGAGAGCCGGTCATGTGACTCTGTACCAACCTGTCGGTAGTCCTTCAGGGTCCATATGTTGGGACCAACGAAAGTCGCCTGACGTGAGCTTCGCGGCGCGGTGGGTGCAACGCATCCAGATAAGTACACAAGTTTACATGTCGCACATACTTGGGCTAACCTATAGTATTACCATCTGCTAAAAATGTTACGTAAATAGTCTCGTTCCCGTTCCTTTCTACTAACTATACTACACTACCACCCCACTTTCGGAACTTTGTTTGAGTCGTTTTCTTAATTTACTTATAATTTACTCTGAATGTTCCGGTACTTCATACGAGTACTTCTAAGAATGTATTTTGTATAAAACATGATTGGCCCTGGTGTGCCGGTGACACATATAAGTTGGCTGTGGTAGCATTAACTCTTCTTATATAACACGTGTTCTACTACAGAGTCTGCATGTGTATATGGCGGACGACGCACCTTGAGCACGTAGTCGCTGCCGTCCAGAGAGAAGTCTCGGTCGGCGATGCGGAAGGTGACGGCGGGCAGGCGCGGCACCAGCGAGCAGTCCAGCATGTACTGGCCCCCCACGATGGCGGTGGCGCCGAGGGCCCGGTTGAGCTCCGTCACGTCCCGGCTGGGGCCCGCGATCAGCGAGGTGCCCGTGTCCGCGATGGCCTCACACCCCTGCGTGTTCACACATTTGCTACTCGAGCGGTTGGCAGACATGGTCCCGGACGCCCAGGTGTCCCGGACGGGCAGCGGCCATATTCTGTTTCTTATAACGTGAGCGTTAGATTGTCAAAATAACGATTTCCGTTATTAGCGCTCTCTCCTCCAAACTACTCTGGTTGGAGGAGAGTGCGCTAATAGCGGAAATCGTTATTTTGACAATCTAACGATCACGTTATAAGAAACAGAATATGGCCCCAGGTGTCCCGGACGTGCAGGTGTCCCGGACGTGCAGGTGTCCCGGACAAACATGTTAACG
Organism: Monopis laevigella; assembly: GCA_947458855.1. Lineage (NCBI taxonomy): Eukaryota > Metazoa > Arthropoda > Insecta > Lepidoptera > Tineidae > Monopis > Monopis laevigella. Next base: position 23,697,396 of record OX381586.1, on the reverse strand, counting down.
TCCGTAACATTTTTGTATAAAAATAATGAAACATTACTTGAATGAAGATTACAGAAATGTACAATTATGTATTTATGTTCGTGATTGGTGTTCTGGAAACCTCAACAACATTAATAATATAATCATTTTCTTCTTCTTCTTTTAATCCGGAGTCCTTTAAGCGAGCGTGAATAAGTTTCTCAAGCAGACATAGTGGAATCAACCAATGCATCATTACTACTATTAGTTGAGAACATTCTTGGGCGTTACATTATCACTTACCATCAGGTGGATGTAGGGTCACGTGTCCTGCTCTATTTAAAAAAAACATTACAATTTAACATTGGAAAAAATTAGTTACTTCCAGTTTTCAAATAATAGTATTTATGAAAACATCTTAACTCTTCAAATAATAACTACTTTTAAAATGAATGTAAAGATGTTTTTGCTGTATTATGGGAGCTACAGCTCCTACATTATTGGGGGCGCAATAATGTATATATTGTATCTCACTCAAAGCCGCAGCAAAAGTTGGTAATATGATTTGTTATGTATACTGACGGCGGCGCAGAAGGTGTAGTTGTGGAGGGAGACGGCCTGCATGCGGAACTGCCAGTAGCCGGGCTTGTGCACGGGCGCGAACGAGAAGGGCCCCGCGTAGTGCGCCGGGTCCGCCCCGCCCAGCAGCAGCTCGCCGCCCGACGCCGCCGCGGGGTCTCTGGGGCCCACAACAACTATACGGCGGGTGGTCACTCCAGTCGGCCCGTGACCACCATCAATGCTACTTGTTTTGCATTAAAATTAAAAACTGATAATGGCTCGTATCGGAATCGGCGATAAGTTCCTATGGTCATGCGGAGTAGCGTATCGTTGCTCTAATTTGAATCATCCAAATGTATTTTGCCCCTTCAAAGTAATGCTTCCGAAAAAATAAGAAAAAAAAACTTTTTATTTTTGATTTCGAAAATATAGCCAAAATTAAGAAACTTTTAAAATTGACTCGTAATGCAACTCGTCATTGTCGCTCCTCATTACGTAATGCAACTCGTCATTGTCGCTCCTCATTTCGTAATCGCGTTATTTAGACGGCATAATGGAAACGATCAATATTGTATGAAAACAATTACCTTTTATTTAAATTAAATATTTAAGGCGTGGATATGGTCGGTGAAGTTGGTCGCCTTGGTGGCTCTCTTGTATGGCAGATAATGATTGACAGGTTAATTGAATCAGCTAACCACCTAGTCTTACACTAATTGGTTATGTAGTGTTGGTAATTGGTTATGTAAGATTTCCATTCCATCGCGTTTAAGTTCTAAATCTGATATCGAGGTATAATTAATATTTGTCGTTCTTTTGTTAAAGAATAGCTGCCTAACCAAACTCACTCTAAGACCACATTGTTAAACTTTTTTTTTTGACTATTTATAAATATCTTAAAGATATACATGAAATAAATGATTTTGACTTTACTCCCCAAATACCTTGATTAGAAATAAATAATATTTATTTATCAATTGCATTAATATATGATAGATCGGTATCTATCACAAACCCGGCGAAAAGGTACAAAGAACCTCTCGTACCAACAGAGGAACATGTATACGGCAAATATTTTAAAAGGTACAGAGTTACAGAATAAAATAGTTCTTCCACGCTTATATAAAAAGTGTACCTGTTAAGATAGAAGCAGAAAACTGGCTGAGGGAGCAAGCCCTGCGCCAGCATATTGTCCAGCACGGGCGGGACATCGTCCACCGAGATGCTGCGGAACCCCAGGCCCAGGATGCCGTCGAATTTGGCCGCCACGAACGCCAGTCCCGGCTCCGACATAGCCTCCGCGAATGTCTGCGAGCTCACCGAGACGCTGCCCACCTACACACAGCGAGCTAAGTGATACACTGCCACCTACACGCAGCGAGCTAAATGATAAGTGATACGCTGCCACCTGCACGCAGCGAGCTAAGTGATACACTGCCACCTACACGCAGCGAGCTAAATGATAAGTGATACGCTGCCACCTGCACGCAGCGAGCTAAGTGATACACTGCCACCTACACGCAGCGAGCTAAATGATAAGTGATACGCTGCCACCTGCACGCAGCGAGCTAAGTGATACGCTGCCTCCTACACGCAGCGAGCTAAGTGATACACTGCCACCTACACGCAGCGAGCTAAATAATAATAATAATAATATGTAGGACAAATTACACATATTGCTCTGGTCACAAACTAAGCTCTAGACTTGTACTATGTGTACCAGAAGCAACGATATAATACATATTATATTTTATAAACACCCAGACCATGACAAACTGTACAGAAAAAACGTACTAATATTTTTTGCCATGGGTGGGAATCGAACCCACGACCTCCGGATACAACGCCAAAGACGCAACCACTAGTGATAAGTGATACGCTGCCACCTGCACGCAGCGAGCTAAGTGATACACTGCCACCTACACGCAGCGAGCTAAATGATAAGTGATACGCTGCCACCTGCACGCAGCGAGCTAAGTGATACGCTGCCTCCTACACGCAGCGAGCTAAGTGATACACTGCCACCTACACGCAGCGAGCTAAATGATAAGTGATACGCTGCCACCTGCACGCAGCGAGCTAAGTTTTACGCTGCCACCTGCACGCAGCGAGCTAAGTGATACGCTGCCTCCTACACGCAGCGAGCTAAGTGATACGCTGCCACCTACACGCAGCGAACTAAGTGAAAACGACAAACTCGTAGATCTTGATCAGTTAGAATATTAACTTGACATTGCAAAGATGGCGCCATCTTGGCATTTCACCCCCTTAATTATGGGACGAAATTTTGGCAGATCGCTATAGTGATCGATTGCAATTGCAGCTGTCATAGCCTTTATTGCTTTGGAAATAAAAGCGATGACAACTCTTAATTATCAACGCATTGACAGATCGCTATCGCTTTCGCTGTTTTATAATTAGGCCCCTGGTTGACATTTTGAGTAGGCAATAACAATTTTGGAATTTAGAAAAGCCTTAATAGAACTTCTTGCCATATTCATATGATTTCTTATTATCTTTAGTCTTCTAGACTCAAAGTGGAAGCCCTTTATTGTATTTCTTTGTCCTGACCTAAACATTGTTACTTTGCAACAACAACAGTCTTTGGTTTATCCAAAAATAATTAGTAGGTATATATTACAACACCACTATAGTATTTCGGAATGCACGTTAAACTGTCGGTCTCAGTTTCACTAAACCAACTTGTGAATATGTTTATAGATTATTTAGTTATTTAGTCTACCGCTCGCCTAGTCGCCCGAGGCCGTCTAGACGGTCTCGTGCGCCGTAAGGCAACCGTGATATTTTTTTTTATAGTCTGATTGCTATTGGATATTTAGTGAATTATATTTTATAAACATCTTTATATGGTATTGCCTTGAGTGGGAATCGAACCCACGATCTATGAATACATCGCCAAAGGCGCAACCAATAGATATGTCACCGGGAACTGCTTCTGACCAAACGGGGCGTCACTATCTCCATATGAGTAGGTATGCATTCATTTGTGTGGGGATGTCGTTGTGGTGAGTGGAAATGTGGGGATAGTCACCGTGAGGACATCCGTGGAGAGGAACCCGGAGAGGCTGCCGGAGCCGTACTGGATGCTGAAGGCCGTGTCGTTCTTCTGGTACGAGCTGGAGCGACTGCTGTCGTACTTGTTGTGCAGCACTGCAACCACCACACTATACTGTCGCATGCCTCGTCGCACGTACTGCGCACACCACCACACTATACTGTCGCATGCCTCGTCGCACGTACTGCGCACACCACCACACTATACTGTCGCATGCCTCGTCGCACGTACTGCGCACACCACCACACTATATTGTCGCATGCCTCATCGCACGTACTGCGCACACCACCACACTATACTGTCGCATGCCTCATCGCACGTACTGCGCACACTCACCACACTATACTGTCGCATGCCTCGTCGCACGTACTGCGCACACCACCACACTTTACTGTCGCATGCCTCATCGCACGTACTGCGCACACCACCACACTTTACTGTCGCATGCCTCATCGCACGTACTGCGCACACCACCACACTATACTGTCGCATGCCTCGTCGCGCGTATTGCGCACACCACCACACTATACTGTCGCATTCCTCATCGCACGTACTGCGCACACCACCACACTATACTGTCGCATGCCTCATCGCACGTACTGCGCACACTCACCACACTATACTGTCGCATGCCTCGTCGCACGTACTGCGCACACCACCACACTATACTGTCGCATGCCTCATCGCACGTACTGCGCACACCACCACACTATACTGTCGCATGCCTCGTCGCACGAACTGCGCACACCACCACACTATACTGTCGCATGCCTCGTCGCACAAACTGCGCACACCACCACACTATACTGTAGCATGCCTCGTCGCACGAACTGCGCACACCACCACACTATACTGTCGCATGCCTCGTCGCACGTACTGCGCACACCACCACACTATACTGTCGCATGCCTCGTCGCACGTACTGCGCACACCACCACACTATACTGTCGCATGCCTCATCGCACGTACTGCGCACACCACCACACTATACTGTCGCATGCCTCGTCGCACGTATTGCGCACACCACCACACTATACTGTCGCATGCCTCGTCGCACGTACTGCGCACACCACCACACTATACTGTCGCATGCCTCATCGCACGTACTGCGCACACCACCACACTATACTGTCGCATGCCTCGTCGCACGTATTGCGCACACCACCACACTATACTGTCGCATGCCTCATCGCACGTACTGCGCACACCACCACACTATACTGTCGCATGCCTCATCGCACGTACTGCGCACACCACCACACTATACTGTCGCATGCCTCGTCGCACGTACTGCGCACACCACCACACTATACTGTCGCATGCCTCATCGCACGTACTGCGCACACCACCACACTATACTGTCGCGTGCCTCGTCGCACGTACTGCGCACACCACCACACTATACTGTCGCATGCCTCATCGCACGTACTGCGCACACCACCACACTATACTGTCGCATGCCTCGTCGCACGTACTGCGCACACCACCACACTATACTGTCGCATGCCTCGTCGCACGAACTGCGCACACCACCACACTATACTGTCGCGTGCCTCGTCGCACGAACTGCGCACACCACCACACTATACTGTCGCATGCCTCGTCGCACGTACTGCGCACACTACCACACTATACTGTCGCATGCCTCATCGCACGTACTGCGCACACCACCACACTATACTGTCGCATGCCTCATCGCACGTACTGCGCACACCACCACACTATACTGTCGCATGCCTCGTCGCACGTACTGCGCACACCACCACACTATACTGTCGCATGCCTCATCGCACGTACTGCGCACACCACCACACTATACTGTCGCATGCCTCGTCGCACGTACTGCGCACACCACCACACTATACTGTCGCATGCCTCGTCGCACGTACTGCGCACACCACCACACTATACTGTCGCATGCCTCGTCGCACGAACTGCGCACACCACCACACTATACTGTCGCGTGCCTCGTCGCACGTACTGCGCACACCACCACACTATACTGTCGCATGCCTCATCGCACGTACTGCGCACACCACCACACTATACTGTCGCATGCCTCGTCGCACGTACTGCGCACACCACCACACTATACTGTCGCATGCCTCGTCGCACGTACTGCGCACACCACCACACTATACTGTCGCATGCCTCATCGCACGTACTGCGCACACCACCACACTATACTGTCGCATGCCTCGTCGCACGTACTGCGCACACCACCACACTATACTGTCGCATGCCTCGTCGCACGTACTGCGCACACCACCACACTATACTGTCGCATGCCTCATCGCACGTACTGCGCACACCACCACACTATACTGTCGCATGCCTCGTCGCACAAACTGCGCACACCACCACACTATACTGTAGCATGCCTCGTCGCACGAACTGCGCACACCACCACACTATACTGTCGCATGCCTCGTCGCACGTACTGCGCACACCACCACACTATACTGTCGCATGCCTCGTCGCACGTACTGCGCACACCACCACACTATACTGTCGCATGCCTCATCGCACGTACTGCGCACACCACCACACTATACTGTCGCATGCCTCGTCGCACGAACTGCGCACACCACCACACTATACTGTCGCATGCCTCATCGCACGTACTGCGCACACCACCACACTATACTGTCGCATGCCTCGTCGCACGAACTGCGCACACCACCACACTATACTGTCGCATGCCTCATCGCACGTACTGCGCACACCACCACACTATACTGTCGCATGCCTCGTCGCACGAACTGCGCACACCACCACACTATACTGTCGCATGCCTCATCGCACGTACTGCGCACACCACCACACTATACTGTCGCATGCCTCGTCGCACGAACTGCGCACACCACCACACTATACTGTCGCATGCCTCATCGCACGTACTGCGCACACCACCACACTATACTGTCGCATGCCTCGTCGCACGTACTGCGCACACCACCACACTATACTGTCGCATGCCTCGTCGGACGTACTGCGCACACCACCACACTATACTGTCGCATGCCTCATCGCACGTACTGCGCACACCACCACACTATACTGTCGCATGCCTCGTCGCACGAACTGCGCACACCACCACACTATACTGTCGCATGCCTCATCGCACGTACTGCGCACACCACCACACTATACTGTCGCATGCCTCGTCGCACGAACTGCGCACACCACCACACTATACTGTCGCATGCCTCGTCGCACGTACTGCGCACACCACCACACTATACTGTCGCATGCCTCATCGCACGTACTGCGCACACCACCACACTATACTGTCGCATGCCTCGTCGCACGAACTGCGCACACCACCACACTATACTGTCGCATGCCTCGTCGCACGTACTGCGCACACTACCACACTATACTGTCGCATGCCTCGTCGCACGAACTGCGCACACCACCACACTATACTGTCGCATGCCTCATCGCACGTACTGCGCACACCACCACACTATACTGTCGCATGCCTCGTCGCACGAACTGCGCACACCACCACACTATACTGTCGCATGCCTCATCGCACGTACTGCGCACACCACCACACTATACTGTCGCATGCCTCATCGCACGTACTGTGCACACCACCACACAACAGTCACTCGCTGCGACCGCCAACGTACCGGAGGGCCGTCGCGGGTGCCGCGGTTACTTACCGTTATGGTGGGAATTGTGCTATGGCGAGTCGTGAGTAGAGCAGCAGAATATTGTGGCCGTCTGAGGCTCAACTACTATGGGCTGGATATGAACAAAGACTCTGCTAGTTGTGTTATCTGTTGGGCTTCATTACCGCCGCACAAGGTGGGAGGAAGGCCTCTATAACTACGCCGACCGACCGGACTCGGTCACCACCGCACATACAAATGCAAAAACCCTCAAGTGACCTAGTCATGTTTCGGTTTTAAGACAGGTTTTCCACAAAGTACTGCATCGATTCATTGTCGAGGTGGTAGTATTCTTTCATGGTGTGGTTACGAAACGAGCGAGTAAGTTAACGATAAACATTTAGCCGGCATTGTTGTCAGCAATCAATATTATTAAACAACAATGTATTGATCGACCCCATTCATGGCGTAGGTCGGCTTACCATCGAGTAGATATAAAATCTTTTGGTATTCTATGTAAATGTGTTTAACCCACACGTCGCCCGCTACCACAATCTATTTGCTCTCTATTTTGGTATTAAACAGCAATACTAATGCAGTGAATGAGATATAGAATACTAACAGCAAGCGATGTTGGTATAGTGGCACTTCTTGGAGGGCACCCAGAGATTGGAGGAGCCCGTGTCAAACACCACCTTGAAGGACTGCGGCGGAGTCCCCAGCGAGATGGGCCCGTAGTACTGAGCCTGAACAATACACAGCGGTCACATAATGTCCATAAATGTGGTTCCCGCGCCGTAGCGTAGTGGCACTTGGCTGGCGGCGATAAGCTATCGGCCTTGCCCTCTAACTGTTGCCATTGGGTAGAGCACGGGTCACAGTGATGAACATTACTTATCGATTGTTTTATTTGTATTACCTACTATATGATTTATTATAATTTTCTTTTCAGGGTTATTATTGTTCTTAAAAGATAGATAAGTGTGTGGGATTCGAACCCACGACCGAAAAAGATTTACACACATAAAATAGGAAAAAGGTTTAAAAATTTGATTGGACGTGACTTGTACCTACAGGGCTCAATGGCTGGATTATCACGGGCTGTGGTCTCCAGTCCCTTTGTAGTACTTTTTTTTTCAAATATAATAGATACTAGCACTTCTATTCCAAATAGTAACTTTCTATCTCAACCAGTTCTCAAGATACAAGTTTGGACAGAAAAACAAAAGGACAACCATGATTATATAAGGATTCTGTTTTTAGTGAAAATGTATGAATAATACAAGATATTTGGATATACAAGATATTTGGATATACAAGATATTTGGATATACAAGATATTTATTAAGTACAAAATGTATGAATAATACAAGATATTTGGATATACAAGATATTTATGAAGTACAAAGAATTTTCATTAAGTAATGTAAAGTTTCCTTGAAAGAAAATAAATAAAAGAATTATATTTCTATCATAATTCTTTCCTATTACTTCAATATAAAGAAAAATATAAATGAATTATGATAAGTTCAAGTGTATGGCCAAGCATTTTTCTATTTTTTTTTTTTTTAATGAGGGAGTAATTAGATATGCTCTTTTTAACTGTTTTGTTTGTCTTAAATAAATATTGATCTGAAAAAAAAAAAATCAGAAATAAAAACAAAAACTGATAAAAATAAATACATTTGTTGTTAGTATTATTGTGAATGTTCATTTATTAACAAACAGAACATTGGTGTTAATAATATTGGAGATAAGGAGCACTCGTGTTGTGTGCGAAAGAGTATTGACCAGCGGGTTATCTGCCCGCGACCTCTGCACACTACAATAACAATATCAGCACCTTCCACAGACAGGAGGCTAACAAATTCAGCCAGATTTATTTTCTATTAATGGATTTCAAATTTTTAGGAATTTAAATTTCAAAAAGTGAGCATAAACAATGAGCTAGAGTGACGTTGTGTGGTGTTACTCACATCCATGTAGTTGGAGAGAGGCTCCGGGTCAGGTTCAGCGCTGTACTTGATGCGCAAGCTCCTCAACTCCGTGCCCACCTCGTGGAACCTGGACCGCACAGACTGCATGCGGTACAGGGGAACTCTGCAAACAAACATCTCACTCTCATACTTATTTGGGTTAACTATAAGGACCAATTAATAATAATGTGTAGGACAAATTACACATATTGCTCTGATCACAAACTAAGCTCTAGGCTTGTACTATGTGTACCAGAAGCAACAATATAATACATATTATATTTTATAAACACCCAGACAGTGACAAACAGTACAGAAAAAAATGTACTAATATTTTTAGCCATGGGTGGGAATGGAACCCACAACCTCCAAATACAACCCCAAAGGTGCAACCACTAGTCTATGGAGGCTGTCAATTACTGCTGTTTGAGAGATGTTCTTAGCTATCCATGGCTTCACCATGCGGGTGCCGGGTCCATCGCATGGTTGGAAGGCAGGGGAATGAACTGCAGAGTTCCCAGACTTGAGACCGCGAAGTTGGTTTAAAGGCCTTTTGAACTCTCACCTGCACTGTGTTCACTACCCTCTCTACTCAAATAAATACTATATGATCCTGTTAGCTCCATCTTGGAAACACACCCCATAAAAGTTCCAACGGCTGATCTTGGAAGGCCAAGATTCTTCAATAGACAATGCAAAGACCTTGCTGGAATTCCTCTTGCACCAACTTCCACTGCATAAAGTTTATTTTTAAATCCATTTCTAGTAATTTCGTTTGTGAGAACAAAATATTTGTTTAACTTGATGTTGTGGTCCTTAGGAATGTTTGTTTCCCACGGAATGGTGAGTTCTATAAGTATTACTTTCTTCAAGTACCAAGAGTTCACCAGTCTGTCTGGTCTATAGGCTGAAACTGCTAGTTCGTCTGGAATTTTGTAATGTGTTTTGAATGTATCCATGAATATTTTCCAGTCTTGTGCTTTGTCCAGGATTGAGAAAAGTATACTTTGAGTTGTAACCTTCATCAAGCATGCGGATAAAAGAGAAACATTGTTCCAGCCATCCATAGCTTTTTACTTGCTGGCCCATTGTGTGAGGCAGCAGAGTAAATGCAGAGTCATGTTTTCAGGTTCAAGGGCCCTTAAATATTCATGGTCACCTTCAGCACTTAAGGATACTGTGTAAGGTACTTCAGTTTGTAGAATAACACACTGGTAGTAAAATAATATAATTGGATACTGTTTTATTTTTAAGTCAAATCGGATAAATCATTCATGCCTTAGATATGTTTTTTCCAGTCTGCATGAAACGTATACTTACCATTTGCAAGCATTTATTATATCCAATTGGCCAATTGAATTTGATTAAAAGAATGGTTAAGATGTGTGAAACATGCAGGGGAAGATAATAAGGAAACCATAATGACCTGATGAATGCGGAGCTCCCCGCCACCAGCAGCGCCAACAAACACACGCGAATCATTCTCCACAAACGCTCCTACAACTAAATAAATTATACAAGTAATATATAAGGTAAGAATCGGAAGTAGCGAAATACAAGAGTGACTATTTAGAACGAAAATTAGTCTTGGGCGTCTTAACATAACTATATACATAACATAGAAAACTTCACGTACCAACATTAATAAAATAAAAAATATTCATTTCCTTTAACTTAAAATTAATTACATTTCTTAGGGTGAGTACACCTTTTAGGTACAAACATACGGTCATAAATTATACCTACATAATTAAATTATATTACTTGACACGAGCGAGACACAAATACACTGGATCAAATCAATTCCCTGAATTAGAATGAAAATTATTGAGGAAAATAAGGGTATGGTACAATATAATAATCTTATATTGTATATAAAATAATAATACGTAGGTAATATAATAAATATGTACCTACACACAATTCGTAAATATTATTGAAAAATATATTAAGTTGACGATTCAATTTGAATCACGTAGACGGTAGACGGTAGACGTCCATCAATCACAACACTGAACCACAGACTAATGAATTAGAAGAGCTTCAATCAAGACTCCTGCGTTCCGTGAGCTAACTGCCCGCGCTAGCTCTCGGAACGCAGTTAAATACCTACGTCGGATACAAAACAGCCTGGGGCTTTATTTCGAGTTTTGCAACGTTCACCGTCGCGCATTTTGCGTAAAGTATAGGGTATTGAAATGTAAGTTCTATCCTGTTAATTATAAAGTTGAAATTCCAATGCTCCATACATGTTCAAACTTGCGAAGAATTCGTGTATTTCAAGATGGCGGCATTATAATAGCCAACCTAGTACATACTATATAACCATTGGAATAGAGCTTATATTTCCATATTTATAGTTTGCGCAACGTCTTGTCGTGATTAGCGGTTGCAAACTCGGAATAAGGCCCCTGAATCATGAAGGTAAAAACCGTGCCCGGCGCGCGCCGGGGCGCGCTTTTTTAGCTTCATGGCCTGAATGAATTGATCGATAGCACCCGACCGCCGTCAGTCGCCCTCATAGATAATCTAGCTAGATAAAACACTATAGTCGCCTTTTTGCAGAATGCTCTCAGTCTCACACACTTATTATAAAATTATGATAATTGTAACATTTTAGAGACGCTAAAATACTTGGGCCTTTCCAAAGAGCCAATCGATAATCGAATCGAAATACCCATCGAAAGCCAAATGTGTGCGATTTGACGTTTCTCGTTGATCAGGCTCTACCCATAGAGTAAATTTCCTATACATTTTTATCGATCGATGCGGCGACTCGATTGGCGATCGTGTTCTTTGGTCAGGCCCCAGCTGATCTCTCTAACTAACTTATCATGCCACCGTAATATCAAAGCACGCTAGGGCATCAGGATTGAAGGGCTAATTTTTATTTTAATAAGAATGTACTCAACTCGGCTGTCCAATTTCATAACATGGTAAGGGATATTTTTTTTTAAACGGGTTTTTGCCTTACTACGTCATTGCCAATGAATTCGCATCATAAAACACTTCAAAAATTACTTGCAATAAAAAATAGACTTTGACTTTAACCTAGCAAGTACACATCGACGTCTAAAATCTGCATCGAAAACCTAGCAAGGCGCTGTAACAACTTCAAAACATAGTAACGGACAGTGCCTTGCTAGGTTATGAAATTGTCGTTGCACCTTACTAGGTTTTAAATTTGTTTTGGTGAGTAAACTTTAGTATGTGACAAATAGTCGATACAAAAACGCACAAATCACGCACGCTGACGAAATTTTGTGTTTTAAATTAAGTAAAAGACAATGTTATCGATCGTCTTTGATTTTTAGAGCTCTTAAGAATCAGGAAGTTTAAGAAAGTAAAAGTACTCTCTTATACTTCCTGATTCTTAAGAGCTCTAAAAATCAAAGACGATCGATAACATTGTCTTTTACTTAATTTAAAACACAAAATTTCGTCAGCGTGCGTGATTTGTGCGTTTTTGTATCGACTATTTGTCACATACTCGTACTAAAGTTTACTCACCAAAACAAATTTAAAACCTAGTAAGGTGCAACGACAATTTCATAACAATTTTTCTATGCTACATTTAAGTAACAATCTTTATTGTTACTTAAATGTAGCATAGAAAAAGGAAATGGAGGACAATTTTATTATTAAGTCGGCAAATAAGCAATTTTATTATGTATAAAATCTAGGTTAATAATCATGGTTCATCCTGAAAATCAGCGCGAGGCACTGTTTATTTAGTCACTACGCATAAGCTAAGGATGAAACCATTTCAATAAAATGTAGGTTTATTGGCATTGTAATCAAATTTGTATTATTATATTATTATAAGTTAGCGTAAGTTAATTTTTTGTTTTATTTTATTGAATAAATACATATTCTATTCTATTCTATTCTATTCTATTCTATTCTATTCTATTCTATTCTATTCTATTCTATTCTATTCTATTCTATTCTATTCTATTCTATTCTATTCTATTCTATTCTATTCTATTCTATTCTATTCTATTCTATTCTATTCTATTCTATTCTATTCTATTCTATTCTATTCTATTCTATTCTATTCTATTCTATTCTATTCTATTCTATTCTATTCTATTCTATTCTATTCTATTCTATTCTATTCTATTCTATTCTATTCTATTCTATTCTATTCTATTCTATTCTATTCTATTCTATTCTATTCTATTCTATTCTATTCTATTCTATTCTATTCTATTCTATTCTATTCTATTCTATTCTATTCTATTCTATTCTATTCTATTCTATTCTATTCTATTCTATTCTATTCTATTCTATTCTATTCTATTCTATTCTATTCTATTCTATTCTATTCTATTCTATTCTATTCTATTCTATTCTATTCTATTCTATTCTATTCTATTCTATTCTATTCTATTCTATTCTATTCTATTCTATTCTATTCTATTCTATTCTATTCTATTCTATTCTATTCTATTCTATTCTATTCTATTCTATTCTATTCTATTCTATTCTATTCTATTCTATTCTATTCTATTCTATTCTATTCTATTCTATTCTATTCTATTCTATTCTATTCTATTCTATTCTATTCTATTCTATTCTATTCTATTCTATTCTATTCTATTCTATTCTATTCTATTCTATTCTATTCTATTCTATTCTATTCTATTCTATTCTATTCTATTCTATTCTATTCTATTCTATTCTATTCTATTCTATTCTATTCTATTCCATTCTATTCAATTCTATTCCATTCCATTACATTCCTTTACATTACATTCCATTCCTTTACATTACATTCCATTACATTCCATTCCTTTACATTCCATTACATTACATTACATTCCATTCTATTCTATTCTATTCTATAAGTAGTTCTAACTGAACTGAGTTTACTGAAAACCTAAAAACGGCAATTATACCAAGATTTTAAGGAATGTGGAAGGTAAAAATTCACGGCTTGATAAAGATTCTATCACTAATTATATAGTATTAAATCAGACATCAGTCAGGCAACCTTCTCGCGATGTTTGTATAGACTCTATAACCCTAAACAGTTTCACAAGTTGGTATAATGAAACCGGGACCTATAGTTTAACGTGCTCTCCGAGGTAACATTTGTTTGGCATCACCACAATTAAAGTTTGGTGTTGCCAAATAAATGTACTTTTTTTAAATTAAAACGTCATTGGGTCTGCTGTGACCTAAAATATTATAGTGTTTTAAAGTCTACGGTCTAACCTACTCGGCCACCATATGTATTATGTATTGTAATACCTACTTATCTAAGTACCTATATTACTTATTTATATTATATCAGAATAAGAACAGTCCTGTCACACTTCTTGTTGTTTTGTATAACTTTCTGTGAATACGCTGTTGTCATGGTTTAGTAGCGGCAACTGATTCTAAATTGGCTTTTTTTTTGGAAGATTTGAAACTAGAATTAAGAATTATAGTTAAGCCTGCCTCATACTACTTAGGATTATAAATTGAAAGGTTTATAATGATAAAACAAGAATCTTAGACTAAAAAAAATATTGGGGCGATTTAATATGAAACATTGTAATGCTCTTGCAACTCCTATAGAAATAGAAATGCGTACTGAAGCAGAAGTTGCACCCAGCCCTATAGAGGTTAAATTTCCCTACCGAGAAGCAGTAGGAGCTTTAGCTTATCTAATAGTTGCTACAAGACCTGATATAGCATATGCTGTTGCGGTAGTTTCAAGGAAATTGGACAATCCCACAATAGAGCATTGGATTAAAGTGAAACGTATCTTACGCTATTTGAAGGCACAATGTCTAATAGCATTATCTGTAGATCAGATGAATGTTCCAATAGAATTAAAGCTTTTAGTGATGCAGACCATGGAGGATGTATGGATTCAGTTCGATCTACCACAGGAGTTGTTTATTGTTATGCAAATGGAATTGTGTCTTGGCATAGTCAAAGACAAACTTCAGTGGCGAAATCCACAATAGAAGCTGAATTAGTGGCTGTAAGTGAAGCTACGCGGGAATTTATCTAGTTCATAAACGTATATTTGCGGATATGACTAAAATACCAAATATCTCGTTAAAAGTGGATAATGAAACAACAGTAAGATTTTCACACAATCCCGAATTGCATAGAAGAACGTAACATATAGGAATCAGCCCCCCTAGCCAAGAGCATGAGCGCTAAAAGCGCGCACGAAAGTTTTGTATGAAGATGACATTTGGTGATGACGTCACGTTCGTTAAATGCGTTGACAGAACAAATTGCCAGCCAAGAACACGGACGGTGAGCGTTGAGCATTCGTTTTCGTTAAAGCGCTCGCGAGAGGCCAATTTCCCCATACATTTTGACAGAAACCGCTACATACTCGGGGCCCGTTCGTCTTGGGAATGAGACATGATCACAATGATCATGATGACATTGTGCAAACTTGCGTTTTTTTTGGTTAATTTCAATCACAATGCCACAATTACCACAATCCAAATCGAACGCAATTGTTATCACGATCTGTCAACTGTCACTTGTCAAGTAAAAATATAGGTTAAATCGTACAATCCACTAATTTTATATGCGAAATCTTTCTAAAATCATTTCGATTTAAAATACAATAAATTTGATTCTAAAAATATAAGACGGTTGCGACGTTTAAAACAACAACACTGTCACAACCACAAATGTCAAAATATGTTCACAACGCCTCACCTATCGACTGGGGTCATTGTGATCAGTTCACGGTAGCATTCTGGGCCAAAAAAAACGGCCAATGTGGCAGATCACAATGACACTTGCCGCCGAAATCTCAAAAAAAACGCATAAATATTCATCGTGATCGTTGTGAACATGTTTCCGTCCCAAAACGAACGCAAGCTCGGAGGGAATTGCCAGCCAAGAACACATTTTTGTTCGTTTTTTGCGAATGCTAGACGCTAAATTCGACTGTTTACGGGCGGGTGGTCATGGTCTCCCTTTCGAGCTATATTCTATCAAAACGACGCCATTGTTTTAGTTTAAATTAACTTAAAGTATTGTTTTTTGTTGTTTTAGAAGTTTTTTATTGCGTTGTGTAAATTAAAATGCATAAATAAAATTTATTAGTAAGTGCAAATAACGAGTGGCGTCTTCATCGACGCCAAATATAGATTAGAGCAACAAAAAGTTCTCTCTATTTCATACTTACAAAGCATCTCAAAACACAGAGTGTGATCAAACTAAATATTCAAGAATCATAAGGACTAAGGAGTAATATAACAATTTTGAAACTATACCTACAGCAAAAGTACGACTAGGAAAAATTGGAGAAGAATTACGAATAAAAGGAGTCCGACAAGGAAACCTATTATCCCTCAAACTCTGCTCGGCTGTATTCGAGGAAATTTTTCGTCAATTACATTGATTGGAATTATTTGGAATAGCTATGAGCTTAACATAAATGGAAGTAAAATATCTCAACTGAGATTGGCTGATGACCTAGTTCCAGTTATTATGCAAACAACTAGCAAGAGAAGTGGAAAAGCGGGGCTTAAAAGAACCATGTGTGAAAACCAAAGCTATGACAAACAGACATAAACAAACCCTGAAAGTAAATTATCAAGAAATTGAATAGGTACTTTTATTTAGGTCAAACAATTGCTCCAAAACTTTAAATGGAGAAAGAAATACATAGAATAGTATGTATGTTCTCAGGTCTCTGAAAGAAGTATAAAAAAATCAAGACATCCCAATGCCGAGTAGTTGGAGACCGCTGCCAATGGTATTTGCTGAAGGCCTATGTACGAGGATAACCTGAACAAATATCTGATCTTGATTGATAATATTGGATAGAAGTGTTACAACATTAAATCAAACAAACCAATATTAGGCAAAAAGTTAAGAAAACATGTATAAATTCTTGTAAAATATCAACAAATAAAGTTTATTTTTATTTATTTCTTTATTTTTAATGAAAAGTTCACATTTTCAAAGAAATAGGCGATACCAAAGGCTTAACAAAGGATTTTTCAGACCCTTTGTGAAGATCTAGAATGTTTCACAAGCCGCAAAAACTTATGGTTTAATATATATTGCTATATTCTTCTTTAATGATATAATTGTATATAAGAATATGATTTTCCTTGACCATTACTAATAAAGTTACAACTTTTGGTATTTCAGGGACTGATGATGGTCTTTGTGGTTGTACAGTGACTTTTCACCTTGAGTTTTAAATTTAAAAGAATCCTTTTATACTGGTATATTATTATTTAAAAAAAAAAAATCCTAGCCTTAGTAATAATAATACAATTTATACTCAGCCACATTAGATATTTACAATATTAGGTATTTTATTATATACACTATATGACCCATACATGCACACACATCCACACAAATATTCACTTAACGCTGTAATATATATGTATAATATTGTTAAGTAAAAACTACTTAGTACTATTATATAAATGGTATTATATAAAGTAGGGTATGTGTAGTATGTACTATTAGACCTATATTGTTTATACAAGCTCTTTTATTTATAGGAATTTTAATTCAAGCACTATAAATAGTTAGGATAGTACCTAGAGTAACGTTTCATTATTTTATATGAATTCTATTAGGGAATTACATGTATCTAATGTGGGTATTTGTAGATATACTTACCATAATGATAAGCTTATCATTTCTAGATATACTTACCATAATGGTAAGCATATCTTAATATTGAACACACTGGTATTCATAAAAAAACTTTTTGAGTCCTTGAAGAACACACTTGTATATAGTAGGTTATGTCTCTTTTTTTACCAAACAAAAATAAGTAAAAAAGAAACAAAACTTATTTTAACTAAAGTGTTCTTCAAGGACTTTATTATATTTTTATCATTAAGACTGTTATTAATTAAAATTCATAATAAAAATATTAATCTTCATTAATCTGACCCATTTAAATGATACAAGTAATAAGAAATGTTAATAATGATACCAGCATTTCTTATTCAATACTCTATGTTTAAATGGGTCCATCCGACAGACCTAGACACCTTTAAACTTGTCCACCTATATGACTGTGCCACCTATATTGATTCTGTTAATGTATATTTAATTAAATATTTCCCAGAATATAGATTTCTTAAAATTGGATAATATTCACAATAAAACATAAACAAATTAGAAGTAAATATTTATTTAATAATTTTGTTTGGCTTGGGCCACTCTAAAACTTTGAGCACCATAGTTTGTGACCTCTCTTGATGGGGAAGGGGGTAGCTGTCCTTGAAACTCTGCAAAGTATAAATACCTGAAATAAAAAAAATACAAAATTGTACTTAGTTTAATAAAAAAATAAAAAGACCAATTTTTTTTAAATAACAAAAATCCCAATTGCAACATAACTGGGTTGGAGACAGGTTTTACTATCTGTGTCAGTTGACTCCACGCTTCTAAATATAGTAGGAGAGTGAATTTGAGACAATGTTCTTAGCAAACCATGGATTCACCGTGCGGGTGCCGGGTCCATCTCGTGGTTGAAAGGCAGGGAAATGAATTGCAGCGTTCCCGGACTTGAGACCGTGAGGTAGGTTTAAAGGCCTTTTAAACTCTCACCTGCACTGTGTTCACTACCCTCTCTACTCAACCAAATACTATTAATTTAATTTTTTTTAAAGTAAGTGGACAATTTGTAATTTATTTTTCTTAACTCACCTATAGTGTAACATCATATTGGTTATTACGCTGCACAAGCCATTACAATTTGGGAAGACTCTTCAGATTCATAGTGCAGAACTCTGTCTATTCCAAGGTATTTTAATGACCCCCTGAGATAACCATTTGCCTGCTTCACACTTATCATGACTTGGCAGTGTATTGGTCCGCTGAGGTATTAATATATACGTACGGAATCCATGACAGGGGTAATCAATCATGGTTCCAAGGCATATCCGAAATCACCTGAAATAACATTTATTTGTATGAGAAACAAAGGTAAATAGATGGGTGTTGTAAACACAAAGGTAGGTACGTTTTGTTTCGCCTATTCGGCATACAAATGTTTTAACAACGTGTCTAATCAATTATTAAATATATAACCTTAGAAGCACTTATTTATTTTGATTCTTACCTATTCAAAAAGTAAGTTTCCAATCCGAGAACGATATAACTGCAATATTTCTTCCTTGATCAGAGAATTGTTAAAAATAAATTGGTCGTGGGCCGCCCCGGATGCCTCGAATTTATATTTAGAATTCTTCAGTTTATATTTACAACTTAAAAGTGCCATATTAATAATGCCGAAGAGTTTTTCTGCAATGTTTCTATTTTCTATTAGGTTTGTTCGTAGAGAGTATTAAGTTCCTTGGGGATTCTTTGAGGGTAGCCCGAACACGGTAGACGCGTGTTTATATTATATTTTTCAAATTTAATTTTATTGAATATTATTGTGCAAAAGTGTACTAATTTTGTAGAATAAGCATTCGTATAGTAATATTAAGTGTGAGAAGTGTAGCATTTACGCAGTGATCTCGGTGTTTGTGTTATCTCAAATAATCCCACAATCTTCAGTAAAGTGGCGGTACCCATTTTACTGTCGATTTATTTTTCCTCCTTCACTTGATATTGGCAAGACTATACCGTATGCTTTCATACGGTCATGTCGCCATTCCCTTTTCTACCCTAGTCCCATCCCTATTCCTTTCTATCCTATTATCCCACTTTTACTTTCTCCGCTTTATAAATCTACCCGCATACACCCCACTTGATATTGGCAAAATTACGCCTATATGGCGTAGAGGCCACAAATAAAAGAAGAAGAAGAAGAAGAAGTTCCTTGGGTTTGTTTGTATTGTAATCAAATGTAAAGAGCATTGGCCCGTAAAATAAAACGAGATATCACATAGTTACACCAATAGGATTTATTTATTATTATCTCTCTCTCTTTGTCACTAAAATAACGAATATCGTTCCGATTAGGCATGTAAGTTAATTATAACATTAATATACAAATCTGTAAAAACTGTACAATAATTTTTACACCATTAATATGATAAAAAATGTATATTGCTTTTAATTTATATTCTCCATTCATTCGTAATATAATTATTACCTATGTGTTATAAAACATCATGCTCAAGATTACTCGCGGGTTTTGAATATAATATCGGAACGTAAATAATCGAGCCGAGCGGTCGCCCTCCCTCGTTCGACAGAATGAAAGTTAACGTCAAAAATTGTTCATGGCTACCGATTTATTTCGATCACTGTCCGTTCTGCGACGCTTGGGCGCATAAAGCGCCGATGCTCTTGGCTAGGGGGGCAGGCATTTCTTTATTAGAGAAGTTGTTATGGAAAACGAGATTGAAGTTGAACGTATAAATAAGTACAACATGCCAGGTGGCAGATATTATGACAAAGTAAATTTAAGGAGTTGTGCTTAAAAATGGGTTTGCCTAGTAAGAACACCTAATTGAGGGAAAGTGTTATGATTTATTTTTGGCACAATTAGGCGTTTAGAAGAAACATGTCACTTGTGTATAAAAAGAAAGGTTGTCAGTGTCAAAGCAGACATAAATATGTTTATTGTAGTATTATTGAAAAATATATCTCTAAAAGACTAATAAAATTTATATGGGAGGTGTTACCGAGTACACATGGTAGTGATCACTATCCAATTTATATTAAATCCTTAATTTCTAACAGTAATAATTTACAAAGCACTTTTTAAATTTAATCTCAAAAATATTCAACGTGAAAATTGGACAAATTATAGTAAGTCATTAGCAAATAAAATTAAAGAGTTACCCCTACCTGCATTACAAAATATAAATGTATGTACTGAAAAGTTTTCAGAGGCAATTATTTCATCTGCAAATGAGTCTTTTCCTTCTAAATCTTATCTAAAAAATGTTTCCCTGTTTGGTAGTATAATGACTATTTAGATATAATTAAACATAGAAAATCTGCTGAAAAAAAAAAATAGATAAGACAGAGGAAAACTATATTAATTATAAAATTTGTCTAGCTAAATCACTTAAAGTTCTTCATGAAAAAAAAAACGAGAAGGATGGAAACTGGTATATATAATAAGAGAGGGTAGATATAAGTGACAATAAACGTAGTCAGTCTCGAACCCGTTAGGGTAATAGTGTTCTGTGGTCTCGAATACGCTGTGTTTTATTAAGTACATATTATCACTATACACCATTGGCGACGAGGCGAACTAGTTCACGTGTGCAAATAGTGATTTTTTAATAATACGAGTATAAAGTTATAATAAGATATTATAAATTTTATTTAGGTACCTACCAATCGTAATAATGAGTGAAGCAAAAGTTATCGATATTACGGGATTTAAAGAATTTAATTTGCACAGTGATCGATGGCCTACCTACATAAGTCGACTAAAAATATGGTACGAGATCAAAAATATTAAATCCAGTTTATTTTCTAAATACTTGGTGGCCGTGGTCGGCACCGAGCCGCTAGATCTAATCATAGACTTATGCTACCCGGATAAGCCGGAAGATGTGGCGTTTGAGGTCATCGTGAAGCTGGTCGAAGAAACGCCGAAACGTTCTGTCATAGCGGAGCGAATGTAGTTCCGATCGTGCAGATAGGCAAACTCGCAATCCATAACAGAGTACATCGCGCAACTGAAAAATACTAGCAAGCGTTGCCAGTTTAGGAGCGACACGCTGAAGGAAAATCTTCGCGATCAGCCGAGCGCGAGCCTTGGAAGAGAATATTCGGCGCGTTATTGCTGACATACGGCCCCAATTGCTGCAAAAAGTGGTCGAAAATTGGGCCTCTCACCTGGAATTTATTCGAACCAGCCGCGGCGGCCACTTGCCCGAAATCATTTTTAAAACATAATGGCAAACCCTTATCTTTATAATAAAGCTAAATTCTTGGCCATACCATTAAATTATATGCGTTTTATTTCATCTTGAAAACCTAACCTCTAAAAAAAACACCCTTTAGTTATGAAATTGTAAATAATACAAATTCTTCATGTAAAATTCTATTACACGCTGATGATATTCTGTTATATAGAATATCGGTTAGTAAAGATATATTAAATGCTAGTACAAATATTCAAACAAATCTGGATAATTTTGATTTTTGTATATATTTTTGTTCGGTATTCTATTAAAATACAACCTTAATGATGAAGACAATTTTAGTTCAAAATTTAAAATATTCTATATTTGTTTCCGATTCAAAAAATAGTTTAGAATTATGCATGTCTTATCCATTTCAATATTGTAAAAAATCATATATTATTTAAATTAATAGATTTATTACATAAAGTAAAGCATGATTGTCTGGAAATAGTTTTAGCATGGATACCGGGTCACTCTGAAATATTTGGGAATGAGAAGGCGGATGAGGCAGCTAAACATGCTGTAGTACATGGAGAGAAGTATTATTTTAATAAGGGTAATGGGTATTATAGTAAAAAAATATAAATATTTGGATTTATAGTTTTCAGTTTCGGATAGCGAACATTATCGGGGTGTACATTACTGCGTCTAGTAATAGATAATTCAAACGGAAATCAATATCTTACTAATAAAGTGAAAAACGAACCCCACAAAATATTTCAACGAGTTAAATATAAATGTTGTTTAAAATATAGCCACTTCCCTTTATAGCGCAACAGCTTTTGGTCGGTCTCCTTTGGCTAAAACGTTAGGTACTTCATAAATGCTGGTTACGTTATTGGAATAGTTCTGCTAAAAAACGAGGTGGTTATTATTTTTTAATTCAACCAGAAATTTCTTGTAAGTCATGGTTTTCAAATTTTATTTTTAACAGACATCAGTCATCAATAATTTCACGTTTAAGATTTAAGGCTGTATTCTGAAAATCTAGAACTACAAAACGGACAATGTTTGTTAAAGAAATTTACTCGATACTCACAAACAACTCGGCTGTCTAATTTCATAACATAGTAAGAATTTAAAGTTTAAACTTTAAAAGATAAATTTTACAGGAGAGCAAAAAAACAAATTCCCTACTTTGAGTGCTTGTCGTAAGAAAACTATGGCACTTAGATTGTCGGGAGTTAGCTCAAAAGTTGCGGTAGATCCTTGGTTTTATATAAATAATAATAATAATGATTTATTTTCAGGTATAAACCCATAGTTACATAATATTTAAGACTAAAACAAGTAATAATAAATAAAAATAATTACAGTTCAAACATTTTACATATTATTGCCGCATAACGATACTGCTCCGTCTGTCCAAGTAGCACTTTAACAAACAAAACAATACCAACACGCAACAACAATAATACAACTAGATATATACAAACTATATACAAAACCACTCATTTATGATTGGCTTCCATATGAGTTGGCAGCCAGTACTTAAATATAGGACTAGTCAGATCCTCACATACCGCTTTAAGGATTTTGTTAGTTAACTGAAGCAGCTTTTCCCAAAAAGTATTATATGTTTTAAGTATTTATAATAATATACGTTAGCAAGCACTTACTAATATTAAATTTGTTTTTTGGGCAAAATAATGACTGATTGTCCATTTAAAATCCTAGTAAGGGCTGATACTAGGATTTGATATTTGATAAATGGTTTCAATAACTAATTTATCACTACGGGGATAGGTTTATTATCCTAGTATGGTTGTATTTTAGTGAAATAAAACTAGAGATAATATTATGGTTTAAGCAAGAAATTGATTGCAGCTCTAAATAATAATAAAAAAAATAGTAGATGTAAGGGTATAAAAAAACAATCGCATGTAATTTGCCCACCGGTGAATCACTAAATCTTCTGTGTTATTACAAGTGGGTAGCTTGGGCCAAAATTCTCGCCTATTCAAAGGCATAAGTGGGAGTCATTTTGAAATTATGCTTTGTTTTTTGGTCTCTTTAATTCCTTTTTCAGTATTTTTTATTAAAGGCAAAGACATAACATTCAACTTTTTAATGAGAAAATCTAATTCTACAAACGTCTCGTTAAAATCTTGTTTGTAGAACAAGTTTCGGCTCCCATGTATAAACTTTACTTTAACTACTGAATTTAGCAAGAACTATTAAGTGCATCATTATTAACGTTACGCCGTGGAGTTTTTCTTATGCCATTCATACGATTTTAGAACTTCTAAGATATCGATTTTTTTTTTAATGAACAACCCCAATTCAACAACTTTAATTGTGGTGCTGTAGGTAACCATACTATAACAAGTGAACGTAATCACTTTTTATACGTAGTAGCGTCCTTTTTGATGTAAATTCATGGCTTGATAAAGATTCTATTACCAATTATATAGTTTTCAATCAGACATGAGTCTGATGATCTTTACCTTCCACATAATCTTGGTATAATTGCCGTTTTTAGGTTTTCAGCACACTCAGTTCAGTTAGAACTACTTATGACGTGCTAGGGTATTTAATATTTTTTGTCTTTAAGCATAATCGTGGCATCACACCTTCAACGTTTTACTATTATTATATTGTTGTTTTGTTCTTTGTAATTCGTGTAAATGTGTGATATTTTTGTTTTAATAAACTCATTTTTATTATTATTATTATGTTTTTTGATCATTTTTCTTTCGTTATCGGAGGCCGCTCTACCATGAGTTTTGATATCGTCGTAACGTAACGTTAATAAGTGAGTGACGATTGGTCGATCAATAGGTACGCTTTATTTTTGAAAACAGAACAAATAAACCATTTCTATTGATAGAACCTAACGTACTAACGCTACGCTAATATGATAACAAAAACTCATGGTAGTGTCACAGTTTAATTCGCGTACGTTATTAAGACTTTGAAGATTATAAGCGGGTTATCGTAAGCTCTAGAAAAAATACCCTTGATATCGTGGAAGTTCTAAAATCGTATGAATGGCATAAGGAAAACTCCACGGCGTAACGTTAATAATGATGCAATTAATAGTTTCTTGCTAAATTCAGTAGTTAAAGTAAAGTTTATACATGGGAGCCGAAGCTTGTTCTACAAACAAGATTTTGACGAGACGTTTGTAGAATTAGATTTTCTTATTAAAAAGTTGAATGTTATGTCTTTGCCTTTAATAAAAAATATTGAAAGAGGAATTAAAGAGACCAAATAACAAAGCATAATTTTAAAATAACTCCCACTTATGCCTTTGAATAAGCCCAATTTTGGCCCAAGCTACCCACTTGTAATAACACAGAAGATTTAGTGATTCACCGGTGGGAAAATTACATGCGATTGATTTTTTATACCCTTATAATTACTATTTTTTTATTATTATTTAGAGCTGCAATAAATTTCTTGCTTAAACCATAATATTATCTTTAGTTTTATTTCACTAAAATTTGTATTTTAGTGACCATACTAGGATAATAAACCTGTACCCGTAGTGATAAATGGGTTATCGAAACCATTTATCAAATCCTAGTATCAGTCCTTACTAGGATTTTAAATGGTCAATCAGTCATTATTTTGCCCATAAAACAAATTTAATATTAGTAAGTGCTTTCTAACGTACAATGTTATAAGTAATTAAAACATATAATACTTTATATAAAGCCAAGGATCTGCCGCAACTTTTGAGCTAACTCCCGACAATCTAAGTGCCATAGTTTTCTTACGGCAAGCACTCAAAGTAGGGAATTTGTTTTTTTGCTCTCCTGTAAAATGTATCGTTTGTCCCTTACTATGTTATGAAATTGGACAGCCGAACTATTATTATGCAAATAGTAACTCTTTAACTTGAAATGTATGAAGAGATTGATATAGTCGCCAATATATTGGGGCTTAGCACGCGGACAACGATAAGATATATACCGACTCGACTTATACCGTCTGCTGTCGAAAAATATATCGAATTGGTGAGCACGCAAACCGACATCGATAAATTTCTTGAGCTTTGTCTACTAGTTAAAACGGGTTATTCCCAGTTGTCACTACCCTCTCCGTTCCTACTAACGACAACTGGGAAAAAAAATCCCAGTTGTTGCTAGTAGTTACGGGTGGCACTAAAACGTTCCCAGTTGTCGTCACCACTAAACTTTATTAAGATAAAGTCTAGTTTAATAGTGAAACGAAAAAAATATATTTTTAAGAAACATGATAGGTAACAACCTAAAAGTTGTTCTCGTAACAACTTATGAGAAATATTTTATTAGCTTACCATCAAATTGGAGTGTAAATTAAAATTTATTATTATTAGGTTGTGTGAAGTGTAGTGAAGTAGAACAAATGAATGTGTTCTAATCGGACTAAATAGAATAAAAAAAATGAAATGCAAAAAAAAACATATTTTAAAAAAACATGACAGGTATACCTAAAACGTTGATACGCGAAAAAAAATCAGCTTACAAACAATTAATAAATTTCAGTGGTGACGACAACTGGGAACTGGGTTTTAGTGCCACCCGTAACTACTAGCAACAACTGGGAATTTTTTTCCCAGTTGTCGTTAGTAGGAAGGGAGAGGGTAGTGACAACTGGGAATAACTCGTTGACAATTTCAAAAATATTTATTTAATAAATAAATTATTATTACCTTATACGATGCATTCATTTTATATTATTATTATTAATCGTTACAGAAATATATATTTTAATTTAAAAAGATTTAATAATACATATATTTAACAAAATAAAAATAAAGCCGAAGAAAACTCGTTACCTTTGCCTAAAAAAAGATTTTGTTTTTTGGTGAGTTTTATTTATTTATTAGGGCATTGGATAGGATTAAAAAAAAAATTGCAAAGTACGTATAGATACGGAAGTGATCTAAGACCTAAAAACGCTATTCAAACGAATTATCAGACATATTTTCTTGAGCATTGATTGGTTATGATCGTATTTGTGTCACCATTTATTTTGGTTTGTATTGCGGGCGGCTATCTTTTATTCTTAGGACTGGTAAGGCGATTAAGCCTTAAGGTACTTCCCTATATACTTATCTGAAACAAATAAAGTGTGTTAGATGTGTTTCTTACTAGGTAAAATATATAAATTTAAGCTATAAAATTTTATTGCCAAATATTTCGCCAATCTTTGGAGCGGCGTCATCAGTGACAGTGACTGAAGGTATTTGTCATAAATTTTGAAAAAGTAATTTATTTCTTTTAGCAATGGTAAAGGTAATGCACTATACAGATTTGTATTTATTTTTTAGAAAAATATCATCATCACCTTGCCCATCATGAAAAACATCATCAGCATGTTATATCCATTGTTGGTTCGATATTAATAAATTTACAAAACAAGTTGACCTAATGCATTACATTCAGACCAGGGCTATAGTATGCACCAAGCTGCCATATAAAAGAGCTTTGCCATGTTTTAAATCAATAGACCGAATAGTTTTAGGAAAACTCTTTAATACTCTTACTGTGAAACAATTGTTAAAGGTAGTGTTATGTATACGCGCATGAGTGGGCACAGGTAAAATATTATTAATTTGAGAATCTACTGCATGTCTGTGTCCATTCATGCGAGTACGAAGGGGTGTCGTAGTCTCTCCCACATAAAAACTGTTCACTGTTCACACAAACAAAATCTGCACTCCAGAATATATACGCAATGAGAAGTAGTACATTGTGCGAAATTTTGAATTTTGATGACAACAGGGTTATGATGAGTTTGTATATTGATATCGGAATTTATTATGGGACATGTTTTGCAACGAGATTGGTTGCACTTGTGTGTACCTAACAATGTTTTATGGCTCCGTGTATTTTTATTGTTTGCCAAAATAGCTTTTAAATTTTGATTTTGTTTATACGTTAAACTAGGGCACGTTTCCAAAAGATTTCGTGTAATATTATTTTTAAGGATGGAGAAGCTATCCTTTAATAAATTTTGAATTCTTTCCCTATATACTTCAATGATATAAATCAAATATTTTATTTTATGGATGTTTTGAATTTTATGCTATACGGCGACGTGTGAATGATTTATTTTAATTATCAGCCTAAATTACTCGCCTGCTGAATAATCAAATTGCATTACACAATCAATACATTCCGCATTCAAGACCTATCTGAACTTGAAAACCTTTGAACTTCGGGGGTTAACGAAGTTCAAAGGTTTTCACTCTAGTAGTGATCGTCCGCGAACAAATCCTAGATTGTTCGCTTTAAAATATTAAGACTAATCTACTGCCACTTTATAATAATAAATACATAAAATAAAAAAATTACACGATAATAAAATAAAACAAGAATTTTAATATTAATTAAATTATTTTTTCTAAATAGCATAACTCTAGAAACATAAATACTTATTTTCTGATAATATATTTCTTGGTTTGAGCATCCAGATTTTTTTTTTAAATTATTGTTTTTTGAGATTCCAGTTGTTCCAGCAACTTTTCTATAACACGCACATTTATAGTCACTTAAGTATAACAGTTTTTCACATTTATAGTCACTTAAGTATAAGTTAACGAGAATAAAACAATTTTGGTTCTGTTTTTCGCTATTAAATCAATAAAAATACCAAAGCAAAAGTAATTTCGACACTTATTAGCACCTAAAAGAAACGTGATAAAAATTGTATATATATATATATCGACTTTTGTCTACAATTCAATTCAATCTTGATTTTGGCCTTCTGTCACATTGGTAACAATATTGCCACTGACAAATTTATGCTACACAACTTACGAGTAAGTAGCAAGATAGCGCGGAGTAGTGAATAGCGAAACTCCACTTTAATGGGCTTATGTTGACGAAAGCCCATGGACAGAATTAACATTCAAAACTATTTGCTGTTT
This sequence comes from Monopis laevigella, assembly GCA_947458855.1. Lineage (NCBI taxonomy): Eukaryota > Metazoa > Arthropoda > Insecta > Lepidoptera > Tineidae > Monopis > Monopis laevigella. The sequence goes on along the minus strand of OX381586.1, from coordinate 23,668,513 downwards.
AAATAAAAATTAAATAAAGAAATAAATTAATCCATAGAAAAATAAATTAAAATAGGATCTAAGTAGATATTATTATATACGATTATATTTCATGCTTCATTCTTCAGATATAATTAACCAGGTAGTCCTTTTAACCTACAAGGCATTGTCGCACTATTTTTAAAGATTAGAATCGATAAAAACAACCCTATGATCGATACACTCTGTCCTAGTCTATGTCTCATCCCTATTTTGACATCATTCTTTTTTCGTGCGAGGCAAGCGTTCGCACGTGTCTCTGTCGAATAAAAAATATTTTTTACGAAGATGTCTAGACACAAACGTTCCAATGAGGAAAAGATGGAATATTACGAAAGAAAATTGCGTAAATTGGCGAAAGAAGTAAATAACTTTCGCCCAGAAGGTAATTTCGGTGAGTAAGATGTTTTGCAAACAACATGGCAGTTTTTCACTTAACTTCTTTTATTTAGGATAATAGATGTATTAAAACAAGCCTGGGGGTTGTCCGTGAGCCAACACGAGGGCATTAAGCATGTAAGGTATGACAATTCAATTGAATTCATACTAATATGCACCATAATACCAATAATTCGCTCGTGAAGCGATTTATTGTACACGTGGTATTATTTAAAGTTGTCTTTTACCTTGTAGAACAATTCCCATTTTCTTTTTAGAAAGCGACACTCCCCACGAGGAATCGGTTTGGAGTTCGGAAGAACCTCCAGAACCTCGGCCAGAGGTGCATAATCCACCGGACGCAGAGATTTCGGCGGAGGTTAGGACTGACCCGGAGGTTTCGGCCACAGCCCCGCCTCCGGAAGTTTTACAAGCGCTTGACCCTGAGGTGTTAGCTGCATTGGGTGAAGAGGTCGACGACTCTCCCAATTTCGGTAGCGTAATAAATGCTAATATAGCACAGCGCTGGACTCCAATTTTGCGTAGGGGTCTCAGCAAGGAAGCTAAGGAGAAGATTTTGAAAGAAAATCTTATCCCTGAGAATTGCCAGTTATTACAAGCCCCAAAACTTAACCCAGAAATTGCAGCTGCCATTGCAGAGATTACAAGAAATCGGGACAAGAAGATTGAAATGACTCAACAACAGTTGGGCATTGGCATAACAGCAGTGAGCAGAGCCTTAACCTTTTTGCTAACATCAGATGATAAACTATCAGCAATAAAGAATATGACTGAGGGTTGCCGTATTCTTTCAGATTTACATTACTTACAGACTCAGACCAGAATAAAGCTCCTAACACCAGGACTCGCTAAATCCTTTCTGAACATAATACAAGATAGCGAAAGGGATGAGTTGATATTCGGAGATAAACTCCCAGAAAAGATTAAGGCCTCAAAGGCTATTGAAAAACAGGGCATGCAGATAAAGAAAACCTTAATTTTACAAACAAAGAATACTACACCGGGACCTATGGTGGTACAACGTACCCAGCATCAGGGAAACTGGCAGGGCCCTCCACGCTACCTGACAAACAGGGGGGGGCGCGGGGGGCCAAAGAAGTTGACAACCATCCGAAGATTTCCTCAATCCCGGCCGGTGGGCCAGGGCAGACCAAGACCAGCAAGCCAACAATAAGTCAGGTACATGGAGGTCGAATTAAATTATTTTATAATTCTTGGTGTAAAATTACTTCCAATAAAGTTGTTCTTAATTGGATTAAGGAAGGTGTTCGAATCCCCTTTGAAAGATCAGTCATCCAGAGCTGTACTCCTCAAATGAGTTGGACAGATTCAGAAAAGGCTGAGATGAAATTGACTATTAAAAAATTAATAGCTTTAGGAGCAATCACAACGTGTTCCCCAACGGAGGATCAATTCATTTCAAAGACATTTTTTGTTCCAAAGCCAAATGGAGATAAGAGATTCATTTTAAATTTAAAAAATCTAAATAAGTTTGTTTCTTTGGAGCACTTTAAAATGGAAGACTATAGAACAGCGATCAGAATGATTCCAAATCAAGGATTTATGGCAAAGATTGACTTGAAGGAGGCTTATCTCACTGTGCCTATTGCTAAATTGGATCGCAAGTTCCTACGCTTCCATTTTGAAGAGGATAACTCAGAACTCATAACTTATGAGTTTGTGGGAATGCCATATGGGTTATCTGTGGCTCCTAGGATATTTACTAAGATCATGAAGGAAGCTATTGCTAGCTTGAGATCTCAAGGTTTTCAATCAGTATTTTACTTAGATGATATACTATGTATAGGAAATAATTTCAATGATTGTCTCTACAATGCAAGAAAGACTGTTAAGCTACTAGAAGGTTTAGGGTTTGTTATTAATCATCAGAAGACTTCCTTAGAGCCGCTGCAGATCTGTAAATTTTTAGGTTTTACTTTTGATTCAATTAACATGACAATTTCTTTGCCCTCGGATAAGCGTACTAAGATCGCACAGTTAATTAAAAAGTTCTCACTTTTACCTACCTGCACACTAAGAGAATTTTCTCAGCTGATTGGGGTTTTAGTCGCTGCTTGCCCAGCCTTAAAATATGGATGGCTGTATACCAAAATTTTAGAAAGGCAAAAGTTTTTAGCTTTAAGGAAATTAATATATTATGACAGTAGATTCAAATTACCTGACATAATCTTACAGGACCTTAACTGGTGGAATAAAAAATTGCCCACTGCTTCATGTCCCATGTCACTCCCGGAGTATAAATTAGAAATTTTCTCAGATGCATCAAAGAATGGTTGGGGAGCATTTTGCAACAATGGTCGAGCACATGGAGCATGGAGAAAGGAAGAGTCATCATACCACATCAATTACCTTGAGCTTTTAGCAGCGTTTTTAGCACTTAAATACTTTGCAGGTGAGCAACTTAACTGTGCGATATTATTGCGTATAGATAACACAACAGCAATTAGTTATATAAACCGCATGGGTGGGGTTCAATTCCCTCATTTGAATGATCTTTCAAGACAAATTTGGCAGTGGTGTGAGATGCGAAATATATGGGTGTTTGCTTCATATATAAACACAAGAGCAAATGTGGAAGCAGATGAGGAGTCTCGCAGAATAAATCCTGATACAGAGTGGGAATTATCAGATTTTGCTTTCAAGAAGATCTCATATAAGCTTGGCCAACCAGAGATTGATTTGTTTGCATCTCGGGCCAACACAAAATGTCAGAGATATGTATCATGGAAAAAAGACCCAGATGCAGTTTGCGTTGATGCTTTCACCATTAGTTGGAGCCATGAATTCTTTTATGCATTTCCTCCTTTTTCTATGGTTTTAAAATGCCTACAGAAAATAATTCATGACAGGGCCAGGGGAATATTGGTATTTCCTATGTGGCAATCTCAAGTATGGTTCCCTTTGCTAATGTCATTAAAGACATCAGATATTATATATTTAAAACCTAAAGAACACCTTATTGGTTCACATTTCAGGAATCAGAAGCCACTGCCTCGGCAGATTACCCTGGGTGCAGCGGTGCTCTTAGGAGGGCATTCTCCAGGAGAGGCGTACCGGAATTAGCAAGGGACCTCATGTTGAATTCGTTAGCAAGTAATACCATCCAACAATATAATGTGTCAATTAGATTGTGGTGGCACTATTGTACAGATAATAACATAGATTTTTATGACAGTTCTGTGCCATTAGTTATTTCTTTCTTAACAGAACAATATAATAAGGGAGCCTCCTATGGCACTTTAAATAGCCATAGATCAGCTCTTTCACTTCTTTTAGGTGATAATATTGGGAGCAATGAACTTATTAAACGGCTCTTAAAAGGTGTATATAAATTAAGACCCAATTTACCGAGATATAATAGGACATGGGATCCACAATTAGTGTTAGATTGCATTGCTAATTGGTATCCAAACAGTGATATTGGTTTAGAAAAGATTACCAAGAAATTGGTTAGCTTATTAGCATTATGTACTGCACATAGGGTACAGACTTTGTCTTCAATTAAACTTGAAAACGTAAATATCGAAGAGGGTGGTGTTAGAATATTCATCACAGACATAATAAAGACTTCTGCTGCAGGTAGGGACCAACCAATACTCTTCCTACCTTATTTTCAAGACAAGCCGGAAATATGCCCTGCTACAGTTCTCAGAGATTATCTCTCGATGACGAGAGATAAACGATCTGAGAATGAAGACCACCTCTTAATAACTGTGAAGCGTCCCTTTAGGAATGCGACAGCACAGACAATAAGTAGGTGGGTCAAGCGGGTGCTAGCGGAAAGCGGGGTGGACATTGGGACGTTCAGCGCGCACAGCACGCGACACGCTTCAACGTCCGCCGCGGCTGCAGCAGGAGTCTCTATTGAACTTATTAGAAAGACAGCAGGCTGGACCACCAATTCACAGGTATTTGCCAGATTCTATCAACGTCAGATAATTGAGGATGACGTATTTGCTAGAGCTGTATGTGGAAACAGATAATAAGCTTAATTAATTAATAATAATTTTAGATTAAAATATGTTTATTGATATCCAAGTGCTACTTTTTGTAAATTAATATATGAATTATAATTAAATTAGGTAATATATGTGTCTAAGTTGCAAAACTAGTTTAACTCTAAACATCTACCTGGTTAATTATATCTGAAGAATGAAGCATGAAATATAATATGTGATCAAACGAACTTCATAAGTGAAGTTCGATCAATATTATATGAATAGCTTCATTCGAAGATATAAGATCCCACCCTTCCCTATACAATAACATGTCAGGCACCTTCCAGAAGTACCTATTAGTATGTTACCCAAGTAGTTTTGCAGCTATCTCTAAAGGATGATGTCAAAATAGGGATGAGACATAGACTAGGACAGAGTGTATCGATCATAGGGTTGTTTTTATCGATTCTAATCTTTAAAAATAGTGCGACAATGCCTTGTAGGTTAAAAGGACTACCTGGTTAATTATATCTTCGAATGAAGCTATTCATATAATATTGATCGAACTTCACTTATGAAGTTCGTTTGATCACATAATATACATAACTAGGTAGGTAGGAACTAAATATCTTAACTAAAAACTAAACTTTAATATTATTATAACTAATATATTTACAAATAAGAGATATTATATTGAAATCAAATATGTATAATAAAAGGCTCATTTTAGATGGAAGAGGAATATTATGAGAAGGTAATAAATAGCTAGGTGATGATGGATAATGATTACAACTGAAAAATAAATGATCTAAATCACCTATGCCTCCTCCACAATCACACATAATAGACTCTTCAATGCGTCAAATTAATCTATTCGTTATACCTATATCGTGGTCGCGCGTGTTAGCTTTGTAGGTAGATATATGTCTTATCGATCGATATGTATCGAACCGAATGCCGCGAGTCCTCGGCCCCATTATCTCAATAAAAAATGTATTTATTATTTATTATCTATACTAATATTATAAAGCTGAAGAGTTTGTTTGTTTGTTTGTTTGTTTGTTTGTTTGAACGCGCTAATCTCAGGAACTACTGATTCGAATTGAAAAAATATTTTCGTGTTGGATAATCCATTTATCGAGAAAGGCTATAGGCTATATAACATCACGCTACGACTAATAGGAGCGGAGTAACAAAGAAAAATGTTGCAAAAACGGGGAAAAATTATTCCTTTTAAGAGCGTACGCTGCGTAAACGGTTAAATTTAAACGCGCAGACAAAGTTGCGCGGGTCAGCTAGTATATTATATATATTTTCTAAAACATGAAAATTTTGTACTTTTTTACGACATTGCAAGCGACAAAACTACAACAATTTATGGTGGTAAAGAAATAGCTCGTTATGTATTCTAAAAATTTATAGAGATTTTTGCAAGTTTAATAGAAAATTATTAATTTAATAATTAACAAAACTTGCCAGACAGAAATCTTCATACAAAATCCATGACAGGCCGTTATTGTGCGGGCGATCCCGCCTGTGAAAGGTGACTCCGTGTCGCTTTTTTCTATTTCACTGTCGGAACACTATAATGTCCGGATTAATAGTCGTTGCTAAGCCAGTGCTTAGCACGAGCCATTGCTTAGAACTGTCAAAGTGACAGTTGTTTCTATAATAGTCGGTGCTCCGAGCGGTGGCTCAGGCTAAAGCTTGAGCCGTTGCTCGGCTAAGCATTAGTCTCGATATTCCTTTACTTAAGTCATGCTCAGCGTTAGATTCTTCATGTTAGTCTGTTATTTCTTAAGTTTCTGTTGATTACGTAAATATAAAATTTCTTGCCGTTTTAAAAATATTATTCCCTATTTTTCTAGTTTTCTTTTATTTCTTGTGTGTATTTCATCATTTATTCATACAAAATCCATGATTCCTTCTGTGCCAGTGCAAATTATACATTTTATATTATAAATCTTCAACAGTAGAAGTTCCATGGAAATGCAACTTCTCAATACTTTGAGTTTTTTGCACCAGGTTTCCAAGTAAATACATATTTTAGCAAGCATTGGCTTGAGGCGTTGCTTGGCTTAGCTGCGTCAATTTACTCGACTATTATAATAGTGCGAAGTGGTTGCTCGGCTAAGCATCGCTTGAGTATTACTTTCGTGAGCACGACTTGAGCCAGTGCTAAGCCATGACTATTAATCCGAACATAAATATTCACTGTTGCGAATTTTATAAGACAAGTACATACCTATTTATTTTGATTATATTCTATGTTTTTACACCTTTTAACACGATTAACTACAGATTCGGCTAAAATAAATATGCAATTTTCACCAACTGTCACTGTCAATATAACCTTACAAAAAAAAAAGACAGACTCCGATGAAACTAAAAGTACACAACAGCTATTCATTTTGGTCGCTTTTAAATCTTTAAAAAAATGTATCGTCGGGCGCACATTATTTTACAATTTTTAAATAAACACCTATATATATTTTTTTCTAATTCTTCCACCATTGTGGAAAGGCAAAGATCTTTCGACCACACAGCCATTTAAATAAACACCTATTTCTTTTTTAACGTATTTTTTTTTTAATTCAGTTTTTTTTATGTCCAAAGTAAAGTACTCGATAGGGTTCATCCACTATCAAATAAATCATTTTTATAAGATTTCTTGGCAGAGTAAATATAATATAAGTTAAATACTAACACAATAATGTATTGTCTTATTTTATCATCTTTAATATTATTACAAATCAAAGTTTTTTATTTTTTTATTACAGCATGTGTACAGATGGCAAACATACAATGTTTATGAATAGGGACTAATACGATGTGATTTCAATAGTATTAGACCGATTTACTATGCCGGCCAAATGATACTGGTACCAAATGGGCGGCGATAAAGAAGAACAATACGAGATAATAATAAATATCTTCTAGCGTAGAATAATTCGAAAAATGTTTTAGAAACTGGCGGTGGGCAATTTCTAGAACATTGTTTAAATTATTCTACGCTAGAAATTATTTATTAACATTCCAAATGATTGGTGGAATGCCAGCCCCCCTAGCCAAGAGCATCGGCGCTTTATGCGCCCAAGCGTCGCAGAACGGACAGTGATCGAAATAAATCGGTAGCCATGAACAATTTTTGACGTTAACTTTCATTCTGTCGAACGAGGGAGGGCGATCGCTCGGCTCGATTATTTACGTTCCGATATTATATTCAAAATCCGCGAGTAATCTTGAGTATGATGTTTTATAACACATAATAATTATATTACGAATGAATTGAGAATATAAATTAAAAGCAATATACATTTTTTATCATATTAATGGTGTAAAAATTATTGTACAGTTTTTACAGATTTGTATATTAATGTTATAATTAACTTACATGCCTAATCGGAACGATATTCGTTAGTGACAAAGAGAGAGAGATAATAATAAATAAATCCTATTGGTGTAACTATGTGATATCTCGTTTTATTTTACGGGCCAATGCTCTTTACATTTGATTACAAACAAACCAAGGAACTTAATACTCTCTACGAACAAACCTAATAGAAAATAGAAACATTGCAGAAAAACTCTTCGGCATTATTAATATGGCACTTTTAAGTTGTAAATATAAACTGAAGAATTCTAAATATAAATTCGAGGCATCCGGGGCGGCCCACGACCAATTTATTTTTTAAAACTCTGTGATCAAGGAAGAAATGTTGCAGTTATATCGTTCTCGGATTAGAAATTACTTTTTGAATAGGTAAGAATCAGAATAAATAAGTGCTTCTAAGGTTATACATATATTTAATAATTGATTAGACACGTTGTTAAAACATTTGTATGCCGAATAGGCGAAACAAAACGGACCTTTGTGTTTACAACACCCATCTATTTACCTTTGTTTCTCATACAAATAAATGTTATTTCAGGTGATTTCGGATATGCCTTGGAACCATGATTGATTACCCCTGTCATGGATTCCGTACGTATATATTAATACCTCAGTGAACCAATACACTGCCAAGTCAGGATAAGTGTGAAGCAGGCAAATGGTTATCTCAGGGGGTCATTAAAATGCCTTGGAATAGACAGAGTTCTGCACTATGAATCTGAAGAGTCTTCCCAAATTGTAATGGTTTGTGCAGCGTAATAACCAATATGATGTTACACTATAGGTGAGTTAAGAAAAATAAATTACAAATTGTCCACTTACTTTTTTAAAAATTAAATTAATAGTATTTGGTTGAGTAGAGAGGGTAGTGAACACAGTGCAGGTGAGAGTTTAAAAGGCCTTTAAACCTACCTCACGGTCTCAAGTCCGGGAACGCTGCAGTTCATTCCCCTGCCTTTCAACCACGAGATGGACCCGGCACCCGCACGGTGAATCCATGGTTTGCTAAGAACATTGTCTCAAATTCACTCTCCTACTATATTTAGAAGCGTGGAGTCAACTGACACAGATAGTAAAACCTGACTCCAACCCAGTTATGTTGCAATTGTGATTTTTGTTATTTAAAAAAAATTGGTCTTTTTATTTTTATATTAAACTAAGTACAATTTTGTATTTTTTTTATTTCAGGTATTTATACTTTGCAGAGTTTCAAGGACAGCTACCCCCTTACCCATCAAGAGAGGTCACAAACTATGGTGCTCAAAGTTTTAGAGTGGCCCAAGCCAAACAAAATTATTAAATAAATATTTACTTCTAATTTGTTTATGTTTTATTGTGAATATTATCCAATTTTAAGAAATCAATATTCTGGGAAATATTTAATTAAATATACATTAACAGAATCAATATAGGTGGCACAGTCACAGTGGACAAGTTTAAAGGTGTCTAGGTCTGTCGGATGGACCCATTTAAACATAGAGTATTGAATAAGAAATGCTGGTATCATTATTAACATTTCTTATTACTTGTATCATTTAAATGGGTCAGATTAATGAAGATTAATATTTTTATTATGAATTTTAATTAATAACAGTCTTAATGATAAAAATATAATAAAGTCCTTGAAGAACACTTTAGTTAAAATAAGTTTTGTTTCTTTTTTACTTATTTATTTTTGTTTGGTAAAAAAAGAGACAACCTACTATATACAAGTGTGTTCTTCAAGGACTCAAAAAGTTTTTTTATGAATACCAGTGTGTTTAATATTAAGATATGCTTACCATTATGGTAAGTATATCTACAAATGATAAGCTTATCATTATGGTAAGTATATCTACAAATGCCCACATTAGATACATGTAATTCCCTAATAGAATTCATATAAAATAATGAAACGTTACTCTAGGTACTATCCTAACTATTTATAGTGCTTGCATGGGAATTAAAATTCCTATAAATAAAAGAGCTTGTATAAACAATATAGGTCTAATAGTACATACTACACATACCATTAACTACTTACTTTATATAATTATTTACTTTATATAATAGTACTAAGTAGTTTTTAGTTAACAATATTGTACATATATATTACAGCGTTAAGTGAATATTTGTGTGGATGTGTGTGCATGTATGGGTCATATAGTGTATATAATAAAATACCTAATATTGTAAATATCTAATGTGGCTGAGTATAAATTGTATTATTATTACTAAGGCTAGGATTTTTTTTTTTTAAATAATAATATACCAGTATAAAAGGATTCTTTTAAATTTAAAACTCAAGGTGAAAAGTCACTCTGTACAACCACAAAGACCATCATCAGTCCCTGAAATACCAAAAGTTGTAACTTTATAAGTAATGGTCAAGGAAAATCATATTCTTATATACAATTATATTATTAAAGAAGAATATAGCAATATATATTAAACCATAAGTTTTTGCGGCTTGTGAAACATTCTAGGTCTTCATTCTAGGCTCTGAAAAATCCTTTGTTAAGCCTTTGGTATCCCCTATTTCTTTGAAAATGTGAACTTTTCATTAAAAATAAAGAAATAAATAAAAATAAACTTTATTTGTTGATATTTTACAAGAATTTATACATGTTTTCTTAACTTTTTGCCTAATATTGGTTTGTTTGATTTAATGTTGTAACACTTCTATCCAAAATTATCAATCAAGATCAGATATTTGTTCAGGTTATCCTCGGACATAGGCCTTCAGCAAATACCATTGGCAGCGGTCTCCAACTACTCGGCATTGGGATGTTTTGATTTTTTTATACTTCTTTCAGAGACCTGAGAACATACATACTATTCTATGTATTTCTTTCTCCATTTAAAGTTTTGGAGCAATTGTTTGACCTAAATAAAAGTACCTATTCAATTTCTTGATAATTTACTTTCAGGGTTTGTTTATGTCTGTTTGTCATAGCTTTGGTTTTCACACATGGTTCTTTTAAGCCCCGCTTTTCCACTTCTCTTGCTAGTTGTTTGCATACTAACTGGAACTAGGTCATCAGCCAATCTCAGTTGAGATATTTTACTTCCATTTATGTTAAGCTCATAGCTATTCCAAATAATTCCAATCAATGTAATTGACGAAAAATTTCCTCTAATACAGCCGAGCAGAGTTTGAGGGATAATAGGTTTCCTTGTCGGACTCCTTTTATTCGTAATTCTTCTCCAATTTTTCCTAGTCGTACTTTTGCTGTAGGTATAGTTTAAAATTGTTATATTACTCCTTAGTCCTTATGATTCTTGAATATTTATTTAGATCACACTCTGTGTTTTGAGATGCTTTGTAAGTATGAAATAGAGAGAACTTTTTGTTGCTCTAATCTATATTTGGCGTCGATGAAGACGCCACTCGTTATTTGCACTTGCTAATAAATTTTACTTATGCATTTTAATTTACACAACGCAATAAAAAACTTCTAAAATAACAAAAAACAATACTTTAAGTTAATTTAAATTAAAACAATGGCGTCGTTTTGATAGAATATAGCTCGAAAGGGAGACCCCGACCACCCGCCCGTAAACAGTCGAATTTAGCGTCTTGCATTCGCAAAAAACGAACAAAAATGTGTTCTTGGCTGGCAATTCCCTCCGAGTACGTAGCGGTTTCTGTCAAAATGTATGGGGAAATTGGCCTCTCGCGAGCGCTTTAACGAAAACGAATGCTCAACGCTCACCGTCCGTGTTCTTGGCTGGCAATTTGTTCTGTCAACGCATTTAACGAACGTGACGTCATCACCAAATGTCATCTTCATACAAAACTTTCGTGCGCGCTTTTAGCGCTCATGCTCTTGGCTAGGGGGGCAGGTCTCTGAGTTTTCAACAAATTAACTGCTACTGCGTTTTATAACTGCACCATAAAGAGAGACTACCGCCTCAATAATAGAAAAATCCCACGTCTGATCCAAAACATGACTAGCGACCGTTCTCTATAATCAATCTATATTTTTTGACCGATTGTAACTATGGTAACTACTAAAGTACGGATAGTTTATATGATTATTGTCTGTAAATGAAAATAAACATTTTTCATTTATTTATTGGTGCGACCTCGGGAGGGCTCGTGCCCAATACTATTATAGTAACCAATATATATTTTTTTTAATAGTGACAACTGCATTTATAAAATAATATTGCATTTTTCAATATATAAATAAAAAACATTTTCAAACGCTGAAAACATTTTATTTATTACAATTATATACATATTCCTAACAGGTAGGTAAGTTATTAAAGTTTATAAGAATTATTGATAGTAATATTGGTAGTGCACCTCTGTGTGGGTTGTGTGTGTGTAATGTATGATGTGTGTATTTGTGTAGGCTATGGTGTAACAGTAAGGTCAAATTTATGATAATATATTACGTTGTGTCTAAAAACGATAGATTAATTATTGAGAATGGACAAAACCGGTCAACAAAAGATATTTTGTAAAATGAAAGAACGTGATGCTTTATAATTTAGTTCATGCAAACTTCTATTTTCCTATGTATCTTTTTATATTTAAGCCTTATTAGTGTTAATTAGAGACAAGTTCAAAACAAACGGACAGATAATGGATATACCTTCTTGCCATAAATATTGTAACAAAGAAGAATAAAATTCTATTACAAATAACATTTATTACTTTTACAGTGTGTTTAGTTTAATACATAAATATAAAATAATTTAAAATATAACAAGCTTATACAAAGTGTTCTCCATTGGCTACAATACAGTCCTTTAAACGTTGAGGCCAGTTATCAATAGAAACACGCACTCTTTCCATGAGAAAATTCTTCACTGCCAATCGTATGGATTGTTTTAGGGACTCCAAATTATTCTGGCATTTAGAGCAAGTCCTACTCTCTAAAACTGACCATAAATCATAATTCAGCTGATTAAGATCGGGACTAGACGACGGCCAGTCTTCAGCTCTGATGAAGTAAGAAACGTTCGCTTCCAACCAAGACTGCGTGGACCGAGCTTTATGAACCCGGCTCCGAGTCTTACTGGAAGGACCATACTTGGTTATTGAACATGGTGTTATTAAGGAGCTTAACTACTTTCTTAGAAATGGTGTCTTGATACACTTGTGCCGAGCTCAGCCACTCCTTCATAGCTAACACCCGACCTAACCATCACTAAAAATCTTAAATTAATGTTTTTACGCTGTGTTTTTTATGGAATTGGACTATAATAGTTAAAATAAGTGAAGTTTGTTTACTAAAAATTATATCATTGAATAACATTAAATACTAAACAGTGAAAATAATGGCGAAAAAACTGCCGGCCGTTTCTGCGAAATTATAAATGTTTTAACTCAAGTCAATACTATATCAAACTGTGTTTCACAGATAAAATAAAGTACTACGTACTGTGCTTGTGCGAAGAAGTTGAATGACATAAATAAAGTGACTATTATGTGTTTAATTCGGGATAAATATACCACAGCAAGGTTTTTTTCATTGGGTTACTTAACTAAAAAACAAACAGGATAAAACTTATTTTGTTTTGTTTGTATTAACTACTATAATTTTTATCTTGGACCCATAATTATATCCATCATTTTCATGTCATAATAAGCCTCTATAACAGCTAATATGTACTGCCAAGCTTGTAACAAGACAATAGAGGTTGAACGATTGAAATGTATTAATTACAGTAGCTTTTATCATTGCTTATGTGTTAATGTCCCTCCAAAAGTTTATAAACAACAAGCCGATTCATTTGCACATTCATGGAAATGCCCTCGATGCATAAATATTACAACTAGGCGCAGAAATAATGACTCAACCCTTGTAAGAAGCCAACACGCCGATGAAGCCAATTACAGACCGATGTAACAGACATGTCATGCGACGGGTCAATCCTAAATGACTCAATTGCCTCTCCTATTACTATTTCAAATAATATCACATTGGAGCAAATAAGCAAACTTTTGGATTCTAAACTTGATATTGTGCGTTATACTGTTACACAAGACATTAAAAACATAATTAAGAATGAAATAAGCTAGGCTATAAGTGACTTAAAAACTGAATTATCCGCCACTACTGATTTTCTTGTTGCTGAACAGAGTGTCATAAAGAATAATGTAAATGAGCTTTCATCAAGAATTCATTTTATGGAAGAAAAAAAGAATCAGATTAAAGATGATATTTTTTGCTTAAAACACCGCTTGGAATCAGCTGAAAAGACCTCACGTTGTGTTAATTTGCAAATTCATTCAGTTACAGAACAACGGTCAGAAAATTTAATAAGCATATTTAAGAATTTACGTGAAACCCTAAAAGTGTCTCTGAGTGACAATGATGTGAGGTCGGTTCGAAGAGTCGCCAAGATGAACCCTTCCTCTGATAGACCTCGCAATATTGTGGTTACTTTGCCATCTGAAAGGGCACGTGAACTAATGCTATCAGCTTACAAAAGGTACAACAAATCTACACAACTAAGCAAAATAAAAGAGGCGATAATGTGTCTCCTTGGAAAATACCATTACGTATATGTATTCTATCAGTTTTTATATTTTTGTGGATACCATTCGCTGTCATTACAACTATCCATTTTTTCATAGCATCCGAAATAAATTTAGTAATAGACTTAGGAATTTTGTAAATATCTAAACATCTTAATTTAAAATCGTGTGGTACAGTATCATAAGCTTTTTTATAATCAATCCAAATCATGCTTAGGTTTATTTTAGTATTGATAGCATCTTCTGTAATTAATTTATTGGTCATTAATAAGTCTTTACATCCTCTATGTTTTTTTAAACAACCTCTTTGATAGATAGACATTATATTGTTTTTGTAGCAATGGTCATAGATAATATTTGAAAAAAATGATGTTAGTATTTTATACATTGTTGGCAGGCAAGCAATAGGTCTCCAATTTTTAGGATCTTCAGTTTTATTTTTATTAAATTTTTTTAATTTTTTTATAAGAGCTCAGCATGTGACCTTGCATCTACCTGATGTTAAGCAGTATGCAATGTCCAGGAATGATAGCAACAAGCGGATGCATACAGGTGCACCGCTGGTTGCCATCATTATGCTGGCTTAAGATGCCTATTCACGCTTCGTTTAAAGGACTAGGTTATAAGAGGAAGGAAACACGCAAGTAGGGCATTCCACATTTTAATAGTACGGCAGATGTATGAATCGCCAAAACGTTTGGTACGAGTTGGTACATCCGCCACGGTATACATATGCATTTTGCAAACAGTGCGAGTTGTCCTGTAACGGAAAGGGGGAATAATGTTGAAAAGCTCTTCAGAGCACTGTCCATGGTATAGGCGGTAAAATACGCTCAACGATGCCACATCCCTGCGAAGCTGCAACGGCTCCAAGGTTTTATTGAGCGTTTCGTCTCCAATAATTCTAGTCGCTCGCTTTTGCAGGGTATCGAGAGCAGATAACAGATACTTGGCAGATCCGTCCCAAAGATGCGAACAGTATTCCACACACGGTCGAATTTGAGCCTTATATAGCATTATTCTTAACCTGGGTGTGAAAAACCGACGCACCTTATTTATGATGCCAAGTTTTTTTGAAGCTGTTTTTGCAATGCTCTCGATATAATTGCGGTGGTTAAGATCGGAACGTATATCTAAACCAAGGACATTGAGGGATGGTAAAGGCGATAGCTGGGTGCTCTGAAGAGAAGGAAAATGAGTAAAAGGGGATTTTTTCGCCGTCATTACACAACATTGTGTTTTGCTCGGATTAAATTGGACCAAGTTTCTCGAACCCCAAGTCGAAACCTTTAGCAGGGTTTGATCCAACTCACTTATCAAAACCTTTCTGAATTCCTCTGTTTGGACGCGGCTAGGTGGACGTTGAGCAAAGTACCGACCGTGGACAGTGCTATCATCTGCATAACAATGAATGTTGCCACATGACAACAGGTCATTGATATGCAGAAGAAAAAGACAAGGAGACAACACTGATCCTTGGGGTACACCAGCATCAATAGACTCCCAGTCGGAGGCTACGCCATCTACTAGGACCCTAATGCCACGATCAGAGAGGAAACTGGAATTAAAGTTACTTGCCATAATAGCCATTCATTAACGTTGCTTTATTTTTTAAAATTTTATTAAAAGCATTAAATAAACATTGATGTGAATTATCTAAATATTTTATATAATAATTTTGTAATTTGTCTATTCCAGGTGACTTCCAATTTTTAAGGTTTCTTATAACTTTTTTTAATTCTATTTCTGAAATTTCTTCAAATTTACATTCTTCAACTATGTTAATTTCACTTTAAATTTTTGGTAACCATACTGCTTTTGAATTATAATTACTACATTTACTTAATACACTTGTCCAAAAGTTCTGTAATTCATCTTTTGTTGGTATTTTGTCATTGTCATAATTGTTTCATTAAAAGTCATTTGATAAAATTTTCTTTCATTATTTTTAAACATTATATTTTGTTTTTTTTTTTCAATAATGTTATTATATCTTTTAATTCTTCCTGCATACATTTTTATTTTTTGTTTTAATAATTCAATAGTATTATTTAAATCGTTTACACTGGTTATCTTATAAGTTTTGTATAATTGTTCATTAATGTTATTCATTCTTTTAGTTAGTGAATCATAATTTTTATTTATTTCTATTAATTGACCCAATTTTCTTCTGAAATTTTCAATTTTATTTGTAATTCTTACTTTCCATTTAGGAATATTATTGCGTTTAAAAGTCTTTGTGTAAATTTTTTGATTGTTTTCTTCATTTCTTCAATTAATGTCAATGCAGCTGCATATAATATATTATTAATTCCTTCTATATCATCACAGTTAATTAATACTTGAGGTAAATAGTTATTTATTAATCTCATATTTTCAAAAAATAATTTACAAAATTTTGGTTTAGGTAGAAATTTTCTATCTTCTATATTTGTGTTTATTATTATTAATACAGTGGTGGTCCTGCTGATAAAACGTGACATCGGCAGGAACACGATAGAAATAATGCACTTACGAGGTTAGTTCATTCGCAGAAATTAGTTTTTGAATTTGTACGATTTTGTTAGCCTATTTTCATTTCGCTAGACCGCTTGGTTACAGTGGCGGTCCAGGGGCTTTATTCCGAGTTTTGACACGTTCACCGTCGCGCATTTTGCGTAAACAATAAATATTGAAATATAAGTTCTATCCTATTAAATATAGAGTTGAAATTCCAATGCTCATAAAATGTTCAAATTTGCGAAGAATTCGTGTATTTCAAGATGTAACCTATATATCGACATCAGAGTGCATTTGCATAATTGTTAATAAAGTTTAATATCGCGGCAAATGCATTCGGATTACGTCATCGGGGCCTACGTGATCGAGCGTTGCACACGGCTGCAAAAGTGCATTTTGCATCGGCGCCGCGGCATCGCCATATTTGGTAACAAGGTTCCTGATTGGTCGAAAATTTCGGATAATATGTGACATGACTCAGGACACCTGGTGGGAGATACAGACCCAAGCCCCGGTGACTAGTCATTCGTTCCCGCGCCTTCTGATTTAACGAGCGTCTCGCTCAGCTGGAGATCGTTACGCGTTAAGTAGGGTTATAGGTTCTACCGTGTGAGTGAAAATAAAGAACTTGTTTATCGTCTCTACATCTTTTATTAATCTCCGGTAGGACACAGCTCCCAAGACTTAACCGTACACATCAAATACTCCACAGCGGCATTATTAGAGCCAACCTAATACAGACTATATAACCATTGAAATAGAACTTATATTTCAATATTTATGTTTTACGCAACGTCTTGTCGTCTTAAGCGGTTGCAAACTCGGAATAAGGCCCCTGCTGATAAAACGTGACATCGGCAGGACCACGATAGAAATAATGCACTTACGAGATTAGTTCCTTCGCAGAAATTAGGTTTCGATTTTGTGCGATTTTGTTAGCCTATTTTCATTTCGCTAGAACGATTGGTTTAAAAGTTATGACGATCACAAAAATCTATGGGTACAGTCGCGAACAAAAGTTTAGACACGTAGTAAGTTTAGTAGATGTAATTGTTACTTGTTTGTAAATTTACATTCTTCAACTATGTTAATTTCACTTTCAATTTTTGGTAACCATACTGCTTTTGAATTATAATTACTATATTTACTTAATACACTTGTCCAAAAGTTCTGTAATTCATCTTTTGTTGGTATTTTGTCATTGTCATAATTGTTTCATTAAAAGTCATTTGATAAATTTTTTTTTCATTATTTTTAAACATTATATTTTGTTTTTTTATTTTCAATAATGTTATTATATCTTTTAATTCTTCCTGCATACATTTTTATTTTTTGTTTTCATAATTCAATAGTATTATTTAAATCGTTTACACTGGTTATCTTATAAGTTTTGTATAATTGTTCTTTAATGTTATTCATTCTTTTAGTTAGTGAATCATAATTTTTATTTATTTCTATTAATTGACCCAATTTTCTTCTGAAATTTTCAATTTTATTTGTAATTCTTACTTTTCATTTAGGAATATTATTGCGTTTAAAAGTGTTTGTGTAAATTTTTTGATTGTTTTCTTCAATTAATGTCAATGCAGCTGCATATAATATATTATTAATTCCTTCTATATCATCACAGTTAATTAATACTTGAGGTAAATAGTTATTTATTAATCTCATATTTTCAAAAAATACTTTACAAAATTTTGGTTTAGGTAGAAATTTTCTATCTTCTATATTTGTGTTTATTATTATTAATACAGTGGTGGTCCTGCTGATAAAACGTGACATCGGCAGGAACACGATAGAAATAATGCACTAACGAGGTTAGTTCTTTCGCAGAAATTAGTTTTTGAATTTGTACGATTTTGTTAGCCAATTTTCATTTCGCTAGACCGCTTGGTTCAAAAGTTACAGTGGTGGTCCTGCTGATAAAACGTGACATCGGGAGGACCACGATAGAAATAATGCACTTACGAGGTTACTTCTTTCGCAGAAATTAGTTTTTTAATTTGTACGATTTTGTTAGCCTATTTTCATTTCGCTAGACCGCTTGGTTCAAAAGTTACAGTGGCGGTCCAGGGGCTTTATTCCGAGTTTTGACACGTTCACCGTCGCGCATTTTGCGTAAACAATAAATATTGAAATATAAGTTCTATCCTATTAAATATAGAGTTGAAATTCCAATGCTCATAATATGTTCAAACTTGCGAAGAATTCGTGTATTTCAAGATGGCGGCATTATTAGAGCCAACCTAATACAGACTATATAACCATTGAAATAGAACTTATATTTCAATATTTATGTTTTACGCAACGTCTTGTCGTCTTTAGCGGTTGCAAACTCGGAATAAGGCCCCTGCTGATAAAACGTGACATCGGCAGGACCACGATAGAAATAATGCACTTACGAGATTAGTTCCTTCGCAGAAATTAGGTTTCGATTTTGTGCGATTTTGTTAGCCTATTTTCATTTCGCTAGAACGATTGGTTTAAAAGTTATGACGATCACAAAAATCTATGGGTACAGTTGCGAACAAAAGTTTAGACACGTAGTAAGTTTAGTAGATGTAATTGTAACTTGTTTGTAAATTTACATTCTTCAACTATGTTAATTTCACTTTCAATTTTTGGTAACCATACTGCTTTTGAATTACAATTACTACATTTACTTAATACACTTGTCCAAAAGTTCTGTAATTCATCTTTTGTTGGTATTTTGTCATTGTCATAATTGTTTCATTAAAAGTCATTTGAAAAATTTTTTTTTAAATTTTTTTTCATTATTTTTAAACATTATATTTTGTTTTTTTATTTTCAATAATGTTATTATATATTTTAATTCTTCCTGCATACATTTTTATTTTTTGGTTTTAATAATTGAATAGTATTATTTAAATCGTTTACACTGGTTATCTTATAAGTTTTGTATAATTTTTCTTTAATGATATTCATTCTTTTAGTTAGTGAATCATATTTTTTATTTATTTCTATTAGTACAGTCTCCATTTGTAAAAAAGTCTTCAAATAACGATTTTCGTGGGACTCATATCCGCCATACATACTACTGGTATGTACTTGTTCGGTATGTTTTCCTGAACACAAAAAGTGCGGTTGTGACTTCCTAGGGGTATGGAGGGGGGAGCAGTGACGTAGCAAAGATGGCGGCCCGGCCATTCTATTAAGCGATATTTCTAGAGAACTACTAAACCGATTTACCTAAACAAGATGTCTAATGAAAGATCATGAAATGTACTTTATTTAACTTTATACATGTAGAGCTAATAACAAATGAAATAATTAAAAAAAAAATTTTTTTTTTTAAATATATATTTTTTTAATGAAAATAGTTTCGTAACTATTAGGATATGATAAATGAGTTATATATAAAAAGTATTGCAAATCATCAAAATCGAGTAATAAACAATGAAGCTATACTCGTTTTAGTAAGCTGACTCCTGGCGCGCGTAATATCAAATTGATGTAACTGCTGGCTTCTAGGCCAGTCATATTCTACATAAAAAACGTGAAATAAAGTTGTCTTTTGGTATTTGGACCTAAGGGGAGCGTGAAACTACGTATTGCAAGCAAACAAAAAAAGTTGCCTGCATAATACGTGAAAAACTGCAAAATTTTGGACTTTTTTCAATTTACGCTGTTAAATACAAAAGCTATGGGTTTTTTTTAAATTTGTTTCTATTATCTTTTAAAGTAGATATATTCAATTTGAAATAACTGAATCCCACCCACAGCTGGCTAATATTTTTTCAGATATGACTCTTGAAAAAATTAAATGGTTTTCAGAAATATTGAAATTTTGTGTTTTTATTACATTTTTAGCCGAATATCGGCACAACCACGGAATAGAAAAAACAAGTGGAAATGCTATAAAGCACCAAATGTATTAGAACCGGTGTCGCCAAAATCATATATCTATAAGTATTGAATCTATAACCACTTCGTCCTGATTGGTTGCAAATATACACAGCAATTTTAAACACTATTCTCCAAATAATTAGATTTAAATTCATATAAAAAAATAAACATGCCATCTATCATAAAGTAGTAAGAACCACTGAACAAATAAGTAAGAACCTCCTATAAAAGGTTCTGCTATTCCTACACAGATGGCGTGATTACTACAACATTCGAATAAATGTTTTGTTCAGTCGACATAAGGCATATTATCTTTTATATAAAAAAAGTATTTTAGTTTATTCTAGAACTTTCCTTGCATAAAAATATAATAATTCAAAGGCGGCGACATAATAAAATATTTAAAGTATCGATATCGATGCTTTTTTTAAATATAAATGTGCTCTATATATTTAAACGCAGATGGAAGGGAAAACTTTTTAGAAAACATAGCTATAAAACTTTTAGAAAATATAAAGGCTTAAAAAACTGATTTTTGAGATAAGTATATTTTTTTAAGTTGAGTTGGGTGACGTTGTCGTAACGTGAGCACGAAACAAAACTTTGGAACGCAATCTTATTATAACTAGTATTTTTGTAATAAAAATAAAGAAATTAGGCAAAATGAAGAAATTATTTTTGCCTGGAATATTACATTATTTTATCAAAATATTTTTTATCGTTATTTAAAAAAAATGAGTTTTTAGTCGCAATGGTACAGACCCCAATTTTGTTTGTGCATATGACGTGACGAGTCTTAATTAAATATATATCTCAGAAACCATTTTTTTTATTTAAAAAATAATAATTTAGGTATATTCACAAGAAAGGAAATCTTTTCGGAAGCCCATTGATTTGTAAAATTGTTATCGGCAGGATGCATGAAAATTTATCAATGTGCAACTTTTTTGCTCTACATTATGTTAGAGCAAAAAAGTTATTTATAAAAAGTATTTTGCATTAGGCGGCCGGTTCAATTTACAATAAAACAAATAGAGTTGTATTCTTAGTATATTTCACACAATATCTCACTATTACAACGTTCCAAATTTTATATATAACCATATAAAGTAGTACCCTGCAATATTATAATTTATTGCTCGCGATCTGTATTACTCGTTAGCTGATAACCAAAGAATGTCGATATATCTGCCAAAAGTGAGAAAAAAAATGGAAACACCAAGTAAAACCTCAGCAGATTAAAAATATTATAATAGAATAGAATATGTATTTATTCAATAAAATAAAACAAAAAAACTTACGCTAACTTACAATAATATAATAATACGATTACAATGCTAATAAAACTACATTTTATCGAAATGGTTTCACCCTCAGCTTGAGATAAATAAATAGTGTCTCGCGCTCATTTTCAGGATGAACCATGATTATTAACCTAGATTTTATACATAATCAAATTGCTTATATATTACCTACCATTTCCTTTTTTTGTGCTTGCATTAACCATTTTCTTAAATTAATTTTAAAACCAGTTGGATTTTTAATATTTCTTATGCTATACATAATACATAATAGGTATTAAACGACGCAAAGAGAGAAATTAAATATATAGAACCATCAGGCAGTTCACATTCTTCAACACCGAGAAAGAAGAAACTCAATGGCCAACTAAGATTTTGCCAAAGCAAAATTAAAAAGCAAAGCCTAAAAATAAAACAATTACAAACAAAAAATCAAAGACTTAAAAACAAAAAAAAATTGATGAAAAATTATTAAACTTGGATAAAAAATTTAATTTAGAGGTTAAACTTTTTCATCTTATTCATAATTTATATTTGTAAAATAAAATGAATTGTAATATTTTATTATAAAAATGCAGCGGTCATATATTGTAGCTGAAACCAAAATGAAAAACAATATAACTAAAACAATGAACAGGAGAAAAACTAAATTTAAAATAGTGTGAAATAGATTTGATATTTAGTCAACAAAATACTCTTTTTATCGGTTATCTTATTCTTATAGAACAATTGCCTATTATGAAACATTTTAATATCATATCATAAACACTTCCAATACCTCTATGTATGTAGTAATAAAAAAAAAACACGGTAACTTACTTGATTAAAAAGCGGTAACTTACTTGATTAAAAAGCTTAACGATTTTCAAAGTTGGAAATGCTGTTAGTTTTGTATATTTATATCCTTTATTTGATATTAAAATATCATCTTCTATAAAATGTTCAAAACATATGGTGCTTGATTTTGTTGGCATCCAATTAATTCTACCTGTAGCATCAATTCATTTCTCTTTGACTGTGGTGTCTTTGGGAAACCTAAAAATATTTTAAATGAAGGTTAGAAAGTTGGTTAAGTTCTTATTGATGACCTTTCAATGATTTTAATGAAATTATATATAAACCGCTCATTGTAACAATATGGTAAATGGTAAGTAATGGTAATGGTAAGTAATTGTAACAATGGTAGCCTACTAAATTTTGATTATTCAATTTTATAAACTATTAATTTCAATTTCTTTTTACAAACAACTGTTACTGTGTCTAAATATGAACACAATTCTTCGTAATAGAGAATGGCTGCAGCGCTATAAAGATTTTTTTATGTATGTGTTTTAAGGTAAACCAACCAAATTGTGCTTACTTCTACGTATAGGGAGTTTATCGTTATAAAGAGTTTACACGTACATTTTATTATTCTAAGCCCACACTATTAAAAAAAATTATGCGATACAATATGAATAAATATTTAAAAAAATATGTAAGTATATAATTTTGTATAACTGCCGAAATTGTTCCTTCTTTTCTTTAAATAAATAAGTTATATCGATAAGCACCCACTACAACACTAACTGAGTAGCAAAGAACTTTTGAAATCCAAATTTCAATCTAAAGTATTCTTTATTACAATTACATAAGGTTGATTTTAACTTCATTTAAACTACAATCATTAGTAAACTAAAATAAGCTAAGGTTTTTAAAGAATACTAACAAAATCGTACTTACCGATGATACGAAACACCTCCATTACGAAGATTTTTTCTCCTACTATCGTTTTTGCACCCCAGAATGCAACAATACGGCATATTTACAATAATTATGCGGAAAAATCAGGAACGACGAGAGACTACCAACTCGAAGCGATGTTAGACACGACTGATAACGACTGGGATCAAATAAGCGTACCTACGCTTAATTGTGCCACACTAAACACGCCTACTTTGCACTTCCACTTGTTTTTTCTATTCCGTGGGCACAACCGATCAGGCTAAGAGAAAAACTTGTGAGAAATTAAGTCTTAGCTCATTTAACATTTCATTTAAGCGCAAAAATGGGCCCATGTAACCGTATACTTTTTTTGAATCGTAAAAAAAATTGCAATATACAATTTTTTAAATAACCTAACATGAAATTGTGTGCATTTGTACTTGTACTATTATTTATTCTAGGTAATTATTCTATTATAGGTAAAAAAAAACCTAAAAAGTTATTAAGTCATTGACATTTATTGACACACGTATCATTTGGTTGAGACAACTCTTCTTCAGATAACATGTCCTCCTCAAATTGAGGGGGACATGTTATCTGAAGAAGAGTTAAATTATAGTTTGCGGCATTTGAAAGAAATGAATTTTAAGAGGGCTTGGAGAGCTGAGTTGTTTGTAAAATTGTAGTGGTAGCAGTTCCTACTAGATGCTGTTCCAGCTCCAGTTGGTTCTTTGTCTTTTTTTTTTTTTTTTTTTTTTATGAGAGCTCGGCATGTGACCTCACATCTACCTGATGGAAAGCAGTATGAAGGTCCAAGAACAAATGCAACCAACAATTACGATCTACGTAACTGTTGATTGCACCTATTATGCCGGCTTAAGATGCCTATTCACGCTTCGTTTAAAGGACTCGAGATTATAGGAAGAAGGAAACACGCGAGCAGGTAGAGCATTCCACATTTTAATAGTGCGACAGATATACGAATCACCAAATTTTTTCGTGCGGGTTGGTATATCTGCCACAGTATATGCATGCATTTTGTTACCCGCTCGTGAAGTCCTATACCGGAAAGGAGAAGGAGGAATGAGATGAAAAAGTTCTTCAGAGCACTCTCCATGATAAAGGCGATAAAACACGCTCAACGACGCTACATCCCTGCGAAGCTGCAATGGCTCTAGAGTGTCCGTGAGCTCTTTGTTTTCGATAATTCTCGATGCACGCTTCTGCAGACTATCGAGAGCATGCAGCAAGTATTTGGCAGATCCACCCCAAAGATGCGAACAGTATTCCACACAAGGCCGTATCTGAGCTTTATAAATCAGATGCCTGAGTTGAGGAGTAAAATACCGTCGCACCTTATTAAGGACGCCGAGCTTCCGACTTGCTGTCTTCGCAATGCTCTCAATATAGTTGCGGTGATTTAGGTCGGAGCGTATTTCTAGTCCCAGGATATTGAGAACTGGAGACAATGGTAAACGTGTGCTCTGAAGGGAGGGAAAGTGAGAAAAGATGGTCTTTTTTGCTGTCAATGCGCAAGCCTGGGTTTTTTGGGCATTAAACTGGACCAGATTAAGAGAACCCCAGTTTGAGATTTTTTCCAGGTTTTAAAGTGCTTACATATTGGTGTATGCAATAGTAAATAATGAGTAATATAACTTAATTAATGTTATATCTTTAAATATTATAAATATTCGCTGCATGATCAAGCTGCCTACTTCTGTCCTTTTCGCACATGGAAAGATGAAAAAGCTACGCGTCCTCCAAAAACATCCGCAATTGGTTGAGGTGGCTACCATTTTCCTAAAGCCTGATTCGCGAAGAATAGTCGCCGCTGCTGGAAATAAACTTCTTGTGACTATACTTTTGGGACTCGCGGTTAAGAAACTCGATATATAAGGTTCATCTGGCCCCAACTGAAGAGGCTGCAGCGTAACATGCATATCGAAAATACCACCAGGTTCAGGACTGTTTGAGAGGAGACAAAGAACCAACCAACTGGGGCTGGAACCACCAGCAGGGACTGCTATTCATTACTTCTACAAAAGACCCAGCTCCTCAAGCCATCTTAAAACTAATTTGTTACAAGTGCCGCGAAGAGTGCTCTGGACGAGGTTGCACGTCCCAGAAAACAGAGAAAAGTGCTCTGTTCTCTGTCATTTCTGTCAGGGCAAGTCATACTAAAATGTCCCTACAATTATAATAAACGAATCTGACAAGAACAATATATCGTCATATACAACAACAACAACAACTTTTGAGGAGGGTATGTTATCTAAAGTTGCCTCAACAATTTCGGAACTCAAAAAAAGTCAAATTTATTTGTTTGTAACATTTTAATTATTTTGTGTAAATGTGTGTCAGTAAATGTCAATGACTTAATAACTTTAATACTTTTTTTCACCGAATGTGGGCATTCGGTGAAGAAAAGAATTTAGAATTTAGGGTAGATCACAGGGGTAGGTTCATAATTTAAAACTAGTACCTATATTTCAATTTTTTTTTTACGATTACAAGAGAACTATAAGATTTATAGGCCCTGTTTCGTGCTTAATGAAAGGTATTTTTATTTTTATATGTAGGACAATTTACACATATTGCTTTGTTTACAAACTATGTGTACCAGAAGCAATGATATTTAATACTTATTATTATATATTATAAACACCCATACCGTGACAAACTGTATAAATGAAATGTACTAAAACTTAATTTCTTACATCACCGAATCATGCTATGTTCAAATTTAATATACCTACTTTAAAACTGATAATAGAATGTAATAATAAAAAAAAAAACCCATAGCTTTTGAATTTAACTGCATATAACTGAAAAAAGTCCAAAATTTTGCAGTTTTTTACGTATTATACAGGTAGAAAAATTTTTTGTTTGCTTGCAATACGTATTTTTACACCCTCCTTTAGGTCCAAATAAAATACCAAAAATGCAGCTTTATATCACGTTTTTTATGTAGAATATGACTGGCCTAGAAGCCAGCAGTTACAACAATTTGATATTACGCGCACCAGGAGTCGGCTTACTAAAACGAGTGTAGCTTTATTGTTTATTACTCGATTGTAATGATTTAACGTATATTAGAAAGCTGATAAAAGTAGCAATACTTTTTATATATAATTCATTTAACATATCCTAATAGCTACGGAACTATTTTCATTAAAAAAAATTTTTTTTTTCAAAAAGTAGTTTTTTTTAATTATTTCATTTGTTATTAGCTCTACATGAACGCATGTATGAAGTTAAATAAAGTACATTTCATGATCTTTCATTAGACATCTTGTTTAGGTAAATCGGTTTAGTAGTTCTCTAGAAATATCGCTTAATAGTATGGCGGGCCGCCATCTTTGCTACGTCACTGCTCCCCCCTCCATACCCCTAGGAAGTCACAACCGCACTTTTTGTGTTCAGGAAAACATACCAAATAAGTACATACCAGTAGTCTGTATGGCGGAGATGAGTCCCACGGAAATTAATTTTATGTCTATTGGAGACCGGACTATATTAATTGACCCAATTTTCTTCTAAAATTTTCAATTTTATTTGTAATTCTTACTTTCCATTTAGGAATATTATTGCGTTTAAAAGTCTTTGTGTAAATTTTTTGATTGTTTTCTTCAATTAATGTCAATGCAGCTGCATATAATATATTATTAATTCCTTCTATATCATCACAGTTAATTAATACTTGAGGTAAATAGTTATTTATTAATCTCATATTTTCAATAAATAATTTACAAAATTTCGCTAGAACGCTTGGTTTAAAAGTTACGATGATAAAAGTTATGACGATCACAAAAATCTATGGGTACAGTCGCAAACAAAAGTTTAGACACGTAGTAAGTGTAGATGTAATTTATTTATTCATAGGCTTTTTGATTTATAAAACTAAATAAATATAATAAAACCAATAAATATAATAAACCTAAGCAGTGGTATATTAGGAAAGTTAAATAATAGATCGAGATTTTCATTTATATTTTAACCCACTTTAAAAAATTGCATAACGAAATGATAAAACGGAGACCATGTTTATTAATGAAATAAAATCTAGCAAAACGTTGTTCGATAATAAACAGATATGTTAGAACAATTACAAATCTTTTTGTAAAACGCGCTTTCCAAGGTTTGAAAAAGTCGATTTAAAATATACAGTAGCAGAACGTTATATAGAATGTTTATAATAATTGTATTTTATCAGAGGATTCAACAATTTCGATTTTTTCGTTAATATGATTCATTTATTTTCGTTAAATTATGTATTAAAGTTATAATTATACTTGATGAACGCTGATAACATTTTCTTTATCATACTCATTTTTATTATATTCAGTAATTTAGTTACTAATTGGGTCTTTTTTAGATAAAAGTAATTGTTCCAACATATCTGTTTATTATCGAACGTTTTGCTAGATTTTATTTCATTAATAAACATGGTCTCCATCTGTTTTATTATTTCGTTATGCAATTTTTTAAAGTGGGGTAAAATATAAATGAAAATCTCGATCTGGTATCTAACTATCTTAATATGTATAAATAAATTACATCGACTAAACTACTACGTGTCTAAACTTTTGTTCGCGACTGTACCCATAGATTTTTGTGATCGCCATAACTTTTAAACCAAGCGAAAATAGGCTAACATAATCGCACAAAATCGAAACCTAATTTCTGCGAAGGAACTAACCTCGTAAGTGCATTATTCTTAGCAGGAACACCACTGTAACTTTTGAACCAAGTGGTCTAGCGAAATGAAAATAGGCCAACAAAATCGCACAAATTGAATAACTTCTGCGAAGGAACTAACCTCGTATAAGTGCATTATTTCTATCGTGGTCCTGCCGATGTCACGATTTATCAGCAGGACCACCACTGTAACTTTTGAACCAAGTGGTCTAGCGAAATAAAAATTGGCTCACAAAATAAAAACTAATTTCTGCGTAAGAATTAACCTCGTAAGTGCATTATTTCTATCGTGGTCCTGCCGTTGTCACGTTACATCGGCAGGACCACAAATACATCCCTATAACTTTTGAACGAAATGATAACAAAATCTGTAAATTAGCTAACAAAATTGCACATATTACGTACTACCCTGGCATAATCAAAAACGATATCACACGTGGTGGCGTGGTGGTCCGGCTGGTGGCACGCATACCAAGTAAAGAATGACGCGATAGAAAGAGGCAACTTTAGGTGAATATAAATGTAGGCCATTAGCGCTTTGCCATGTGAACTGAGCTTTATTGTGTCGGTGCAGCGCCCATATTCTGTTTCTTATAACGTGATCGTTAGATTGTCAAAATAACGATTTCCGCTATTAGCGCGCTCTCCTCCAATCAGAGTAGTTTTTTAACCTTGTTGATTGGAGGAGAGAGCGCTCATAACGGAATTCGTTAATTTGACAATCTAACGCTCGCGTTATAAGAAACAGAATGTGGCCGCTGGAGTCGCTATTTATTTAATTGATCTTTCGGAGTGGAGCTTCTGTACTTGTACTATTATTTCTTCTGTGGCTGAGTCGTTGTGTCCGTTAATTAAAGTTAAAAATGCCATTCGACTATCATAACTGGTACATTCTACGCCATTTTTAACTTTAATCGTTACATTGATAGCCTCCATAGACGTGGACCACGAAAGTGGTTGCGCCTTTGGCGTTGTTGTATCCGGAGGTCGTAGGTTCGATTTCCACTCATGACAAAAACAAACTACTTTATTCTGTAGTTTGTCATGGTCTGGGTGTTTATAAAATATAATAAGTATGATATCGTTGCTTCTGGTACACATAGTAGTCACCGGCAAGGTAATAGTACACCCCGTGCACTCCACAAGGGTCTATTTACTTTAAAAACGTATACTTTACCACGCCGTTAACGGTACAAGCCTAGCTTAGTCTGTGGCCAGAGGCTCTACCATGGGTTTTCGCATTGTAGCAACGTAAGGATAAAGCGTCCAAACCGCGCGAAAAGGTCCTATTGATTGTTGCTCACGTATACGTATACAAATACGTTACGTTGCTACAATGCGCAAACCCATGGTGGAGCCTCAGAGCAATATGTGTAAATTGTCATACATATTGATATTATTATAATTTACTTAAACTTTTAAGAAGTTTATTTCGGTGCAACTCAGACTTAGTGAGTCGATCCAAGGGTGATCCCGCGCACCAGATATAGTTCGCCAACTCAGACTTAGTGAGTCGATCCAAGGGTGATCCCGCGCACCAGATATAGTTCGCCAACTCAGACTTAGTGAGTCGATCCAAGGGTGATCCCGCGCACCAGATATAGTTCGCCAACTCAGACTTAGTGAGTCGATCCAAGGGTGATCCCGCGCACCAGATATAGTTCGCCAACTCAGACTTAGTGAGTCGATCCAAGGGTGATCCCGCGCACCAGATATAGTTCGCCAACTCAGACTTAGTGAGTCGATCCAAGGGTGATCCCGCGCACCAGATATAGTTCGCCAACTCAGACTTAGTGAGTCGATCCAAGGGTGATCCCGCGCACCAGATATAGTTCGCCAACTCAGACTTAGTGAGTCGATCCAAGGGTGATCCCGCGCACCAGATATAGTTCGCCAACTCAGACTTAGTGAGTCGATCCAAGGGTGATCCCGTGCACCAGATATAGTTCGCCAACTCAGACTTAGTGAGTCGATCCAAGGGTGATCCCGCGCACCAGATATAGTTCGCCAACTCAGACTTAGTGAGTCGATCCAAGGGTGATCCCGCGCACCAGATATAGTTCGCCAACTCAGACTTAGTGAGTCGATCCAAGGGTGATCCCGCGCACCAGATATAGTTCGCCAAATTTTATGAGAATTTAGAAACCGTGAGACTTGACCTACGTCAGAAAGACGCGAAAACGATCGGCGCGTGCGCTAGCCTGGGGGGCAAATCTGGGGCTTTCGACATGCATTTTCTATGGAGATTGTCACTTTTTTACACGAATCTATCGAACCGACACGATAACTCAAAAGCGCCAGACTTAGAGCCCCGATGCGCGGAACCCGCAGGTATAGCGCAGGAGGACAGGGGTATAGAGCCCCGATGCGCGGGTATAGCGTAGGAGGACAGAGGTATAGAGCCCCGATATAGCGCAGGAGGACAGGGGTATAAAGCCCCGATGCGTGGGTATAGCGTAGGAGGACACAGGTATAGAGCCCCGATGCGCGGGTATAGCGCAGGAGGACAGGGTATAGAGCCCCGATGCGCGGGTATAGCATAGGAGGACAGAGGTATAGAGGCCCGATGCGCGGGTATAGCGCAGGAGGACAGGGGTATAGAGCCCCGATGCGCGGGTATAGCGTAGGAGGACAGAGGTATAGAGCCCCGATGCGCGGGTATAGCGCAGGACAGGGGTATATAGCCCCGATGCGCGGGTATAGCGCAGGAGGACAGGGTATAGAGCCCCGATGCGCGGGTATAGCGCAGAAGGACAGGGTATAGAGCCCGATGCGCGGGTATAGCGCAGGAGGACAGGGGTACAGAACCAAACAACGCATTAAAATGTAAATTTTAATTAAAATACATCTATATACATCTACATGATGAAGATCGCGTTACATCTTCCTTACGTCAAATTAAGCTATATTTTATTAATTAATATAAATCTTTAAATAAAACTTAAGTAATTGTTGATTTGAATTCATTATAACTACAAAGACCGGAGGTCACCGCCGACTCGGAGCCATAAATGGCGTATTTTATACAAATGAAATATCCAAAACTAATAATATCTATATATATATTGTTTTAGTAATTAATTAATTACTATATATAGGTACTCGAACTATATAGCTATGCAATGATGAATGCCTTTTCGTAGTACCAAAACGCAACGCTCGTGTCGGAGAAGTCGGCGGCCCCTGCGCATGCGCCCTTCAGACATGCTTTGTAACCCAAACGTTATGACAACCACATAGACACAATTACTTCATAACGCAGCAGATACACATGCGCACGCGGCTGTGGGTATAGCTTACTTATTAGCAGAGTGGAGCCGCAACTGCGCCACCTGCAGGCCAGGGTACTACAACTACCAGACAATGCACTTGTTGTATTATAACACTTGAGTTGTTTGTATTTATTGGAGCCGTGACTTTGGATGTTCCATCTGCCGGTGGTGAAGCAGACTTATACCGTCCAGCAATGGGGACAATGAATACATTGTGATTTAACATGTCCGGCTAAATGACGCGGTTACGAAATAGTCAGGACAAAAACGAATTTAGATTAAGAGTCTATTTTATAGACCTCGCTGCTTTATCGTTAAATCAATTGTACATTTCGTAACCGCGCCCTGGAAATAGACTTGCACCTTGATAATAAATCGATGCAGCATCATCTCCCAAAAACCCACAGACTAAAACGACTAGGTCATTTGGGGGTTTTTGCATCTCCATGTGGTGAGGAAATCGGTCGGTCGGCGTGACCAAGTCATAGAGACTGTCGGTCAGCAACAAAATACAATAATATTGCGTTTTTGTGATAATTGCTTTATCTTGTTGACTTCGCATTACGTTTCCTGTGAATGCAGAAGATTGCTCATCACGCGAGCTTCGGTGTCAGTGCGTCGGTCTGTATCAAATACCTCGACCACTACTGGTCCGATTTACTTGTAAATTTTGATATAAAATGTAATGACATGAGACATACATATTCTATTCTATTTATCCAAAAGGATATAATAATATAAATAATTACAGGTTTTGGTAAAAAAGGTCTAAGGGCCGATGCGACCAAAAGTGGGCATAACTTATACCGAGATTAGTAATGTCAAATGACATTCAAATAATTATTCTGAGTTTTAATAATTTAGTCTACGAATAAATATTTGTATGGAATTTGACATTACTATGTATAAGTTATGCCCTCTTTTGGTCGAATCGGCCTTTAGTTGAAAGTAATAAAAAAAAGTCAACAAAGAAAGTTGAAAGTTGCAAACAGGTCAAAAGAAAGCTTTCTCATAACTTTATATAAAAATTATTTCTGTCCCAATATCCCCGAAGTTTGCCAAAAGGTTGCGGAACCAAAAATTATGACTTGACTATACATAAAAATGCTGGCAATAATAGTGGAGCAATGGTGGCTGGCGGGACCCGCGGACACCTCACACCACTGGCGTCTTAGTCAATGGTGGCTGGCGGGACCCGCGGACACCTCACACCACTGGCGTCTTAGTCAATGGTGGCTGGCGGGACCCGCGGACACCTCACACCACTGGCGTCTTAGTCAATGGTGGCTGGCGGGACCCGCGGACACCTCACACCACTGGCGTCTTAGTCGCACTTCATATCATTGTTGGGAATCAGGTAGCTAAAAATCTTTCATTTGTTGCTAATACTTTTTTATAATAATATCTAATAATAATAAATAATAAGATTTTGTTTAAATTGCAACCAACTAAGATTTTAAAATATAATGTATGACCAACATAAATTAGAATCGGCGACCGCGACCAGTGTGCTTACAACCCCAGCACCCCAGCTTGCGGCGGCTCAGCCCAGAGACCCCCGCTTGTGGCGGCTCAGGCCAGCAGCCCCAACTTGCGGCGGCTCAGCCCAGAAGCCCCAGCTTGCGGCCGCTCAGGCCAGCAGCCCCAGCTTGCGGCGGCTCAGGCCAGCAGCCCCAGCTTGCGGCGGCTCAGGCCAGCAGCCCCAGCTTGCGGCGGCTCAGGCCAGCAGCCCCAGATTGCGGCGGCTCAGCCCAGCAGCCCCAGCTTGCGTCGCTTGCGCACGCTCCGCACATACGCCTCCACCAGCGCCTGTATCTTGGCGGGATTGATCTCCCCGCTCTTGTTGTGGCAGATCTGTAACGCGCACCGCTTGGCTTATTTACAAACTTACTACAACATTTTGCACTTCAGTTATAACTTGTACTTTGTCTGTATTCAGAAAATAACCTAATTGATTTGAACCTTGTTGCCGCAGCTCGGCCACATCCAAGTCAACACCAGAGAGTATGTCACGTCAGTATCATTCTACAATCGCCAAAGCACAAGACTCATGTCTGTCTGAAAGCATTGAGTGTAAGAAATGTTTGTCACGACTAAAGAGCGACAACAACTGAGAAGAAACTAAAAACATGTTTTTTTTTAATTAGCAATAGAACCTATTTTTTTTTTTATGTTATTTTCTATTATTTCTTCTTTTAATTTAAAATATTTATTTGGCCATTTTGTAAAAGTGGTCATGATGGCAAAACAATTGTTAAGAAAAAGTGGTTTTTTTGAGATGGTGAGAATTATGAAAACGAGGGAATTATGGAAAGTCCACGTTATGTGTGAACTTACCCCAGTTACAGCTGGAAATTGATAAGAGTATGAAATCCCCAGATCCTGAAGTACAAGTACAAAATGAATTTGGGCTGGCAAATAGTATTAAACGTGAAATGAGCCTGTTAAATGGAGGAGTTCAGCGGCCACATTCTGTTTGTTATAGCGTGATCGTTAAACTGTCAAAATAACGAATTCCGTTATAAGCGCTCTCTCCTCCAATCAGCAAAGGTTAAAAAACTACTCTGATTGGAGGAGAGCGAGCTAATAGCGGAAATCTTTATTATGACAATCTAACGATCACGTTATAAAAAACAGAATGTGGTCGCTGGGATATCACTTAAAAACAGCATTATAAGTATCTAATGTCTGTTCCTCCAACCAGCGTAGAAGCTGAGCGAGCATTTTCAGGTGCTGCTTGTGTTGGCAATAACCTACGAAGCAGGTTTGGAAGTCAAACACTGGTTGCGTTGATATTTCTGTAATTGTATTTTCGAAACACTGTAGAGTTAGTCCATTTTATTTACTTATATATTGTGATTTGTTTTCAATGATATTAAAAAGTTTTTTAAGATATTACTCTTTTTTTTTTCATTTAAGCCTAATTAAAAACCACATAGTCTAATCCCGGGATAGCCGCGGGATCCCGAGATTACGCATCAAAAATTCCGTATTCCCGGGATTGTATTCTAGTTGAAAGAAAAGCGAATGTTATAAGGATTTATTATTATTAATAATAATAATAATAATAATATGTAGGACAGTTTACACATATTGCTCTGGTCACAAACTAAGCTTTAGGCTTGTACTATGTGTACCGGAAACAATGATATAATACATATTATATTTTATAAACACCCAGGCCATGATAAACTGTACAGAAAAACGTACTGATACTTTTTTTTTGCCATGGGTGGGAATCGAACCCACGACCTCCGGATACAACGCCAAAGGCGCAACCACTAGTCTACGGAGGCTGTCTTTTGGAGATTATCTTTAGAAACGATGAGGAGCATGGCTACAGAGTTGTCGCCATGACCGTATACCCTCAAACGATGAGGAGCATGGCTACAGAGTTGTCGCCATGACCGTATACCCTCAAACGATGAGGAGCATGGCTACAGAGTTGTCGCCATGACCGTATACCCTCAAACGATGAGGAGCATGGCTACAGAGTTGTCGCCATGCAAAAAAATTTTTTTGGTTTAAAAAAAAAAATTTTTGGATTCCTTGTACGATAGAGAATATAGATCCGTGGGTCGCGCGCCCTCTAAGCTGCCCGCTTCATTGTTCAAATCAACAAAATATAATTTTTATATGAAAAATGCGTATTTTTTTTTACGTTTGCACGAATAACTTGGAATCTGAGGTTAATCTTGGGTTTAGGCCAAAATCTCATTAGACAAAAGTTGTTCGCAATAAAAAATACACAAGGTATGTCGGGTTTAATACCCCGCTTTTTTAACTAACCATTGAAATGGCCATTGTTTATAAAAAAAAAATCGAGTAAATGCAAGAAATTTCTCGATTTTTTAAAAGTGATTAATAATCATCTTAGCTTAACGAAACTTGAGCCAAGTTACCTCAATATATCATAAGTAAGCCATAATATGTTCAGGGCGATCGCTCTTGCGGCTTTTGTTTAATTGTTATGAGAAGATGGCCGTGCATGAATGACTACTCTTATTTGCAAAATAGCTGGACGCCTGAAATATTTTTTTTATTTGCCAAAAATAACGTTCCTGTCTATTCGTCGGTTCCTGGTGCTAGAATACTCATTTTAATTTTTTGGGAGTCATGGGAGTGTTTTAAAAATACTTTCCATTTGTTAATGTTAAACAAAGGTCATTGGGCA
Organism: Monopis laevigella; assembly: GCA_947458855.1. Classification (NCBI taxonomy): domain Eukaryota; kingdom Metazoa; phylum Arthropoda; class Insecta; order Lepidoptera; family Tineidae; genus Monopis; species Monopis laevigella. Next base: position 23,632,753 of record OX381586.1, on the reverse strand, counting down.
TTTAAGTATGAACAATTTACCCACGACCTACAGAAATTAATTGATGTGGGATGTTTCGACATATATCTCTGGTTTACGAATATATGGGTCGCATTACCATAAATAATGGGAATCACAGAAATACACCTATTTTGTCCTTCCATATCGACGAAATCCAATTCAAAAGCAAACAATCAGTCCAGTAAACACGCAATAGAAGTTGGTAATAACAACAATAGAAGAACGCACAGATCGCAACGACAAATGACGAGAGACTGCGACCGTGCCATGTGAAAGCGTTTGAATTTGAACGTGTTGAAACCGGTTTCTACCTGACTAATGTGCGAGAGAGATAGCATTATATATGCCGCCAGACCGAGTACTCATACGCATGGTGTTTTTTAATACAATTCTTTCATTTAAATTCCATTTTGTTCTTTGCAATAAATATCTTCAACTTTTAAATCACTTGTAATATTTTATTTCCATGGTTTTAAAAAAAAAATGGAAAGTGGAATATACCTTATTAATTTAAACGTAATTTTGTTTCTGTAGGCAAACCTTCACAAATTGGTCGGATTGTGCCCAATGACCTTTGAATAACTCTTTGAATTTAATTTTTAAAAACAATTGCGTAACAATAAAAAAACAGTATGCGGACATATATGGGAGAGCTGTTGTGTAAAAAAAAATAGTTTTTGCTGCTTATTTTCAATTATTGATTTTATAGCTAAATGGGTGAGTGGTCCTCCTATAAAACGTTCATGTTGTTTTAAATGTTTAAAACTTGGAAGAAGAGAATTCAATTTAGATGAAATATCTACAAAATCGTTATCACTTACTTTGGGATTAAAGTAAACTTCTGTCTTAGAATAGTTTATTTCGAGATCTTTTATATTTATATAAACGATTTGAAGTATCTTAATCTTTTATAATTTATAATTGCGTTAATATCATTAAATAAGTTATCTTTTTCCCCCGCCAAAGTTCCATCATCTAAATACCATAAATTTGGGTCCGAAGTGAATTTTTCGATATAACGCCGTGTTAGAGCGAAAACCAACTAATTTTTTTTGGTAAATTCACTTTTTTACACCAATCGTTTCAAAAACTTCCGCTTTCTCCAATGATAAAATCGACTAAGCTCTGGGACGTTTGGTTTCGAAGATAGTGGGTGTTAAAATCAATTAAACGAACGGTTTTAGCCGAAAACATAAATTCAAAAGTAATTAAATGTGGATAATATTTTTGATTTCATATTTATGCTGTGGTAGATACGACTAATTCCCTATAAATTGTTTTTACTTGGATAAGTTCTTAAGCAAAAATCGATTTGTTTGAGAAAAAAATCCGATTAAAAGTTTTTAATTTCTTTTTTTCTCCATTATATTAGCATGATTCTACTAAAATCTAATAGTAAAACATTATACCGAAACTTAAGTGTTTTTAGCATGCGAAGTTTTTTGGTTTTTAATATAAATAACCAACTACAAAAATACGTTATAATGAGATAGATGGTTTTAGTACTCATATGCAAATGTATCTTAACATTCTTAACTCATAATATCGAGCGCAAAAACCAATTATCTCATGTTAGCTGTTTTTGTTTGGGAGTCAGCGTGCGATTATCCGGTGTTTTAATGGTTTCTAAGTCTTGGAGTGATTAAAACGTGGCAGAAAAATACAAATAATCATACAAAGATACATAATTAGTTAGCAGTTTAAAGGATTTTCTTAGATTTTAAAGGGTAAGTCTCCATTTCTTTATATTTGAGGTAATGTTGCGGAGGGTTTTTAATTGTTAATGTTTTACTTATTTTGGCCATTTATATTGTATTTGAAAATAAATTTATTCCTTTCAGTACGTACGGTACTAACACACCATTATTTACAAAACATAATTATTATTTCCAGGCTAAGTATTCAGAAAATTATGAAACCTACCTACTGTTAGGCAGTAGATGATTCCCGAAAAAAAATGTAATGGATGATAAAGAGGACTTTTTAATATCCCAGGCCTACGACTTATTTCAAAAGCCATAACGAAAAACTTTTGGTATTTCGATTCGATTATCGATTGGCTCTTTGGTAAAGCCCCTGGGGTCTTAGAGATAATTCGGGCGAGGCGACGTGTCGCGTCGCCTTCAATCAAAACTGTATAGGCTTTGACAGTGGTAAGTTTGTAGGTAATTGGGTAAGACGTAATGATCTTTGTCTATAGATTTGTTGGACCTGTGTCCAACTTCTAAGAGGCTTCAAGGTTATTTTTATTTGACTTATTCATTACAAAATCATTTGTATTTTAGGGTTCTGTACCCAACTATACAGGTACTTAATATGTTATTATAGCTACCTTAATATGTTGGTCCATTTGCCTGACTGTTACATGGCCAAATTGTCGTCTTCAGGGCCCAATGCTTAAAAAAACATTAATCTGTACCTGTAGTGTGAGTTTTAATTCATAGTAGTTTACGTTAACTGTTGCGTCTATCGAACACTCTCCGCCAACCAGAACAGTTCACTTACCTAAACATTTAAAATCATCCTATCTGATTGGTGGAGACACTCACACTAGAGGCACTAAATTATAGTTTTTAAATCACCTCTACTGACTTAACGCCTGCTTAACGTCTCAAAGTACGGGATCATAACCAAACTAGAAAATTTCTGGGCAGAAGGATCGATTTTAAAGGAAGAACACCATCCTTAGATGTGGTTGTGGAACGCTTTATTAATGACATAAACAAGGTAGATCAACAGCCAATTAGTAATGTGAAGAAAGCTTGGATTTATGACAACTACCTAACATCTCGTCTAACATGGCCTTTGTTGCCCAATTGTCATAAAAAAAACTTAAGTCTTGGCTTGGGTTAGCACAGGGCGCTGACTTCTCCACGCTGTTCAGGGGACAGCAACAATTTGGGATGAATTTTAAAAAGCCATGCTGGGACTGCGAGACATATACTTCCTTGGGTCCAAGACTCTACTTGAAAAAGGACATGATAAAGTTCTAGAATAAATTATTCGTGAAGTTGTAAGTCTCAGTATTGCTGGAGCCAGAAAAGGATTATCAACAAATGGAAGACTAACTACTTTTGTAAAGGAGACAACTCAAGAAAACTCAAAGTAAACCTTTCTCAATCCTGGACAAAGCACAAGACTGAAAAATATTCATGGATGCATTCAAAACACATTACAAAATTCCAAACGAACTAGCAGTTTCAGCCTATAGACTAGACATACTGGTGTACTCTCGGTACTTGAAGAAAGTAATACTTATAGAACTCACCGTTCCGTGGGAAACAAACATTCCTAAGGACCACAACATCAAGTCCAACAAATATTTTGATCTCATAAACGAAATTACTAGAAGCGGATTTAAAACGCAACTTTATGCAGTGGAAGTTGGTGCAAGAGGAATTCCAGCAAAGTTTTTGCATCGTCTATTGAAGGATCTTGGCCTTCCAAGATCAGCTGTCGGAACTTTTATGGAGCGTGTTTCCAAGATGGCGCTAACAGGATCATATAGTATTTGGTTGAGTAGAGGGGGTAGTGAACACAGTGCAGATGAGAGTTCAAAAGGCCTTTAAACCTACTTCGTCAAAATAGTTGACTGTTTAAAATTTACTTTTAAATGTACTACAAATTTTACAGAAGATGACCGAGTAAGCATTTGTAGAAAATACTGGAGTATGGACTATACCAACAATGAGAACTTTCTTTTGGGATGAATTAAAATTCATCGGCCAAAAACAAAGCATATAGTTGAAGCGTTGAGAAAGCGATCAACTGAACAATCAAACACAAAAATGTATTTCCTTTAAATTAATGACACAAAGCACGAAGTTTGTCAGATTTTTTTTTGTAAAACGTTTTATAAATCGATGAATATCTTTATAGTCAAGCTTAAACTAACCCTAACTACTTAACTATCTACATATAAATACACACACCCACACCAACACTCACTTCCACATACACAAACACACACACACACACAACACACTACTTGTGAAAAACTCAACTTTAATTTTAAGAATATTTAATTAAATAATAAAGCTTAATAATACAAAATGTTGTTTTTTTTTATACATAATTTAAATAATAATATTTATTAGAAAATAAAAGAATCTTTCCTTCATTGTGTAGGTTGTGGATTGACGATTGACCTAACAAGACCTAGTGTCAGAGTTTAAAACCGCCTGTAACATGGGTAATGTAAAAAAACCATTTGAACAGTGATTGAAACCGACGTTGACGGTTTAACGTGTCTTTGAAGCACGGGACCATTTTTTTCTTATCGGGGTATTAAAAAATAATAAGTTTCATTTAATTTTGATGACTTGACCTTGCATTTGGTATAAACTTTATAAAGTTTAATGTTATAAATTAAATATTAAAACCCCATATATTGTTAATTTTAATTTTTATCTACTGGTAAAACTAACTATTATTTACATTTTTGCCAATAACTTCTACGCAGTAAGTAAAATATTTCGTTTTATGAGCTAGTATGAACACACATGCTGTTATTTAACTTGGAAATTAGTTATTAGCTGCCTTCCTATAATACCTTGTAAAATAAGTTGTGATTTTGGTTCAAGAAGAAAAACCAATTAAGTAAGTCACCCAAAAAAGTATTTAGCTATTTTAACAATATTGTAAGTTGTATTTGTTTAATTTATATAAATACACTTAAAGGTTATAAAATTTTCTACCTACCTACTTGCTCTTATATCTCTCAATGTCTTGACAAATATATGAAAAAAGACCACAAACTTTCAAAACGCATTTCCTCAAAATATTAATTGTGCAAAAATGGCTAACTTAGTTGGTTTTTGTTCTAACACGGCGAATATTTGTGAATAGTTATGCTAAATAGGGCTGGTCCAAGTGGATCCCCTTGTTGACAACCAACTGAGGACGAACTGCAATGAGAGTTAAATAGTAGATGAGATGAATGTGCATAACTGTGATGAATGTAGTTATATATAGATGGATAATTTTCTCTAGCAGAATTAGCGGAACACAAAAAAAGGAAGAATTAATATATCTTTTTCTTAGCACTGACCGGTTACATTACTTTTTTATAATTTTTTACATATATTTTTTAAAAACGTCTAATTTGAAAATGTCAACATTTATTTCATTCGTTTGTTTTAGTTTTTCATTCATACATCTCTATCGCCTGCTTCGAAGTAGATTTTCTTATTGCAGTTTTATGAGACTTTTGTGTTTTCTTGCTTATTGATAAGTTACGAACATCTAAGTATGCCTGATTTAACGCTATCAGAAATCATCAGGGCAGATGAAATGAGAAGAAATGGTCAATCCTATAGATCGATTGAAACAAGACTTCGTCGATCGTTATCAACGATTCATCGTATCATCAAACGGTACAGATTGACGAATTCTCTAGTGAGGAAAAGAGGACAAGGCAGGAAAAGGTGTACTTCAAGGAGAGATGACTGTTTTCTACAACTTCAAGTTCGTCGGAACACGAGACTTACGGCGGTGCAGGCCCGAAATGCATTGGAGGAGGTTCAGCTCACTCACTCTTACGAGTGAGTGAGCTGACAGTTCGCAGAAGATTCGAGGAAGTTGGTATAGGCCATTTATACCCGCCAAAGCACCAAAACTTGAGAGACGAATGTTCGTGTATATCATCATTGTCCAAATTTGACGAGTGGGGACAGGTTCTCTTTACTGATGAATGTAGAATTCTATTAAATCAGATTGATGGAACGCAGCGAGTATGGAGACACAAAGGAGAGCGTTATTTATAGTCTAATTTTGAAAATACAGTGTCATATGGCGGCTTAATTATGGTCTGGGGAGGGATATGTTTAGGAGCTCGCACGGAGTTAGTGGTAGTCGACGGCGGGAATCTGAATGCTGATCGATATATCAGGGAGATTTTAAGATGTTGCGCCATTAGCCCAAGGATAATGCTCGGGCTCACAGTGCTCGCTCAGTACAGGCAAACCTAAACCATGTTGGTGTTACGGTGATAGAGTGGCCAGCACGGTCAAACACTCGTTATTAAACATTCATTTAATTAATTTTAAACCGTCATAAAATCTAAAATTTTTAACTGTTTCTGTTTGCTGCATTTTGTTTGGTTAAGTTAGTTAGTTAGTTAGTTTTTTTTTATTAAACTTTAAGTATGGTGTTGCAAATTAATGTCAAAACATATTAATTTAATTGTTGTTTCATGTTAAATTAGTATTTGTTTAAAAATTAAGAACGCTTTGATTAATGAGGTCTTTGATGTACTGAGGTGGTCACCCATCAAAACCGGAAGCGGATCCAGGGGGACCAGGGGGAAAAGAATTAATTGCTTTATGCACATCTAGGATGGTTATGTTAAAGCAGTCCTGTGATTCCACTAGTAGCGGAATGTTGTGTTAATGTTTGTCTCTCAATGTATTAAATGTTTGGTCATCGTTCGGGGCTAAGGCGTCAGTCGAGGACAACAGTGTTACTGCGCCTCGAACGTCACCATCAAATACTTTCTCTATAAATAGATTTTATATTTATTGCAAGTCTTTTTAAATTAGAAAAATCGAGTCAATTGTTGTTGGTAACATTAGATTTTGAATTAGCAGATAAACTCTGTCGCCCTGGTCGGTGTTGGAAACATGTAGATAGTTGAAAGAAAATAGTAAAAGATCTTCCCAATTGTTAGGTTCGTTTAAATTTGAGAGTGGAATATTATTCTTGTGGATATATATATATATGTGGATATTCATTTCATGAACTAATTGCAACACATTATATTAAATTTAGTAAATAAAACTTAAAGTAAAATTTAAATTTAGTTTATTTCTGGTAATGTTTAGTTTAGTTGTCATTTAAAGAAAATAGATTTAAAAATTATAAAAGATAAAAATGTTGAGGGGTTTTTGTAGTTGGATATGAATATAAATACCTTTGTAGACGCAGAGTGACAATATTTAGGAGAGTAGTATATAAGTTGTAGATAGACAATAACATAACCATCGCATACAATCGTTATTAATACGGTATAATTATAGAGGAGAAAATACATCGGAAACACATTTACAAGCCGCTTTTCAGTGTCAAAGGGTGACGCGGGGATTATTTTTGCCGAAAATTGTCGTTTAAGCTTAATTAAATCCCGTTTGTTAGAAATTCTGATTATTTTAGATTTGTCGTTTCTTCTTACAAGGATTTTACAGTCTTGAACCCATACATATTGAAAGCGATGTTGTTCTTTTAGCTCCCGAACCCGTCTTAGTTGTAATTTGTTTGTTGGAGATAGATGCTCAATGACAAAAATCGGTGCGCCGGGCCCGTCGATACCTACATCGGCAGTTGTTATCGACCGGCGCGCGCGCACGTCCGCGATCAGCTGTTGCTTGCGCCGTCTCTGCGTGAAGCGAACGACAATAGCGGGCGGCCGGTGGGCAGATACCATCGCTGTTGTTGTGAGCGGATCCATACCCTCGCACTCGGTGAATCGTATCCACATCGGTCTCATGGAAAACAAAACCGACTTTTTCACCCAAACGACGGAGTATAACAAGCAAATTTTCTCCAGGCTCGTAAGGGATTCCAGACACCTCAATATTGTTGAGTCTATATAACTGGTCGCGGTCGTTATTTTGTTCAATTAGCTCGGATATCACAACCTGAGATTTATCTAGTTGGGTTTGTAAAGTAAAAAACGTAGTCATCTTAGATTCCACGGCAGTAAGGCGACATCCCATTTTACGCCTGCATTTCCTTGACAAGCGTGGCCATGGAAAGCTGGTCGGGCCCCGCTCCGGGCGCCGGACTGTGGCCTCGGCAGCCGGAGCAGCGCCAGGCAATCTTCTTGTCGGTTCCCAGCTTCCTATAAGTGGTCTCGGGGACCCCCGCACACTCGTAGTCATACATTCTTTGACACTGATAGCATTTCACAAAATCAGTTATCTTATTCTCGCACTTAGCACATAACATTTTTTATTTTATTTATTGGTAAACTTCGAAGGTATTTTAACTTTATTTATATGAAAACACGAACACGTTCTTACAACTGTCGGAGAATTTATTTAAAGTTTTATAAACTTGAGACTTTTTTTAGAAACTTTGGGTCGATTTTTACTAACTGCTGGCATAAACATTATTAGCAAATTCGTATTATAAAAATTTGGGGCCTCAATTCTGACGGACATCCAGGGACCTCTCAACTTATTTTTGGCAAATAAAAAAAATATTTTACAGTCTTATTATTTTTTATAAACGTGGTGGCCGAGTTGGTTAGACCTTGGACTTAAAAACACTAAGGTCCCTGGTTCGAATCCCGGTGTGTACCAATGAGTTTTTAATTAAAAAATTTATGTACATTTGTTTGACAACACCACTATAGTGCCTCGGAGAGAACGTTAAGCTGTCGGTCCCGGTTTCACTATACCAACTTGTGAAACTGTTTATAGATGGGTTATTGAGTCTATTCAAAACATCGCGACGAGCTAGCCACTTGTTCGGTGTAGACTCATACCATCGGCTACGACGAGGTGGGATTAAAACCCCTCCGCTGGGTACCCTGGGGCCGTCTAGACGGTCTCGGGCGCCGTAAGGCACCCGTGAAGATATATATATATATATATATAAAAAAAATATTTCAGGCGTCCAGCTATTTTGCAAATAAGAGTAGTCATTCATGCACGGCCATCTTCTCATAACAATTAAACAAAAGCCGCAAGAGCGATCGCCCTGAACATATTATGGCTTACTTATGATATATTGAGGTAACTTGGCTCAAGTTTCGTTAAGCTAAGATGATTATTAATCACTTTAAAAAAATCGAGAAATTTCTTGCATTTACTCGATTTTTTTTTATAAACAATGGCCATTTCAATGGTTAGTTAAAAAAGCGGGGTATTAAACCCGACATACCTTGTGTATTTTTTTATTGCAAACAACTTTTGTCTAATGAGATTTTAGCCTAAAACCTTCAGATTCCAAGTTATTCGTGCAAACGTAAAAAAAAAAATTTTTAACGTTACTTGCGTACAAAAACTCTGAAACAGCACCCAACTGTAATATTGTATAAGTATTATTGTGCTGTTGCAGTTACTATCTCTAAGGTTATATTTTATTAATCAGTTCTTGTACGGATTGTTTTATGGGACAATAATATTTTTAATTCTATTCTGTATCATATAATATAAGTGCGATCTACGTATCGCGCAGCAAATTATCAAAATAAATTAGTCGTTTCACAACACTCAAACAGGCTGGTCGTTTTTCATTTTCTCCTAGCAGCAGCAGTGATCAGTCATTAGCATCAGCAGTTATAACATCAATCAATGAGTGTAACGGGTTAAACCATACAGTATAACCTTATCGTCAATATATGTATTCGCCTATACTGTCCCACTGTTGGGCAAAGGCGCTTCCCTTCCCTCTTTCCATCTCTTTCTAATTTTTGCTTTGTTGGACCAGTCCCTCAAGAAGGTGTCCAACTCATCCCTCCATCTCCTCCTGGGCCTTCCACGTTGCCTTCTGCGGTCGAATGGTGCCCAACCTGTTATAATTTTGGGCCATTGATCGCCGGACATACGGCACACGTGGCCGTGGCCTGCCCAGTTTCATTTAAGCGTGGCAGCTTTTTGAGCGGCGTCGATAACTTGTGTTTTAGAGCGCAATATACTGTTTCTCACCTTATCAGTGCGTTTACACCCAGTATAGTGCCCCGTACAAACCCCGATTCTGGTCTTCTGCTGTACAGTCAATGACCAAGTCTGCGCTCCGTATGTTAAGACGGGAAGAATGCACATGTCCATCAATCTACGTTTGAGGGTTGTTGGATGGGAGGTTGCCCTTTATTAACCCTTTCATAGACCTATAGCTCTTCCATGCGTTTTCGATGCGGCGAGCATCTCCTTATCTCCTTGTCATGTCGCGACTGGAATGAGACTATTTGGCCCAGGTAAATATATTCATGGACATATGCAATCCTCTCAGCGTCCACCTTTAGAGGTTGTTGGGAGCTGTTGGTCATCAGCTTGGTCTTCGACATGTTCATCATCAGGCCCACAACGAGGCTTGCAGTGCTCAGATCTTGGAGCATTGTTTCCAACTCAAATGCCGAAGAAGAGAACAAGACAATATCGTCGGCAAAACGAAGATACGGCAACCTCCTCTTGCCAACAACTATACCCCTCTTCCCAGCCGGCCGCCAGCTTTTGGAAAACTTCTTCGAGTACGCCCGTAAAAAGTTTCGGAGACAGAGGGTCGCCTTGTTTGACGCCATTTTGGATTTTAAAGGAAGGCCCTATGGACTGCATTTTAATTGCAGCTGTACTAATATTATAAATGGTGCGTAATATATTTATGTATGTAAGGTCTATTTTCTGGTTCTTGAGTGTATTAAATATGGAGGAGTGATTAAGACTGTCAAAGGCTTTGGTATAGTCGACGAAGGCAATATACAAGGGCATGTTAATTCTAAATGTTTCTCTATGATTTGATTTATTGAGTGAAGATGGTCGGTGGTGGAGAAGCCGCGGCGAAAACCTGCTTGTTCAGGGGGTTGGGGTTGGTCTAGTTGTCCAGCTATGCGGTTTGAAATTACCATCAAACTTTGTATGGGTGTGATAGTAAACTGATAGGGCGGGAGTTATTGATATCAGTTTTATCTACTTTTTGTGCGGGAACATTATATTTGAGGGACAGAATTGTTTAGGAATTATAACTTTGAAGAGAATGGATTTGAATAACCTAGTTATGTGGGAAAGAAGAATTGATTCGCCTATTTTAAGAACCTCAGTTGTGATACCATCGTCTCCGGGGCTTTTATTAAATGTCATGTTCTTTATTGCACGGTGCACTTCGTCAATGATATTGGGGGCACTTCTTCAGTGACTGAATTTACTTCAATAATAGCTTCTTGATGAGATACTCATATCATCAATGTTTACTAAAAATATTTAGACAAAATAATAATATAGTGTTGGGAAATGTGAAAAGGTATCAAAAAATACCCAATGGATGTTTATAATATGGATGTTTATAATATGAACGTCTCGACTGAGGATGTTGCTGGTCATACAATGTGTCATAGGATGTTGCTGGTCATACAATGTGTCATAGGATGTTGCTGGTCATACAATGTGTCATAGGATGTTGCTGGTCATACAAATGTATGTGTACAAATGTATGCGGCATTAAAATAGATTTTATAGTTATTTTTCGAGTGTTTTAAAGTTTTTTGCTAAGCAGGTTTTTGATGGTATGGTGTGTACATGAAGGTGTTGGGTACCTTGGGCACGGCGCGGCGCAGGATGTTCTTATAGTCCTCCTTGGTGACGCGCTTCTTGTTGTAGTACGGCTTCAGCACCAGCTTCACCTCCTCCACCACGCGCTCCTGTCGGTTCAGCTTCTTCAGGAACTGAAACCACATGCGATACTGTACTGCCGGGACGCCCAATGCCCACACACACACGTTTGCGCACACGACGCGGGGAGCGAGCCTACCTTGTTCTTGACCTGCATCTCCACGGCGGAGTTGGGCAGCTCGTCCAGGATCTTGAGGTCGTCCTCGTCCATCTTCACCCCCACGGTGTGGATCTTTCCTGCAACAGTGAGCGCACCGTCAGCCGGCAGTCGTCAGCGACCGACGCTCCCTGCGGCCACACTCACCCTTCCTCCTGCGGGACTTGCGGCCGCGCGGCGCCTCCTGCGGCTCGGGCGGCGGCGGCGAGAACAGGTCGCCGAAGTCGCTGGAGCCGGGGGAGTAGGGGGAGTCAGCGGGCGCCGGCGAGGGCCGCGCGGGGAACAAGCGCGCGCGGGGCTCGGGCGCGGGCGGCGGCGCGGGCGGCTCGGCGCGCGTGGACGCCAGCAGCGCCAGCACCTTCTCCACGGGGGTGGCGGGCCGCCGCGACACCACCTCCTCCGCCGACAGGTTGGACCGCTGCGCCGCCTCCAGCGTCATGGCGGCGGGCGGCGGCTCCGGCGACCGCGTGGGCTCGCACGGGTCGTAGGCGGCGGGAGCGGGCGGCGCGGGCGCGGGCGGCGACGGCGGCGCGGACCCGTCGCTCACCACGATCACGTCGGGCGGGGACGCGGGCAGCTCGCGCGGGGACCCGTCCAGGTCGATGATGGCCACAGGACGACCGTTCTCGACGGGCGCGGGCCGGCGGCGGCGGCGACGACGATCTGCGAACGACACCGACACCAGGATGTTGTCCCCCGACGCGAACACTTCCTTGGCGGGCTCCCGGCGCCGGGGCCTGCCGCGCGACTCGGCCGAGCCCCGCGACCCCGCCGACGGCGAGGGGGACGCCGAGCGCGCGGGGGAGGGCGTCGGCGACCGGACCGGCGGGGAGGGGGCGCGGCGCTTGCGTTTGCGCTCGGGGGAGGGGGGCGGCGGGGTGCCCGCGCGGCGCCGGCGACGCGGGGACGGCGCCGGCGAGCGAGAACGCTTCTTCTTCTTGCTCACCTTCCTGGAGGGCGACCGCCGCGCCTTCTTGCGGCCGCGCGACCCGGAGCGGCGCCGGACCCTGCGCGGAGGCGGCGGCGAAACGGACGAGCGGCGCCGGCGGACGGGCGGCGGCGGCGGCGAGACAGAGGACCGGCGGCGTCGAACCGGCGGCGGCGGCGGCGAGGGCGGCGTCGGCGAGCGGTCGCGGCGCAGACGGCGCGGCGGCGAGGGCGTCGCGGTCGGCGGCGACACGTCTCGGCCGAACGCATCCTTGGCGCGTCGCTTGTCGCCGACGACGGAGCGCACGTCGTACCGCTCGAGGTCCTTCCGCTTCTCCTTGCGTCGCTTCTCCCTCTCGGCGGACCTCCGTTCCCGCTTGCCGTCTCGCTCGCGGTAGTTCCTCTCCTTGCCGCTCTTGCTGGGCTTCTTGAACACTACTTCTCCCTTCTTGCCCTTGGCCTTCTTGTCCTTGGCCTCCTTCTTGTTGTCCTTCTTCTTCCTGCGCTTGGCGTCAGAGCGGTTGAGGTCGGCGAGCTCCTTGCGCGGCTCGTCCGGCGCGCCGGGTCCGGGCGGCGGCGTGCTGGCGTCGCTGTCCTCCCGCTCGGGCTCGGAGAACATCTCATCGTCGGGATCGTCGGAGATCATCTCGGTGTCGAGTCCCTCCAGCCCCACGTTTTCCTTCTCGGTCTCACCGGACTTGTTGTTCTCGTCGAGACAGGGCGTGTAACTCCGCTCGTCCTCGGTCTCGGACACGGACTCGGCGTCGCGGTCGGCGCGGGCCGCCCCCGGGTCCGCCTCGTCGTCCCCCTTGAGGGAGATGTCCTCGTAGCCCTCGGAGACGTCGTCGCATGGCTCGCGGGGCGCGGCCGGCTCGGCGCTCTCGGTCCCGGACTCTCGCTCGTCGCTCAGACCGTTCTGTGTCTCCGCGGGCTCGAGCCGTTCCTCTTCGCGACTCGCTTCGGGCGTTCGCTCCTTCGTATGCGACTCCCGACGGTCGACCGTCGGCGGCATCTCCGGCGACGGCTGCGGCTCCGGCGCGTACTCGGCGATCTCGTCCTCGAGCTCGTCCTCGTCGTCGTAGAGAGAGACCTGTCGCCGGATGAGGGTGGGGGTGTTGAGTTTGATCTTGATGGGGTTCCTGGCGTTGGGGGTGATGGGACAGCGCCGCGCGAGCTTGTCGCGGTAGTCGGGGCGCGCGGGCGGCGGCGGGGAGTCCCCGTCCTCCTGCACCAGATCCTCCTCGCGGTCGGCGTGCTCGCTCTGCCGCGGCGGGGACGCGCGCCCCGGGTACCGGTCGGGGGCGCTCGCTATGTGCACGCTCGTCGCAGAGTAGATGGAGAAATTGGGGCAATCCCCCTGCTCGTCGTCGCTGACCCCCCGGTGCTCCCGCAGCGCCATCTGCACGGCGCGGTCGAGCAGTCGCGCCGGCGCAGGGGCCTCGTCTCCGCTCGAGTCGTCGCGAGTGGGCTCCGTGGGGTCGTACTTGTCGGCGTCGAGGGGGCCGGCAGGAGGCGCGCGGCCGTAGTGCGCCGGCGCGGGGTCCGGCGGGGGCCTGGCGGCGCCGGCCGGAGGAGACCGCACGTAGGGCGCGGACGGGCGGTGGGTCACGGGATCCGTACGGTCGCGGGGGCCCGGAGAGGGAGCGGGGCCTCCGCCGACGGAGCCCGCCGCGCGGCCGGGCTGCATGGGGGCCTTCCTGGCGGCGTCCCCGGCGGTCCCCGGTCGCGGCCGACTGAGCACACGCACGGACATGCCGTCGGCCCCCAGCGCCAGCACCGCGTCGTGCGAGTGGAACAGACTCTGTCGCTCGAGGATGGCGTCCAGGATGTCGACGGGGGCGCGGCTCTCCAGGCTGACCTTCCTTCTGCCGCGCCTCGGGAGCGGGTTCCCCGGGCGCAGACCGACGGTGGGTCCCCGCGAGCTCGTCTCCTCGATTTCCATGTATTCCTCCATGTATTCGTCTCTCAACACGGCGGCGGCGGCGGCGGCGGCAGCGGCGGCGGCGGCTGCGGAGGCCCTGAGCGGCGGCGGCGCGGCGGGTCGCTTGCGCCGGCGCCGGGCGCGTCGCGGCGCGGGCCGGGCGAGGCCGCGCACGGCGGAGCGGGCCCGCGCGATGCGGCGCCGGGCCCGCCCCACCACCAGCAGCACCTGGTCGCAGGCGGCGCTGCAGGCACACGTCGGACAGTACCACCGCCCCGAGGGGATCTGACACCACAAGCTATTATTAAACCCCAGCTTTAAAAACATTAATAAACTTAAATGGAAAACATAACGTTTCTGTCACATTTTTTAATTATTATTTTTATAATCTACTCCATTTCAGTACAAGTTTATTGAATACAACCATTTGGATAAACAATTATGAATCAATGAATATACAAATTATTTATTAATATTTTATTAATTTAACTTTGTTAAATGACTAATACATAATTAGTCATTTAAATAATATATACAAATAATAACATTATAAAGAGAAAAAATCTTTGTTCTGGATAAACTCAAAAACAACTGAACCATTCCAACTAAAAATAAATAAATAAAATGGCTATATTATCAGTGAGTAGCATGAGATGTATTTTATTTTCAGTCCAATTTGTGTTTTATTTTATTTTAGTACATTATACATACAGTGTAGTAATGAGACCATGGGACACCGCTAGGTAATATACAAATAATATTAAAACCGAGACATTCATAAAACTTTATTATTTAAAATTGTGTACGAGTACTTATCAGGCAGGCAGATGTGGTATATTTATTTTATTTAAAATTCTTTATTGCACAAAATTGTACATAGGCGAGCTTAATGCCTTAGGCATTTTCTACCAGCTAACCTTTAAGAGAGTGAAATATGCTTAGGGTGCGGAACTTTCGATAGAAGTATAGATATAATTTTAACAATGATGCATGACAATACTTAAACTATTTAAATACTGTATATAATATAATAAATGTAATACATAAACATACATACCATACCAAACAAAAATTGGCACAATCTGGTTTAAGTGTGGCATCAGGCAGGCAGATGAACAACTTTTTATTTGAATAATAACTTACAAAACACATATTACTACACACAAAAGCTAAGCTCTATGATTGCTCTATGTGTAAAACAAAGCATAAAAAACAACTAATAATATTTTATATTTCAAAAACAAACCATAACAAAATGTACCAAAAAATATACTAATATATATATATATATATATTATCTATTTTAAAAGACTTAGTCCATTAGGATTAAAAGTACTAATTATTTTTGCCATGAGTGGCAATCAAACCCATAAGCTGTGGATACAAATCAGAGGCACAACACTATGTCTTGGAGGCATAGTTGCTTATGATATATATAATGTTGTCTTTGAGGTCCAAATGACTTGCAAACTAAAGAGTAAGGGCGACAGACCTGCTGCAAGGGAGGCGTCAGGCACTGCATGTGGAAACCAAGGTCACAGCCGTCACACAGCAGCATGGTGGCTTCGTCCTCCGGGCTCCCACACACCTAAGCAACAGACACAACTCACACCATTTATAGATGCACTTTCATTGATCATTTAAAATAGAAATACATATTAACATTAAAGTACATTGGATTGCAATGAACAAAATTTTTATGAATGTATTATTAGGTACTACTCTGGCCATAAATACTGTTACAATTAAAAATATAAAATTATTACATTTGAATTTGGAATCAGGTGGGCGATTCTCGCGCTTTCGAGATTCATCTCGATTCGAGATTTTTAAACGAAAAATGACTTAATATGTCATTTTTCGTTCAATATTTATATATTTATTATTTATTAATTAATATTTATTATTTATTTCGTTTAATGTTCAATATTTTTGAACGAAAAATGGCATATTTAGTCATTTTTCGTTTAAAAATCTCGAATCGAGATGAATCTCGAAAGCGCGAGAATCGCCCACCTGACACTCTTATAAGATTGTTCATTAATATTTGTCATTTTGGCGCCAATACATTGTACCTACAATATTTTGCGATATTAAAATGGAGTGGGGTGATAAAGTGAACCGAATCGCTGTGATTGTATTACGCAAAGTAGGTATGGCGCCAAATGCAATTTTTAATCTCTCTCTCCATACACTTGATCTAATACCAAATGTTTACCACACTTTAGGCATAACTCTACAAGTACGCGGCCGTACCCATAGAAAGGTATTATTTTACAGGACTGCCGCGCACCGGCCGAGTCGCACGTATGATCGATACTCACTCACGCGCCGCGCCGAGATATTAAATGATAGTAGGGTGGGGGGTTCACTAATTGATAGAGTACCAATCAAAGAAATAAAAAATAAAACGAAAATAAATGATGCTTTAAATCACTCAAAAAAGATAAAGTGGAAGTGGGCTGGGCACATAACCAGAATGGAAGACGGACGATGGACAAAAGTAAACGAAATTACTAGAAACGGATTTAAAACTCAACTTTATGCAGTGGAAGTTGGTGCAAGAGGAATTCCAGCAAAGTCTTTGCACTGTCTATTGAAGGATCTTGGCCTTCCGAGAACAGCCGTCGGAACTTTTATGGAGCGTGTTTCCAGGATGGCGCCAACAGGATCATATAATATTTGGTTGAGT
Source organism: Monopis laevigella (assembly GCA_947458855.1). Taxonomy (NCBI): domain Eukaryota; kingdom Metazoa; phylum Arthropoda; class Insecta; order Lepidoptera; family Tineidae; genus Monopis; species Monopis laevigella. The sequence continues at coordinate 23,615,729 of OX381586.1, read as the reverse complement.
AGAGAGGGTAGTGAACACAGTGCAGGTGAGAGTTCAAAAGGCCTTTAAACCTACTTCGCGGTCTCAAATCCGGGAACGCTGAAGTTCATTCCCCTGCCTTTCAACCACGCGATGGACCCGGCACCCGCACGGTGAATCCATGGTTTGCTAAGAACATTGTCTCAGAGTGAAAGGGACCAGAAGGAAAGAAAAGAAAAAAAGAGAGACCCCCAACCAGGTGGGGGGATGATGTAAAAGAGGTAGCAGGAGAAAATTGGAAGGAACTAGCAAAGAACAGAAGCAAACGGGAAGAAATGGAGGAGGCCTATACCCTAAAAGGGACTTTATAATTGTATGTTTTATAAATTGTTTGTAAATGTTAGTAATTATAAGGAATAAATAGCTTAAATAAAAATAAAATAAATAGTATAGCTAGGTATTTATAAGTTCTGTTTACAAGGTCGGGTTTAGTTTTGATAAGTATAGGTAGGTACACTATGCACTAACTATTCCTAGAAATTTTTTGCAGTTTTGATAAGAATTTACTTACCTTTTTATTTGCCCAATTAGGTACATAGGTTGCAATAAATAACATAGAATAAGCAAATATACTGAGGCAATTTTTTTTAAAGCTTTTCTTTGAATGTATTAGGCACAATCGGTTTCCTGTAAAGTTATTCTACGAAGTTCAGTAGGATTATTTATAATATTACATAATAGACAGAAAAGAAATATTTAGTTTCATAGACAATGTAGTGTGGCTACGTATCTTTTTAGGTTAAAGTGCCTATGCAGCAGACAACCTAAAACAAATTTATTTTTATGATCTACGTACTTAATACCAAGTACCTAAACTCGAGAAAGAGAGAAAGACTAAGAGACAACCCTAACGTTGTAAGAAAGAGAGGCAACATTTAGTTGAATATAAATGTAGGCCATTAGCGCTGTGAGATTTGAACTGAACTTTATTGTGTCAATGCAAGACTCGCTATTTATTTAATTGATCCACGTAGTGTTCGTATGAAAAAGGTGGTCAAAGCAGTAAGGGAAATAATTCGAAGAAATCCTGTCCGAAAGCAAAAGAATCTATCTCTGGAGATAAAAATAGCACCTAGAACCATGTCGCGTATTTTAAAAGATAACTTAGGACTTGCAGCCTGTAGGAGACTCACTGGTCATTTCGTAACTGATAATTTAAAAAAAGAGTAGGGTGGTAAAATCGAAACAACTACTGAAGCGGTAGGCAAAGGGAGGTCATAGAAAAAAATTGGTCGCAGATGAGAAAACGTTTCGGACTTCATCAGAATTGTCTAGTCCCGATCTTAATCTGCTGGATTATGATTTATGGTCAGTTTTAGAGAGTATGGCTTGGTCTAAATGCCATGATAATTTTGAGTCCCTAAAACAATCCATACAATTGGCAGTGAAGAACTTTCCCATGGAAAGAGTGCGTGCTTCTATTGATAACAGGCCTCAACATTTAAAGGACTGTATTGCAACCAATGGAGACCACTTTGAATAAGCTTTTTATATTTTAAATTGCTTTATATTTATGTATTAAACTAACACACTGTAAAAGTAATAAATGTTATTTGCAATAGATTTTTTTTTTCTTTGTTACAATATTTATGGCAAAACTAGGTATATATTTATTAGGTGGGAGGAAGGTCTCTATAACTTTGCTAGGGGAAACCACCAGGTTTTTTACCTCAGCACATACATATGCTAAAACTGTCAAGTGACCTAGTCATGTTTTGGTTTTAGTCTGTGGTTTTCAGGAGCCCACTGCTTCAATTCTGATTAAGGTCTCTGGATTTTAGTTTAAGATTTAGTAGTCTCCTTTAAGGGTGCAGTTTGGTTACAATAAAGGCAGTTGATTTGACAATAAATCTAAAATAAGAAACTAATTTTGTTTATATCAATTAAAAAAACTGATATTTAAGATATTCATGTTTGAAAATTTAAAACTATATATTTTTTTATACATCATTCTAACGATGGCAAAGAAAACAGGCTGCATTTAAAAAGATATATAAAGCCAAGTTGATATGTCAATACAAAAGTTCAAATTTGGGTCCAATAATACTATACTGTTTATAAGTGGTATATGTGTATCTTATCTTCAAACAAAATTAGTTTCTCATTTTCCAAATAAAATTATATATTTTTTATTATTGTAAGAAGTGTAATTGCAAATTGGTTTTTGTTGCCATCCATTTTGTAACTACATCATTTAGATTAAATAGTGGGAGCAACTAATCCCGTTAAACAGTGATATTCATCATCATTAATATTGATCAAACAGTCATACTTTGCAGGTCTGCTTACTGTCAGGTAAATAAAAAGTCACAATACCATGGTCCAATAAAAAGAATGGTGGATATTTACTTCATCAGAATATGCATACTATTGCATACTACCTATGCTATTTTCATGATTTTTTTTATAGGTATAAGGTATTGTATAACACAAGACGACGATGGCTTAGAACAATATGAAACTGACTATCAGTAGTTTCCAGCAGCTTTACCATAGAAAATTTGTACACAGGTTACAGAGGAAGCCTAGGCTTACCACGAAATTAAGAATAATATAAAATTAATTTAATAAAAAATAAAAATGAAAAAAATAATCAACACATTGCATAGTTGAAACATTATATTAAAATAAAAAAAATTTGGCAATTACACCCTCAGTTTGCACGTGGAAACCCGTGCAATATGAATTAAAAACACATCAATTCTACAAAAATTTAAACCACTTCATTTTAGCAACAGTTCTGTTGACATTTCCGTACTAAGTATCAACTGTGGTATTGGCATTGCCAAAGTAAGACTATATTGCTAATACACTAATAAGCACATATTTTACCAAATGTTATGTAGAAATACATACCAGACAAGCCATAATGTCTTCTACAGAATCCAAAAACAGTGTGTCCTCCATGTTGCAAGTCTGCACAGAGGAGGTCTGCAGCATGTTCCCGAGTCCATCGCGAACCTCGATGCTGTGGAACGGCAGCCGGTCCACAGGACAAGTATTCATGTTCTTGGACCACTTCACAATGCAGTCCAGACAAAATATGTGCTTACAAGAAGAAGGCGACCCGGTCTGCTGGCCCTTAAAGCCTCTGAGGCAAATGGAGCACTTGTCGTGGTCGTCCTCCAGTCCCTCCTCGGAGGACAGCTCGGAGGCGCACACGCTGGCCAGCCGCCGGGACGTGCTGGGGCCCAGCGGATCGTACTCGGCGTCGGAGGTCTCCAGCGCGGGCAGCGGTCCCCGCTTGCGCCGCCCCACCGAGCAGTCCGAGCTGTCGCTGCTCTCGTCGTCGTACGTCACCTGCGGATTCGCGGGCCCCATTAGTATCGGGTCAAGGATGACGCGTGTGCAGCGAGCGCCACTCACCCTGAGCTTCGGTCTCCGCTTGCGCCATCGCCCGAGAGTCTCGTCGATGTCAGAGTCAGACGAGGAGCTCCCGATCTTGAGCGTGGTCCGCTTCTTCGGCCGCCGTTCGTCGTCGCTGTCTTCACCCATAACCAGTGACGACAGTCGCAACGATCACCAATAAGAGATTTTGAGGACGATATAAGTGTTATGTGTATGTCAAGTCATGTAGACGCCTAAAATTAATTCTTATAAGCATATAAATAATCATTGATCTATTACGCTCCTGAATAATGATCACTATTTTCGTTTTGTTGTAATTATTTTGACAACAAGCCGCTTTCGTCAACTTTCATCGAAAGATAAATCGGCCATATTTCTTTTTAGGATTTAAATTTATTAAGTATGGAGATGCCGCAATGTACTAGTGCCAAATTTTTTTAAAAACAAATACGTAAAATGAATAAAAACGGGTCCGCTAGGTCCGACAATATATGTATGAATAGCACATGTAGAGAAAAGACCTCTTTTTATTTTCCATAACATAATCCAATTAGCTCCATTCATAGATTTTACGATAGGTTCGATCTATGTTCAAATTAAATATTTGAAATTTCTAATCTTTAGATGATTATACATTTCTAAAAGGGGTGGCAAAACTGACAAACGTGCGAGCAAGAACGCGTACTTGTGGCTCGGTAACCTTACTCGCCCGTGTGCTTAGGAGAGACGCCGTAGCGCTATCTTCTAATACAAAGAGTGGGCCTTAGAGAAAAATCAGGCGAAGCGACATGTCGTGTCGCCTCAGTCAAAAACATATGGATTTTGACAGTGACAGTAGGCGTGAGGTACGCTGTCACCTATCAAAGTCTATACAGTTTTGATTGAAGGCGACGCGACATGTCGCCTCGCCTGATTTTTCTCTAAGGCCCTCTGTCATATTTTGAGGGAGGGGTACAAAACACTCAACAATATTTTTCGTTTTTCGATAACTATTATATTATATCATTATATTAATATTTTAGATTATATTATATCATTCCAGGTTTAAAACAATTACAAGATTAATACCTTCTATACCAGCCATATAACACAATAAATAGCAAACAAAAACTACAATGGTGAAGGATGGCGTTTTTTTTTTGCTCATCAAAAATTCTGGACAAGGAGATAGTAGAGGTGATATTGTGACAATGACGACAAAAAAAACAGAAAAATCGAAAATTTAACAAAGCTTAACAAAAAGTATTTGGTACTTTTTTTTGGTAGCCGGAATAGTTGGAGCGAACTATATTGTTGAGCAACAAATTATTGATTTACTCCATTCATAGACTTTGTAACAAATTCACATGCCGTGCTCCAATATTTTTATTTTAAATTACCTACATGTAAATTATAACATCCAAAAACATTGTCAACATTTATTTAATATACTTAAATAATAAAATACTAATATAGTTAAAGTAACAAAGAGCCTTAAAGGGGCAAACACATCGACAATTATTTTTCTTCTGTTGTTTTGCCTTAGGAAGTCGGAAGTGTTAAAATCATGAAGCTAAAAAAACGCGCCCCAATGGAGTAAGCATGATACATAAATTATTTCATAATAGTACGATACCGGTGTCGCCAATTTCTGAGGCGAACAAATGAAAAACGAGGAAAAAGGTATGGCTTTAAATGGCAGCTCAACGCGTCTGACACTTAAAAAACTGCTTGAGAAAAAAAGAGATACCAGCAAACACGAATGTGTGCGCATGTCTATGAAGTGTATAGTTTTTTTATTATAAAAAGCTAAATATTAAATTGCATACTCAATAGTTACGATAGTGTTGCCACCGACAACAAATATTATTACTTATCGATATAAACCAAATATTTTGGGATTTATAGAGATCATCAAAGATTTATAATTATTTATCGATATACAATTGTAATACACACATAATCATCACAAACCTCAAGGTAACCAGCGGAGGGGTTTTAATCCCACCTCGTCGTAGCCGATGGTATGAGTCTACACCGAACAAGTGGCTAGCTCATCGCGATGTTTTGAATAGACTCAATAACTTTGGAAGAATATACTTTGGGCTAATATGATTAAATCAAACAACTCTCCCTTGGAACCATGTATCGCAAAAGAAAAAAAAAGGCGTTCTCCATAACAAACTAGTAGCGTTAAAGTGACTAAATTTGTATGGGGAAGTAATTTTTTTTTTCATTTACGACATATGGTTCCATAGAAAAAGTTGTTAGATTTTATCAGGCAGAACCTCATATTAGCCCAAAGTACATCCTTTCAAATTCACCCTGATAGACACGTTCGCATTTATAATACTAGTGGATTTAAAATATGTAGGTATAGATAACAATAAATTAAAATACCTACTTTTTTTTTTTTTTATTAAATTAAAACACATGCACAACTAACTACATGTTACCTACTAAACGCAATCTCAACATTTATGACCGACCTCCAAGAGGTAGTTATAAAAATCGATGCAAACTACAAAAGGCGAAAAACAATTAAATCGTAGCTTGATTCGTCAAAATGTACTGAACATACACGGGTAAGCTTGTTGGTAACCAATTTTCTCCTCTTTTAATTGCCTCTACCCATTTACGTTTTAATGCCGGATCTTTCGGGAAACTGTATGTCAAGTATAGAAAATATAATTAGTATTATATAAAAAAAAAACAATAATTGTATAATATCTCATAACCATGAAAGTATTTACAAAAATCGAGTTTATCAACTATAAAATCATATCAATAAATAGTAACTGACAAACCTCGTTGGACGGTTCTGTTGTCGCCATACCTTTTGATTAAATTAAATTAAAATGATTATAAATTATTTTAAAGTATCGAAATTCTCATTAAAAATAAAAACACATCACTAGTTCTTCAACTTCTAACTGACGAACATAGTTTGACAGAGACCGTTAGATTGATATTTTAATTATTGGTTTTATTATTATTTTTTATTAAGGTTTAATATAAGAAAAACATGTTAAATACATACTTGAAAAACGTGACGCAAGGTACTTTTTTTAAATAGTAGTTTCTACACAGCTTTAATGCACAATTAACCATTCTTCCGACAATAAAAGCGGAGCTCTTTTCAACTTTCTCCGCCGAACGCACAAATCAGACTGAGGATGTAAAAAATGTAAAAGTGTGTGTGAGTGACAAATTTGTCACTCGCGCGGCACCCTTCAAATTGAATGATGCTTACTCCAGTAGCGGCGCGCGGACGGGCACGGTTTTTACCTTCATGGTTAAAATGAACAAATGGTACTGTTTTTTTACGGGATCCCCATCCGCTTTTTTACAAAACCGCCTCCACATTTCTTTTAAATTTGAATCCTTAGGAAAACAACAAAAATAAAATAAAGTAGGTAATTCAAGTTCTGATCTACCGCCGTAATACAGTTAGAGAATCAGTCGTAGATTTATTTTTTCAGAATCATAATAGTCGTATAGCTAATTTGACATAAAATAAAAACAAAATTTTTAATGTAAAATATTATTCAATGTTACCTAATTAATTTATCGATATGACATATTGCTGATGCGACGCGAACAACACTAATTTTAGGCGAGGCGGCCCTATTAGGGAATATGCATGTAACGCCAATTATTATTATTTTAATATATAATGTTCCTTTAATGTCTTTGAACATATTTACAGCAATCTATTTTATTTTGAATAGCAATAATAGATTTATAAATACGATTTAAAAATATATTTTTTTGTAGAAACGGAACGCATTTTTAAACGCTCCGACATTAGCAAACACTGCATGTGACGTCATTCGTGCAAAAAACAAATGTTAACGTGAGTTCTGTAGTCTACAGTTTCTTGTTTTCTCGGGTATTTATTGTCCTTTATTACGATAAATTGTGATAAGCAAACCATTTGACTATTTTTTAATGTGCAATAACATTAAACTAATATGCTTTTTGAGCACGAATGATGTCACAAAATGGCGGCTTGTGGTGTACCGTTTATTACTGCGATAGTGGATAAAGTTTAAATCCTTTTATTTTTGTGTTTTACCCTTTAAAAAATGTTTAATATTTGTTTTTAGGGTCTAATGTAGTTACTCTATCAATTAATGAAATTTAAAAAAATCATGCATATCGGAGTGTGAAGAACTGTCGGTCGCTTGATCGAGCGACAGACTGTAATAGAAGCTTTTGTGAATTTTGCTTAAAACTCCTTTTACTTTGATAAAAGAATATTAATTTGAAATAATATTACTTACATATGAAAAGTAATCATAAATCATTTATTTGTTCACGAACACAGGTTTACAAAATTTTACAAGTTCAGATGTTAATACAATATTAAATAGTTCTCTATGTTCCGCCCGAGAGCATGTAAACATTTACAGTGGTATTTTATACCTACCTACCTAACAATTTATTAACCAAACAATATAAATCAATACAATAATTAAATTCCGTCATACAAACATATAGTAGGTACTGTCAAAATCATTAACATATTTTTAATCGATGTTTGTTTAAATAATTAGCACAACACAACATCAAACATTAATAGTTATACAATGATATATATATATTGTCATCACTTATTATTTCTTTATTACCCATGAAGGTAAAAACCACGGAATAAATAAAACAAGTGGAAGTGTGATGTGGGCGTGGCTCCTGTTCCAGCCGTTTGCGCTGGGGCTCTAGAGAAAAAGCAGGCGAGGCGACATGTCGCGTCGCCTCAGTCAAAAACGTATGTATTTTGACAGTGACAGTAGGCGTGAGGTACGCTGTCACCTGCCAAAGTCTATACAGTTTTGATTGAAGGCGACACGACACGTCGCCTCAGTCAAAAACGTATGAATTTTGACAGTGACAGTAGGCGTGAGGTACGCTGTCACCTGCCAAAGTCTATACAGTTTTGATTGAAGGCGACACTACACGTCGCCTCGCTTGAAATTTCTCTAGAGCCCCAGATCCGCAAATACCATTTTTTTTGCGGTTAGTTGTGTCCTCTATGCCACACTGATGTTATCCATTTTCTGGATAATAAAATTGCATAAAACTTCGTAAATATGCCTTATTATACTGTATTGCAGTGTAAAAACGATAGTCGATATAAAAATGTTTTAAATGGTGGTGTATCTTGTCATCGGTAAGTTCATTTACTAATTAATTTAATATAAAATCTAATACATTTCTATTTTGAGAGCTATACATATTATAATGGACTTTATTTCATTGCTCCTAAGGTCGAGTTTGTTTCTATTAATGTAAATAATGACACATTCATTCTTATACAATTACTCGCTACTAAATTAGAGCTGGGAAAAGTATATTTATTAAAAAAATCGATATTTTTCTTTATCATTATATTATTTTATATTTGAGATTATTTTATTGTTTCATCGCAATAATTAAGGTATTGCGATAATCATCTCAATTTTAAACAAAAATGTCGTGTATACTTAAATGAGGATATCGACTTTTTATTTAATCAAATAATTTTTTTTTCAGCGAAATTTTTTTTAAAGATTATTTATTGATCCTATCATTAAAGAAAACTGGATTGACGCAGCGGGAAAAAATAATTGAAACGTGAAAAATATTTGATATAATTTTATGACAACTTTACTTTCATTTTTTCTTTTTTAAATACCTACTTTTTTTATTGTAAGTAATACAATTTGAATGCCTAAAAATATTATTAACATTAGTATAAATATCACCCCTTATAATTTAATCTTATATCTTATGAACAATAAACGGTAATTAAAAATAACGTCTATTCGTTTTATTCAAAACTTTCGAAGAGAATAAAAAAAATGTCACATAATATGAAATATAATTGTAAATTTATTTGTTTTGTAACCGCATCAATTAGCCGGCATAATGGGAGCGATTAATGTTATAAAACAACAATGTATTAATCCACCTATTCATGGACTTTGTAGGTCTGCTTACCACTAGACGCAGAGTCCATAATCTGCTCTCATAATATCAGTCGTCTCCATTCATGGACTCAGTTGATCTGCTTACCAACAAGTAGGCACAGAGTTACATGACCTGCTCTTATAATATCAATCGTCCCCATTTATGGAACCTGTTGACCTGCTTACGAACAGGTGGGTAGCGTCATGTGACTCTACCTACCTTTTATTAAGCAGGTCTACAGACTCCATAAATGAGGACGACTAAGTAATAGATTATAAGACGTCATGTGACTGCATCTACCTGGCGGTAAGCATACCTCCATAGTTCATGAATGGGCTTCCACTATGCCGGCTAAATGATGCAGTTACGAAATAAGCAACGACGAAAACGAATTTTCTTTACGAGTATTTTAAAAACTTTGTCACTTTTTATTAAAAAAATCAGCCGCCCGTTTCGTAACCACACCCTGTGTAAGGAACTACTACCTCGGCAATAACCGGTTTTTGAGATTACTACAACGATTAGTAATCTCAAAAACCGGTAAAACCACAGACTAAAATCGAATTATGCCTAGTTAGAAATTGTCAAGGGACTAGTAATGATTTTGGATTTGGGCGGTGGAAACGAGACCGATCCGACCGATCGGTCTCGGGCCTTACTCCCACCTAAAATATTTATTACTTACATTTAAAAAATATAATTTACTACACACATATATTTAAAAAAAAACATCGATATCAATACTTTCAATATTTTATTATGTCCCGGCCTTGAATTATTATATTTTGTACATAGAAAGTTCTAGAATAGTCAAACAGACTTTGGCCTTATAAACTATATTAGGCCTTATGCCGACTGCATAAAACAATTAATCGGATATTGATTAAATCACGCCACCTGTGTTCTAATAGCAGAACCTTTTTAGCAGATTGTTTAGACAGTTTATTTCTACTAGAAACTAGATGTCATGATTTTTTGATATATTAATTTTAATCTTATTTCATAGTCTTTAGTGTTTAAAATTAATGTGCATTTTTGTAACCAATCAGGACGATACAGTTATAGATTCAACACTTATAGATATATGATTTTGGCGACATCGGTTCTGATACATTTGGTGTTGTATACCATTTCCACTTGTATTATTTATTCCGTGGTAAAAACCGTGCCCGTCCGCCCGCCGCTGCGCGTTTTTTTAGCTTCATGTTAGTACCCATTATATTTCTATTACTAAAATAATTATATTTCATCTTCATTATATTATTATCATTATTATCCTTATTTACATTATATACATTATTATTATTATTCTTTATCATTATTATATTATTGTTATACTTTACTTGCTTTATAGGTAAGTTGTTAATATTTGCTTATCATTAATAATTATTATTTTGGTTTTATTAATTAATTACATTATAAACTAAGTATTATCGTAATTATTTATATATTAAGTAAGTCCAAGCACACTCCCTTGTGGTACCCCATACTTAACTGTTCTAGAGTTTGAGTGGTAGACTGTTTCCCACTTTGATATTTCATTTATTTTAGTTATATGTGCAGTTTGAACTCTATCTTCTAAATAAGATTTTATAAGATTATTTGCATTTCCCCTTTCGCCATATAACGACAATTTATGTAGTAGTAATTGATGATCCACGTGATCAAACGCTTTAGACATGTCCATAAAAATGGCCACGGTTTACGTACTTTTATCCATGCTCTTTACAACTGGGAATAAAAAGTCATAAATAGCCCTATTAATTGTTTTGTTTCTATAAAACCCATATTGTTGGGGAACTAATATTTTATTTATTTACAGTTACATTTTTAATTACCTTAGGTCCGGTTTCTTGATGGGTAGTCATCTCGACTAATTGTTAAATAATGACAGTTATGGCGTCTTTTATATGAATTTGAAATATGTTTTGACAAAAATCTCATAGAACACCCGCCATTTTTAACTATAGTAACGTAAACTATTCATCAAGAAACCGGCCCTTAGTCTTTATTTCATCATAACATTAGTATTTTTTAATGTTTTTATAATTTTAAGAATGTCATGTGAATTTACGGGAGAGATGAAAATAGAGTTAACATTACCACATAAATTATAGGTTTTACTATTATCGTCACATTTAATTTCGTCTATAAAGAAATCATTAAAGGCATTAGCAATTAATTTAGGAGAGGTTATATTTTGACCGCCAACCCTCAACTCATCTATGTTATCTTTTGGAAAATTGCTTTTATTATTATTGTTTATTTGCCACATTGCTTTAGCTTTATTTTGTGCAGTTGTAATAAAATAGTTGTTTTGTGCTCTCTGTGTTAGTTTTATATTTTTTTCATACCTCATAGAATACGATTTCAAATTTGGCTATTTTGTTGAGTAGGGTATTTCCTATAGTTCCAAAGACATCCTATAGTTCCAATTTTTGCACCAAAAAACTGAGCAATAGGGCAACTTTACCCAGTCGCGGTCTCTCGAGAGGTAGATTCGGTTTGGTAAAAAAATCCGTAGTAGTTTTGATAACGCGCTGGCGCATTTGTGCCTGTGATTTGACAGAGGGGAAGTCATGTGTAAGGCTACTCCCCTCCGGGCTGTACACTGGCCGCGTTGCTCTATGAGTATATCATTTGTCACGCCTATCTATAATTAGGGTATAAATAAGACACGAACAAATTAAGTTTAAGATAACAATTTATTACACTAAATCTAACATAAAAAAAAATATAAAAGAAAACTGTACAACTATAGCTAACTTAATCTAGAAACAGATCTAGAATTCCCAATTTGGAATAATCTAGATATCCTAATTTGGATTTGCTTAATTTAGTAATGGATCTAGAAATCCTAATTTATGAAATAGTATCTCAGGGAGTGAGTACAATAAAAATCTGTTGATTTTCAGTATGTACCCGATCTGGGGATATGTAGATGGGTTATGACGTCACGACGACAGCCTCAGTATTATGACGTCAGGGCGACAGCCTCGACGTACTATGCATAGCCGTAGTTCTAATTGTAGTCGTAGATCTGATCATAAAACCCTGGAATGTTGAAGACTTTAGAAATGGTGCAATATTGCAACTGGAATGCAACATGAGCATTATGGTATAAGCAAAAGTTTAGCAATTTGTCTAACTAGAAATCTAAGGTATTGCAGCTGATACATACAAGATGAAAAGCAGAAGGATTTTGCAATATTTTAATAAAAACACATATTTAATTACATATTATAAGTACCTACTGAAGCTTTATGTATTTTTATAAAAATAATTACCTAATATTATATAATTAACCAAGTGCCAATTTTAAAAAGATCGCTAGTCTTAAGTAAAGACGTGTTCTTTTTTAAATTGCTTAAGTTAAGAGTAGTGTTCTTTTTTAAATTGCTGTCAACACTGTTGACAAACAAATGCGCCGGTACACACCGGTGTTTTAACTTGTGACCTAAACTGTAGTTTTTAAGTCTACAGTCTAACCAAGTGATGCACCATGTTTGGTAGGAATATTATAGGAAATATATATGAAAAAAAAAGTTGTTATTCTCTAAGACATTGTTTTAATTCAATAATATAAACTGAAGGCCAGCTTTTCCAATATGTTGGCCATGCTTTTCCAATATAGTATCTTAATACATACATTTATTAATAACAATATGTAGGCCATGTGTGGGAATCGAACTCACGTATATACTCTCATCTAGTGCTGTAAGATAATGAAGAAGATTTTTTATGTAGGTACCTACAGCATATAATAGGTACTTAAATATTGTAAAATAATGCTCAGTATGTTGTTCTGCCTAAAAATGCATTTCCTACCAACTACAAATGCTGTTAATCTAGACAAATGCCAACTTATTTATCATCACACACGTTTAAAGTATTTACAAAAACAGCTAAAACTTTGTAGGAACAAATTATTTGATTATGTATATTACATCGCTAATTGTCGGGCTACAACATAATGTGAAGAAATTATAATGTATTAAGCTACAAGACGTGATTAAAGTTCTTAAAATATAAACAAAAAATATATACTTACATCGCCAAGAAATCAACCATTTTCCTGCATGTTTCCGTATCTATGTATTTTTTTCCGTCGTAATATTATTTGGTGTACTTATATTATTATTAACTATATAAAAAAACACCATAAATATAATATTTCGTTATATGTTTATTAAATACGAAATTTCCAAAAGTTTCGCCGCTGCTATTCTCACGGAAAAACGCATCTGTGTGCTGTGCAAAATAACGAATTTTGTTATTAGCGCTCTCTCCTCCAATCAGCGAAGATTAAAAACTACTCTGATTGGAGGAGCTCGCTAATAGCAGAAATAGTTACTTTGACAATCTAACGATCACGTTATTAGTAACAGAATATGGTCGCAGGGTAATTGTATCACAGAGATGGATTAAATTCTGGATGCATTAAAGCGTTCAAAATTCATTCAAATTCCCATACGTATATATTATTATTAATATGGAATATACCCTTGATACCGATGCCTATTCAGTAAAAAAAAAAAACTAGGACTCAAGTGAAAGTCTACAAGTGAAAGTCTGTATAAGAGAATTCTAGCAATCTGCATCATCTACTAAAAGATCTTGGCCTTCCAAGATTGGTCATCTTTTATGGTACAAGTTTCCAAGAAAGCAAATACTGATACATACAGATATAAAACAAGTGACCTAGTCATGTTTCGGGTTTGGTCAGTGCATTTAACGGTTCTCCAGTGCATTAATTTCTTGACAAGGTCAAGTCTTTTCCATCAGGCAAGATTCATCATCATTATTTAATTATGTTAATTTACTATATAACCAAACAATTGTAATATTAAAACTTATTGCACAATAGATTTAAAGTCACTAGGCATACTTTACCAGTCAAACTTTGTCAGTACTAAGTAGTTGCGCTTTTGGCAATGTATCCGGAGATTGTGGGTTCGATTCTCACACATGGCAAAATAAAGATTAGTATTTATTTCTGTACAGTTTATCGTGCTCTGGGTTCGGGCTGGTACTGTGGCCGGGTTGCTCTATGGTCTGGATATTTTAAATATAATTTGTATTATATTATTGTTTCTGGTACACATAGTACAAGCCTAGAGCTTAGTTTGTGACCAGAGCAATAAGTGTAATATCCGTGCCTAGCTATGTTGACATGTCCAAAATGGTGATTTTACAGGGGAGCGATTTTAAAGTTTGACCTTTTTCCACGTGCCGCCGACAAAAACGGACGTCTACTTAGTTATTTCTACTCAGCAGATATTTTTTTTTAAATTAATTAAATTTATAAATTCATTAAGTGCGACGACCTAACGTTTAATCTGGGTCAACAATTTAATAATAAAAAATGTGTGTTTGTGTTTAGTTTACACGTGACTTTTTGTTTATTGAATGGATAGTAGTCCGTTTAATAGAAGTAGTCGCATTTTGCGAAGCCCACCGCCCACGCGACCTTCTGAAGCCATGGAGACAGCTCCGCCACCGCCCGCAGCACGAACCAGCTCCACGGTAGGTACTCCAGGCGTTCAAAAATGGCTGACCGACATAGAACAGTGTCTGACTGATATATGTTCGACGGCGAACGAAGGAAAGCTTAATACTGACCAAAAGCTAAAGATTAGCAACATCAGCTGTAACGTAATGCATGGTATTTCACAGTTAGCTGTGGAGTATTAAGACTTGAAGCAGAAATATATTAGCCTTACCACCAAGATCTCAACGGAAAGAACCATGCAGAATTATTTCATTGAACTCAAGGAGGCAGTGCAATCAGCCCCAAAAGCCCTACAACCGACAGAAACTTCTTTCGCCGATATGGTTAAAAGGCAAAATAATACCTTTGTTAAACCTTCACCAGCAAGTAGCATTGCAATATACCCGAATAATAAAGATACTAGCAGCGAAGACACCAAGAAACTCATACAACAGATTATAAGACCAGATGAATTAAAACTCCAGGTTCGAGGTCTAAGAAAGACAAAAAATGGGGGTGTTATTATTAGCACAGAAACCAGAGATGACCTTCGAAAATTAACACAATCTAAGGTACTACAATCGTCAGGACTCAAAATTGAGGAGCCGAGTAAACGCAATCCCAGAATTGTTATCGTAGGCGTCCCTAACAGCTTAAATGAAAAAGACGTTTTTGAATTTTTATTCGAACAAAATATTGCAGACAAACACCCCAGTATGACGCATGAGGAATTTAAAAATACCGTAAAACTCAGTCACAAATCTGGAAGAAAAGAGTCATCAGCTGCTAACTATATCATTGAAGTACCGCCGAATATTCGTAGAACACTCATTAATCAGGAACGCATATACATTAACTGGACTTCCTGCCCTATAAGGGATTTCACACTAGTGACAAGGTGCTTCAAGTGCTAACAATATGGTCATGCAGCAAAGTATTGTCGAGACTCAGACTCCACTTGTGGGCACTGCGCAAAATCGGGGCATTCCATAAAAGAGTGTCCAAAAAACAATGAACCAGCTATCTGCGCAACTTGTCACCGTTTTAAAAAGCCATGTGCACACAACACGGGAGACGAAAAATGCCCTGCAAGAATTAACGCTGAAACCAGGTACGTGAACTCTGTCAATTATGAAGGCGCCTAGAGCGCCGCATATCCTAGGAACAAAGCACTAACAACATGGGGCGCCAAAAACAGATTAGACTCGCATTTATTAACATCGGTTCATTAAATACTGGTCAGGATGAATTCTTCAAAATGATATACACCTTGAATCCTGACATTATTGCTTTAAATGAAACTTGGCTAAAACCTGGTGAAAAGGGACCCAAGCTCCCTGGGTATAAATTCCATCATAACCCAAGATCAGACGGAAGAAGAGGAGGCGGAGTCGGATTCTATGTAGAGGAAAATATAAAAGCCAAAATTATCAAACACCCAGAGAACTCACCAGAACAAATATGGCTCGAGCTTTTCTGTCAAAGATCGAAAATCATAATTGGGACCTTCTACAGACCACCTCGTTTCAGCTTAGACGAAATGACGGAAGCGCTCGGAGACTCTCGCCGTATTTAACGACGCCAAGCATACTATCCTGATGGGTGATATGAATGTGGACCATCTCAATCATACGTTCACTATTAAAAATATAACTTCTTTCTTGGGGAACTTTAATCTAACGCAAACAGTGACAGAACCAACAAGAATAACTAATAACACAAGTACCTTAATAGATGTAGTTTATACAACATGTCCAGAAAATATAATATCACAGAAAATAATACACAATAATGACTTAAGCGACCACGGATTAGTGTTGACAGATATGAAGTTCAAAATACCCCGCCCAGAACATAAATGGATGTTTCGGAGAAATCTGTCGGCCATAGATCACTCCAAATTTTATGAAGACTTGAAATCAATTAATTGGGCCGAGATCGAACAGCTAAACAATGTTGATTCCATGGTTAATGTTTTTAACAGCAACATGTTGACATTATATGACAAACACGCACCTATTCACAAGACGAGGATTAATGAAAACCCAAAACCATGGCTGACGGAAAATGTAAAGCTTATGATAAAGCTAAGTAATAAGGCACAGTCCCGAGCTAATCGAACTAAAAACCCCGTGCATGTGAAATATTACGAAATGCTTCGTAATTATACGACGAGTGCACAACAAAAAGAGCACACTGTCAAAATACATCATTACTAATAGCAATATTATACTCGTATGGCCTTACCGAAAGCGCGCTTCAACTTATTGAAAACTACTTAACCGATCGAAGGCAAACTGTACTGATAACTAAAGCAGACGGGTCTGAAATGATATCTACCACTAAAGAAGTCACAAGAGGTACCCCGCAAGGGGCGATTCTATCTCCATTGCTCTACTCTATCTACACATCCTACGTGCACAGAGCCATCCAAAACTGTCAATACCACCTTTATGCAGATGACACACAAATGTATTACTCTTTCTTACCAAACGAGACATTGCATGCTATCAATAACATCAATACAGACCTAGAGCGAATTTATAAATTCTCACAATCACACTGTCTTACCCTCAATGCAGCAAAATCCCAATATATTGTAATAGGAAGAAAACAACAAATATCCAAAGTACTTGAGTTCAGCCCTGTTATACAAATCAACAGTGAGGCAATACCCCGTACGGAAACTGTGAAAGACCTTGGTATATATTTTGATGAAGAACTTAAATTTAATAAACATATTAATGAAATATCTAGATCATGTTTTGCCTCAATAAAATCATTATATAGTATTAGAGACTTCTTAGACATAAAAAACAGGATCTATTTATGCGAGTCCTTAGTATTATCTAAATTAAGTTATTGCGACATAGTGTATGGGCCGTGCCTACTACAGAGAACATCAAAAAAAGTACAACGTATCCAAAACTACTGCGCTAGATTTTGCTTTAATATACGAAAACGTCATCACGTAACTCCATACCTAATGAAAAATAACATTCTCAAAATGAAATATAGGCAAGATCTACACATGCTAAGCTTAGTATTTAGGATTATAAAAAACAAAACCCCAGCTTATTTACATGCTAGATTGGAATATCTCCGTTCCAATCGCAATGGTCTAATTAATTATGAAAGGTCATCATCATAAAAGTAAAATATGTAAAGGTGCATTCGTCTTAACATCCTCTAGACTTTGGAATCAGTTGCCGCGAGATTTAAGAAGCTTAGAAAACCACACTAATTTTAAAGTAAAATTAAGAAAATGGTTGATGGAATCACAAAAAAAGGAAATGGAGGATAGATTAACCATTAAGTCTTAATAACTAGGTATACATGTATAAGATAAGTATAGTAAAATTTAAATGTTTAACTTGATTTCATCATATTATTGGGCAGTATTTCAAATAATAATTAGAAATATATCAAAATATATCCAGTTTTTATAATAATAGAGATTATCAAGTTGTTCACCAACGAGTTATCCACATATTCACCATGTTAAATTGTTAGTTAATGCTATGATTTAATTAGACACAATCGCGAATGATTCAATCATTTAGGTATGGTATTGCCAACTGACCAAGATAAAGATTCACGAAGTTAAAAAACATCCGGTACTTTTGATTGAGACACAATATGCCGACCGAACGAAAGTAAACTGATAAAGATTGACATGGGACCGATTGAACTCCGCGACCGAACGAAAGCAAACTGATACAGATATGATCGAAGGATAAAGATATGAATCAAGGATAAAGATACACTTTGGGCCGAAAGGAAACAAAAGACACAGGGGCTTCGCACGCAGACAACGATAAGATATATACCGAATCGACTGATACCGTCTGCTGTCGAAAAATATATCGAATTGGTGAGCATGCAAACCGACATCGATAAGTTTCTCGAGCTTTGTCTACTCCGTGCCATGTGAAAGCGTTTGAATTTGAACGTGTTGAAACCGGTTTCTACCTGACTAATGTGCGAGAGAGATAGCATTATATATGCCGCCAGACCGAGTACTCATACGCATGGTGTTTTTTAATACAATTCCTTTATTTAAATTCTATTTTGTTCTATGCAATAAATATCTTCAACTTTTAAATCACTTGTAATATTTTATTCCCATGGTTTAAAAAAAAAAAAAAAAAATGGAAAGTAGGATATACCTTATTAATTTAAAAGTAATTTTGTTTCTGTAGGCAAACCTTCACAAATTGGGTCGGATTGTGCCCAATGACCTTTATCTATTTATTTATTTTTTAATTAAGAGAAACCAGAAACTGATTTACATATACCTTATAACAATCATGTTTTATAGAACTTTAGATGTACAACTTGAGAAATCAAATAAAACTGTATAACCTGCTATTAACCATACCTTTATATCTGCTAATGTCAATTTATAATTTAAAAGTAGAAGTAAGAAATAAATGCATAAATTAAATTATCAAGTTAAAACTTTTAGACTTGAGTTGGATATATATTGATAACTTATTTTATCAAGTTATGATTTATTGATACTGCAAAATATAAATGTATAAATTAAAATATCTAAATATGTTCTTTATTTGATTATTGGACATAAATTGATAAAATGACATATGATTCTTATTCATTCAAACCCAAATATATTTAATTTAATAAGTAGATATGTCAAGTCATGAACGTCAAAATCCATGATATCCATGTATTACCAAGTGAAATTACAAAAAAAAAAGTTTTGACCATGGGTCTTACCGGGAAGCCACATCGAAAAACCGATCGACTCGTCGATGGATAAAATTATATAGGAAATATTGTCTATGGATAGAACTCGATCGCCGAGAAATGTCAAATCACATACATTTTATTTTCGCTTTCGATCGATCGACGTGGCGATCGGTATTTCATGTGGCTTCCCGGTAGGGCCCAAAAAAAAGTTTTGACCATGGGTCTTACCGGGAAGCCACATCGAAAAACCGATCGACTCGTCGATGGATAAAATTATATAGGAAATATTGTCTATGGATAGAACTCGATCGCCGAGAAATGTCAAATCACATACATTTTATTTTCGCTTTCGATCGATCGACGTGGCGATCGGTATTTCATGTGGCTTCCCGGTAGGGCCCCTGTATTTTTTTTTCATCAAAATTGAGGGGCGCGGGAAGCCTATGGACTTATAAAAAAAAAATCCTACATGTCGAGTTGTCAACATATTCACGCCAGGCACGGATTTTCCTGTTTTTTGAATCAATAGCGTCTCTTATAATATATTTATATAAAATAATTTAGAAGAGAATCGTTATCAGATAAATCAGGGACATTGTTATAAGTTTATTCCTAGTCTCTCTATCCAATCTCATATGTAATTAGTTTTTTATGGCGAAAATTTCATCAAAAATGTGGGTGATTGGAATAGTATAGCTATCGTTTTCATTATTAGAGCTACTAAGTAGATGAAGAAAGGCGTTCAAAAGAAGAATCATGTGTTGATTCCACTATGTCTGCTTGAGAAACTTATTCACGCTACGCTTAAAAGACTCTGGATTAAAGGAAGAAGGGAAAACACACGCAGGCAAGGCATTCCACCTTTTTATCGTGCGACATATTATATAAGAGTCACCACTGTATGTGTATGCATTTTATTGCCAGTGCGTGTAGTACGGAAACGAAATGGGGAAGGAGGGATGAGTTCAAACAGTTCTTCAGAGCACTGTCCGTGATATAGGCGGTGGAATACGCTCAACGATGCAACCTCTCTACGCAGGTGCAAAGGCTCCAGTGTTTTAGAGAGCTGATCGTCGTTGATTATGCGAATTGCACGCTTTTGCAGTGAATCGAGAGCATTCAACAAGTATTTAGCAGATCCGTCCCAAAGGTGCGAGCAGTCGACACATGGCCGTACCTGAGCTTTATATAGCATCAATCGGAGTTTGAGTGAAAAAAACCGCCGCACCTTATTTAAGACTCCCAACTTTCTAGATGCTGATTTTGCAATGCTCTCGATATAGTTGCGGTGGTTAAGATCGGAGCGCAATTCTATCCCCAAGATATTAAAAACGGACGTTAGTCGTTTTTAATATCTTGGGATAGAATTGCGCTCCGATCTTAACCACCGCAACTAGAGAGCGGTGTTCTGAAGAGACGGAAGTGGGGAAAAAGGGGACTTCTTTGCCGTCATTGCGCACGCTTGCGTTTTACCGGCATTGAACTGGACCAGATTATCTGACCCCCACGCAGATAGAGTAGAGTTTCGTTCAGTTCTGCGAACAAGGAACGTCGGGACTCCTCTACTTCGATTAGACTTAACGGTCTCTTGGACTGGTATCGCCCATGGACAGTACTATCATCTGCATAGCAATGAATGTTACCAAGTTTTAGCATGTCATTGATATGCAGAATAAACAGTGTTGGTGACAGAGCCAGCATCGTTTTCAATATCGGATTGATCACTAGTTTCCGATTGTGCATGCGCTCTTGGTACAAGGGTTAATCATTTTGCGGCTCGACTTAATGCAAAATAATGGGAAACAAAAGAAACAATAAGCAAAAACAGGCATAACATATGAAGAGATAGGTAGAGGTAAACATTTAATAATTTAGCAATGTTTATTGCGATGAACATATCGGGTCGGGGGTATGTTTTAAATAGTTTGGCAATGTTTATCATGGTGAACATGTCGAGTTGGGCTTAATTTTATAAGTATTGGGCAATGTTCACTATGATAAACATACAACTTTGGAAGCGTTCACAAGCTAAAAAAACACAGAAAGTTAAAAAAATATTAATTATGATTAACTAATAAAATAATATTAAGCAGAAAAAAGTTTCCCAATGTAATAGAATTCTATTAAAATTATGAAAAATCAAAATAAATCCCATGGTAAGAACAGGAGATCATCGACTCGCTGCCATTTTAGGTTCGGAATGACGATTTAAATTATGCCTATTATTAAATATGTTTCTAGCAATTTTTGTAAGAATAGTATACCATTATTTAAAAATAAAAAAATCAGTTGTGTATAATATACTTTTTTTTTTCAAATAAATGTTCACACGAGTAAACAAAGCCAAATTAAGGGTTAAAGCTAGTGTAATACAAATATACAATATCATCTGAATATACATTTTGAACATGGATAACAATGGACATAAGGTCCAGCATCTTTAGCATTATAATATTTTCTGTATGATACATCATTGCTATTAAACGTTGATTGAGTTTCATTTGGTGTACTAATATTTGAATATTAACATATAGGCAATTGATCAACTATGAGTGGGGTAACATTAATATGATTTTGACTCAAGGGAATTTGAGTATAGGACTTGGAAGGAACATCATTTGGTCTTGATTTTATTGAATTATTGGAAATTAAACTACTAACGGATTCTGAACGAGAACGTGAACTAGATGTATTACTAGACCTCACTTTCTTTCTTCGTTTCTTACATTTATGTTTTCTACTAAATTTAGGCGAATCGTTAAGTTTTATAAATTCATTTTGAGGAATAGTATAAATGCAGCTGGAGATGAGTATTCTAATGTACGATCTAATGGAAGATGGCGACGGGCAAATACTATTTAATGAAAAGTCAGGTAGTTATGGTGGATGAAAACTATCCATTGTGCTTTAAAAACGTTAAATAATGTAACCAAAATATCTTTCTATTCTATTCAGTTAATAAAATGATACTTATTTGCAATAGGGAATATGCATGTAACGTCAATTATTATTATTTTAATATATAATGTTCCTTTTATGTCTTTGAACATATTTACAGTAATCTATTTTATTTTGATTTGCTATTTTTTTTATAAATACGATTTTAAAAATATTTTTTTTTGTAGAAACGGAACGCATTTCTAAACGCTCCGACATTAGCAAACCCTGCATGTGACGTCATTCGTGCAAAAACAAATGTCAACGTGTGTTCTGTAGTCTACAGTTTCTTGTTTTCTGGGGTATTTATTGTCCTTTATTACGATAATTTGTGATAAACAAACCTTTTGACTAACTTTTGAGGTGCAATAACATTTGAATAACATTAAACTAATATGCCTTTTGAGCACGAATGATGTCACAAAATGGCGGCTAGTGATGTACCGTTTTTTACTGCGGTAGTGGCAGGTAAATTTTAAACCCTTTTATTTTTGTGTTTTACCCTTTAAAAAAATGTTTAATATTTGTTTTTAGGGTCTAATGTAATTACTCTATCAATTAATGAAATAATAAAAAAATATGCATATTCCCTATTGGGAGATAAAAAAATTTTTTTTCCCAATAGGACGTGTATGCAATTCCAAAACGTCAGCGGAAGTCCCCACTCTATTTAATCTGTGGAAGTCCCTGTCAATATTTTTAACCCTAAAAGCCTAAACTATTTTGGAGGTAAACTAGGTAGGTACATAAAGACTTAACATACGAGGCGTATATATATTAAAGATCGCCCGTAAGCTAAAATATACCTAATTATATAATTTTTTTTAAAGGAAATTTAAGGTTAGGATATAATTTATAATAAAACATACTTTTATTAATAGACACTACACTCACAGTTATTTATTACAAGAAAATAAATAAAAATACCCAATGTTCAAACTAAAAAATCAACTTCTCAGAAATCAACTGAAATATATATATTTTTTAAATATCATTTTTAACATAAAATACTTATTATTAGGATACATATTAAAAGTAATTGGCAATCTTTTAATGACTAGATATTATTTTAGAGCAATCTTATTTTTTCTAGGAGCAACAGGCGCTGTTTTTAAATTTTTTAGGCTCTGATTCTCCTGCCTGAAGTTCATTACCTGCATCGATAGGTTTTTCGATAATTTGGCTTATATTTTCTCATAAAAATCTATTCAAAGTAGGAGCTTTAAGTCACTTCATCCAAGGCTTGACAAAATCTGTGCTGAGTTTCTTCATTAATCCCCTTCTATTCAAGATTTTTTATTATTATTCCTGAACATGTTGCGGCCGTAAATTGCAGAATTAACAATCAAAACTATTTGCTGTTTAAATAAAAATTAAATAAAGAAATAAATTAATCCATAGAAAAATAAATTAAAATAGGATCTAAGTAGATATTATTATATACGAATATACATAACTAGGTAGGTAGGAACTAAATATCTTAACTAAAAACTAAACTTTAATATTATTATAACTAATATATTTACAAATAAGAGATATTATATTGAAATCAAATATGTATAATAAAAGGCTCATTTTAAATGGAAGAGGAATATTATGAGAAGGTAATAAATAGCAAGGTGATGATGGATAATGATTACAACTGAAAAATAAATGATCTAAATCACCTATGCCTCCTCCACAATCACACATAATAGACTCTTTTACTTTAATTTTATTTAAATGAACAGTAATACAACAATGACCAATCCTTATACGTGCCAATAATGAAGTTGATGATTTGCTTAATACTTTATACTTAGCAAACCAAGGCCTAAAGGTAACAGTGGGCTGCAAAGAAAATAAATGAGAACCCTTGAATTTGGAAGATTTTGTCCACAAATCAATCCAAGATTTTTCTAAATATATTTTGGCTAAAGCCACAAGATCATAAGTATAATTTTTATAGTAGTCCAATTTTCCATGTGCAACTGCTTGTTTAGCAAAATAATCGGCTTTTTCGTTACCATATATACCACAGTGACTAGGAACATAAAGTAAAACAATTGAAAGATGATTAACATGACAACAATGTAATAACTCTTTAATTTAAAATATTATTTCTGACCTAAGTTTAGATGAAAATGGATTGCTAATTAAAGATTGCAGTGAACTTAATGAATCCGAAAATATAATACTATCATTAATTTGATGTTCCAAAATGAAGAGAATGCAGTGTTTGATAGCCAAACATTCACCAGTAAATACTGATGATTCGTTTGGGCTTTTGTAAATAAAAGATGAGCCTGAATTTTGATGAAATATGGACCAACCTACACTACCTTGTGGTGATAATTTTGAAGCGTCTGTAAAAAAATAATCAGAATTAGGCCACTTAAGACCAACAATATGATTAAACATATCATTGCAATTTTTTGACTCCTTATTAATGCCTAAACTTAAGATAATTTTCGGATCAAAAATTAGTGATTCAAATGAACTCGAAAAGACCGGAAGAGACGAGTTTGTGACTATTGTAGATTTTTAAATTTGGAAAAAGAATAAACTAATCTTGGAAGAACTTTCTCCAAAAATTTTTAAAAATATATTCAGATAATAATTTAACTTTCGGAATTAAGGGATTATTATAAAATTGTAAAGATTTAAAAAAGAATTTATCACACAAATATTGACGACGCTTCTTTAAAGGAGGATCAGCACATTCAACCTGCAAGGCATTTATTGCAGACGACTTCATCGCCCCAACAATTATGCGCAAAGCTTTAGATTGGATATTATCAAATTTTCTAATAGCTAATTTACTACATGGTTCCAAAATAATCTTTTGCTTGGTTGTAGAAATTAATCATCATCGCGTTCCGACCTCAGCATCGCTGCCACGGATCACTGGTTTTTTTAGCCCAGTGCGCGACGGTGAACGTGTCAAAACTCGGAATAAAGCCCCAGATCGGGACCATACGATTTTATGGCGGATCGATACAAAACTTCAAAGATCGGATCGCGCGGATCGTATGAATTTAAAGGCAGTTTATTTACTACATTTGAGTAGGGTACTATGGATTTTTTGTTATAAACCGACCTTGATCTTTTGTTTATGTTACGTTCCTAACTTGGTGGCATGTTTTGCGGGTAAATATACGCGAATCTCATTTAATTTTATTATTAACAAGTTTTGTATGTAAGTTAACATAAATGTGTGGCCCGATTAGTTTCTAGTCTCTGAGGGTCTCAGACAAAAGGAAATTCTGTTTTTATAAAAATGATTAGTGAAAAAATAGTGCCTCTTGTAAAATACAGTGTATGGTGTTAGTTTAAAAAGGTACCAGAGGGCGAAAAAAGAAAATATGTTAGGCCGTTGTAAAAATAAAATACGCAAACCTTTCAAGACATTTGCAACGCCATTACATCTATTCAACCATTACAAGTAACTTTTTTAATTTATCGCGAATATTCTTTAAAATTATTCCTTATATCTATACTAATATTATAAAGCTGAAGAGTTTGTTTGTTTGTTTGTTTGAACGCGCTAATCTCAGGAACTACTGATTCGAATTGAAAAAATATTTTCGTGTTGGATAATCCATTTATCGAGAAAGGCTATAGGCTATATAACATCACGCTACGACTAATAGGAGCGGAGTAACAAAGAAAAATGTTGCAAAAACGGGGAAAAATTATTCCTTTTAAGAGCGTACGCTGCGTAAACGGTTAAATTTAAACGCGCAGACAAAGTTGCGCGGGTCAGCTAGTACTATATATAGAATTGTTTCTTAATTATTTGCATCCGATCCGAGGATCGGATAGAGGCATTACGATCCGATACGATCCTTAAAATTGGATCGACGAATAGGATCGCGCATCCCTATTCAAGGGATGTCTCAAATTATTCGTATTCATTCGAATGATTGCACTCAATTATAGCAGGAAAAAAAACAAGATTTTTTTATTTTATTGGCAACACTATAAACTTATATGCGTTAATAGCCTTTTGTTGTACCTACTTGTATTGTATTTCGTTTTTTTTATTGTTAGATTATTGTTTGCCGTGTGTGGTCGTTTTTTGTATTTTGTGAGTATTTTTATTTTATGTATGATATTGTTTACACCGCTATATATTTATTCAATAATTAAAAACTATTGAATATTTCTTATTACAAGATAAATTAATATTTTTTAAGCATTTTAAGGTAGGTTTTGTAAGAATTAAATATTTCCGCATTTAGCTTTGTTATATTCTTTGTTTTTCGTGATTTGTTAACTACTTACTAATTTTGGTACTAATTTATAAAAAATATAGTAATTTGTAAGAAAACTCAAAGTTGATTAACATTTCTATATTGAAGTAATCGCACTATAATGATTATTGTCAGACAAAGAGGGTAGACCTGCTTTCCCTTTGTTCTCGAATCTTTACTCCAAGTTAATAAACTCAGGCTAGCTAAGTCACATTTATAGAGAACAAAAGTGACTAAACACATTTATTACCAGGTTTGGTTTAGTGAACATTTCTGGGAAGTTATTTATAAATAGGTAACTATAGTTTATTGTGTTGCTTGAACCTAAATACACCCCATATTCAGGTTCAGCCTCGCCCTTGGCCACTTACATCATTGGCCCGTAAATATGCTACTGTGTGCTCAATATTTTTTGAAGAAAAATAAATTTGTTTTTGATGCAAGTTGAGATGGGTCCAGTATTTAAATTATGATCTAGTGATGCTAAAAGATTACTAGATCAATCTCAAAATTTAATATGTTTAAAATATTACTATAATATTGATTGCAACTCCAAGTAGAACTTCCCCTAAGCTCCCTAGGCCCTAAACTCAACCTCAGGCCTCATGTTATTTCTTTAATAAAAATGTGGACTATTTATTATGTTATATGTAAAATAAAATTAGTGTTATTACAGAGTTATGGTACTTAAATGGAAAATAAATTATTATAGTAAATAGTTTTGATTTTGTAGTCCAATTTTCTCACACAGGACTTGATCATGGACCATACAGCTTAGATAATTTAAATTCAGTTGATTTGTACAGCTTGAGATCTATATAGCTCAAAATAAATCTGCTAGTTAACTTGTTGAGTAACAATGTTAAAAGTTTTTTAGATAATGAATTTAGTTTTCATAGCTTTTATAACATTAAAATACTCATTTTTGATTGACTAATGTTGCCACATTATCAACATAAAAGGTTTTTGGTTTAAAGATATTATTTTTTTACCCTGCTTGGTAGTCTCAAGTCTGGTTGCACTGCAGTTCACTCTTTTGCCCTCTAAACACTCATTGTACCCAGCGCTGAGAATTAGAGATTGCAAACCGGGCCCGGTTTGCATTCTCTACTGAGAATTCATGGATATCTAAGAACATTGTCTTCCTCTCTACTGCAGTAGGTGCAGTCACTAACTATATACTATTAAAATTATTTTAGCTCCCTTTGCGTCTAAACACTCATTTAGAAAATATTCTTAACAATTTTTTTACAAACTTTTACTGCACAAAGTTAGTAACAGAACCATTTCTGGTAATTTGTTTTATGGTCCATTGGAATGTATGTTTTGTTTCAGAAGTGTCTCTGCATCATGAAATTTTTGCTGTTATTAGCATGTGTGGTGGTCAGTGTTAGTGCTGTCTCTTTTTTTGACCTGGTCAAAGAAGAATGGCATACATTTAAGGTAATATAGTTATTTTTTGGAATAAGTATGTATTTATATACATATTATAATTTTTTATAATATATATTTTTAGTTTATTGTATATAAAAATATGGCAGTTATTTAACTTTTATTGCTACATGCCATGTAAATGTCGAAATGATGCTTTGATTTTGAAGTGAAACAAATTATCTACAGCATATACACTTATAGTAGCTTAAGCATTTGTTTTGAGTGTTTTATTTCAAATCAAATCAAATTCATTTATTTGTCAAAACAAAGGTACAAGATGTAGGTGTAAGGTATAATTTAAATAGTCCGCTTTGTGTCACCTCACGGTATACAAATATCAAGTACAATAATACTAAATACAATAAACATTATCTACATTTAAAATATGGAAATTACAAACAAGTCAGTGTACAAATGAGCCCATGAATATTTAAATGGTTATATAATGTAACATGTGTATATAAAATGCAATTAAATAATTATAATATAAGTATTGTAAGCCATTAATCTTAATTCCACTAACACTTCTAATTTTATTGATATTTCGCAACATTCTCATGCCTAGGTTAATTTGATTTTGTTCAGACATTTTTGTATTATATATCTCGTTAAGATAATAAGGTCATAAGTGAAGTCAGAGTTCAGACATTAAGTAGATATTAAAATAGTCTTTCAGATAACTAATGGATTTTAAGCATATTATTTTGACCATAAAACTGTTGGGCGGCCAATGATATGATGTCACCAAAATTGATATTAAAAAAATGTTTTTATAATATATATTTAAAAAACTACATAATGTGTAGAAATGTGTGTGATATACCTAATATATAAAAGGTAATTCAATTGTCTACAATATTTGTCTAACATTTAACCCTGAAAATATTATATGACTTTGAATGGATGTACTTTGGGGTAATATTCTGCTAATCAAATCGAACAACTTTTCCCATTGGACCATGTGTCGCAACTCGCAAATGAAAAAATAATTTGGCTTCCTCATACAAATTGGTAATTTTAACATTACTAGTTTGTATGGAGATGGCAATTTTTTTTTCATTTGCGACACATGGTTCCATGGGATAAGTTGTATGACTTACCTGATGTAAGCAGACAGACACATTCTATAAATGGAAAAGAAAAATACCATATTGTTTATAAATAAAGACGCATTTTCAATACATATCCTCTGATGGGCAATCCGTAAAGCATTCTCCTGTAGAAAGCACGGGTTCCACAGACCATACATAGACAGCACTAGGTCACTCGGTAATAGAATAATGGCGATGTACGTTCTGTGGCAGCTGGAGCACGGCAAGAAGTATGAGAGCGACGTGGAAGACCGCTACCGCATGAAGATATACGCGGAGAACAAGCACAGGATCGCCAAGCACAACCAGCTGTTCGAGCGCGGGCAGGTGGGCTTCCGGCAGCAGCTCAACAAGTACGGGGACCTGCTGCACCACGAGTTCATACACCTCATGAACGGATACAACAAGACCAAGTCAGTTACAATCCTCATTCATGACCGCCTCCGTTAACCCACCCATGTTAAAATTATATTAGTACGTTTTTCTGTACAGTTCATCGTTTGGGTGTTTATAAAATATATGTATTACCTACGTGGTGGCCGAGTTGGTTAGACCTTGGACTTAAAAACACTTAGGTCCCTGGTTCGAATCCCGGTGTGTACCAATGAGTTTTTAATCTAAAAATTTATGTACATTTGTTTGACAACACCACTATAGTGCCTCGGAGAGCACGTTAAGCTGTCGGTCCCGGTTTCACTATACCAACTTGTGAAACTGTTTATAGATGGGTTATTGAGTCTATTCAAAACATCGCGACGGGCTAGCCACTTGTTCGGTGTAGACTCATACCATCGGCTACGACGAGGTGGGATTAAAAACCCCTCCGCTGGGTACCCTGGGGCCGTCTAGGCGGTCTCGGGCGCCGTAAGGCACCCGTGATGATATATATATATATATATATATATATGTATTACCTAGTATCGTTGTTTCTGGTACACATAGTGCAAGCCTAGAGCTTAGTTTGTGACCGGGACAATATGTGTGTAATGTACCTGTAAAGAATGTAAATAATAAGGTGCAATGCAGTTAAATAGAATTTATTAATCTTTACATAAATTTTAATAGATGATTAAATGCCAAACATTTATAACAAGAACGGTCTCCACGGATACGTCACTTGTGCTTTATATATTAATATTATTTTTTATGACTTAAATTTCCAACAGTCCTTCGTATTATATTACGAGACAATATTCTTAGGTATTTATCCAAATATTAATTCTTATAATACATATATTATTATTAATAATTATATATATCGATCCCCCCGGAGAAAAAGGTACCAGCAAGTAAAAAACTGGTGCATCAGACAAACTATCAGAGGAACATAGCGTTTGAGTTGCAGGCATATATCATATGATAGCATACTTAAAATTCTCTCATCCCACTGAAAAGCATGTGTATAAAACACCCTATGGCAGATTATTTAACCGTATAGTAATTGGTTACTGTACCAATGTACAGAACTGCAAATACTAAAGAATACAGGTTTAATAAATAATAATATATAATAAGTACGTAAAGTTAGCACCTAATAAATGCCGGAGACCAATCGTACATGAGATTGGGCCTTTTCAAGGCTTGAGGAATACAAAATTCCCGCATAGTCAGCCATTAATTCTGTGAGTAATTGCGTCAACTCTGTAGTCATGCTCTTCATTGTTTCGAAGGAAAGATGATTAACATCTAAGTCACAGTCCTTTTTCTGAAAGAAAAATACTGAATCCCCTTCTGCTGATCTGAGCACCACTCAGAAAAGAATTATCGAACTAAAGTCTTGACTCCATCTCAGAGGGAAAAGAGTCTTTTGGGAGAGATGCAATCAGATTATCTCGAGAGTTCACAGGATTTGTTGCTTGTTTACACGTAGATGTTTGTACAAGTCAGATGGCTTTTTAAATTTCACATCAAAATGCTGCTGTACCCTTAACAGCGTAGAGCAGTCACCGCGGTGTTCTAATCCAAGTCAAGGCTTAAGTTTCCTTATGACAGTTGCATCCAGATTTACCAAAAAAGTTTTGTTGAAGTCGTACAACGGTGTTTACAGTCACTAGAATAATCCCAACGAACTGCCCACCTTTTGTTACCCCAGAACTCCGTCAACGGTGTTTACAGTCACTAGAATAATTCCAACGAACTGCCCACCTTTTGTTACCCCAGAACTCCGTCAACGGTGTTTACAGTCACTAGAATAATCCCAACGAACTGCCCACCTTTTGTTACCCCAGAACTCTGTCAACGGTGTTTACAGTCACTAGAATAACCCCAACGAACTGCCCACCTTTTGTTACCCCAGAACTCCGTCAACGGTGTTTACAGTCACTAGAATAACCCCAACGAACTGCCCACCTTTTGTTACCCCAGAACTCTGTCAACGGTGTTTACAGTTACTAGAATAATCCCAAAGAACTGCCTACCTTTTAGCTTTATTATCACAATGAGATCTAGCCATGTTTGGGCATAGTGGATTTGTCATGAAATCTGGATAATTGTCTAACTCGTGCATTATGCGTGGTTGTTATTGTCAGAAGACAGATTTCGTAGCCTTGTTATTTCCGTTAACGACCCGTCATCGTATTTGCTTCGTCGGTCTTTCACTTTTTTCAAAATTGATGTTCTCATGTTCTTACCATACACAAACTTGTCCACCAAATTGTTTTGGGTTGCGTGTTAGCCAGGTCGTCCGCAAATACTATGATGACTTACAGAAATAAGTCCGAAAACATTTATTTAGTGACTAAATGTTAGTCATAACATGAGTAATACATATAAATGCCTTTGTCTCATTTTTCCGATTATTAATACATATTTATTATAGATATTTTGTCATGGCATATAATATTGTTACATTAGATATGATATTTTTGGGAGAGACCCAAACCAGTGCAACGAACCGGAGATCGCTTAAAATATTATCAATTAGGCGTTCATCAGGTTAAGGGCTCTGTACCTTTTGTATATAATCTTTAACCGATATTTTATAATTTTACTTTGATGATCTGCAGCAGAGAAACAGTAAACCGGTGTTATAATAAGTTATAAACAGAGTTTGCGTTTGACCCCAATATTGGGTGATGGAAAGCATCGATGAGGTTGAAGGGACAAGTATCTGTGTGTTGTTGCAGACACAACCCTCAGCTCGCGGGGGCCTCCGCGTCGGAGAGCCGCGGCGCCACGTTCCTGAAGCCGGCCAACGTGCACACCCCCGACCACGTGGACTGGAGGCAGAAGGGCGCCGTCACCGAGGTCAAGGACCAGGGCAAATGCGGCTCCTGCTGGGCCTTTAGCGCGGTCAGTCACACACACATCATTCTTTGTCACATAAGTATATAGCAATAACATAATAACGAGGATGTACTTGAAGAGCCAATGTCGTATAGTAATAGGTGGTATGGTTTGTATTTTTGTTCTAGTTTTAAAGTTCGCACCAAAACTTACCTACCCTATGTTCTTTGTACATTTAAACTAAACTATAGTTCAAAATTATTTATACAAACTGTTTTTTTTTTAATGAATGACACCAAGTTGGTGATACACTCTTTCAAATGTATATATGGGATGGGCTGATCCCAGGTCGTACACCATTACAATTTAAAAAAGTTTTTCGATAAAGAGTTTCCCAGCTTTCAATTCTATCATCTGGGGGCCAATTCTCGTGGCGCTCGAATAATTCACTTGCGACTTTAAGTCACGAATGTAAAATGTCGGTAAAAAATAACGAAGAACGCTACTCTACGCAGCCTTTGAAATAAATGTTGAAAATTAGTGATGCCTTTCACAAAAGTGTATAATAAAACGTTCCATTTTTCTATTAAGAAAGACATTCAATTAAAATACGATTATTATTAAATTGGAAAAGAAAACCTTATATATTTTATCAAACAGACATGGTAGTCTTTAAATTTTTAATATTTTTTTATATATGATATTTATTATTTTTATATAATATTTTTTTGGAATTTAAGAAATATGTAATATTTTTCTTCTCGGAACGTAAGAAGTACTTTTTCTACGAAAGTATATGCACTCTATGGAATGTTAATAAGGGTCAAATCAAATCATTTATTTCATGTAAATCTTTACAGAAGTTTATGAATAGTCCAAAAAAATAGTTTAACAATGAGGCCTTAGAGTGCGTTTGGTTAGGCAGCTATTCATTAACAAAAGAACGACAAATATTTACCTCGATATCAGATTTAGAACTTAAATGATGGAATGGAAATCATAATATGAAAAATACTACCAAACCGAACACACACTACATAACCAACTAGTGTAAGACTAGGTGGTTAGCTGATTCCATTGACCTGTCAATCATTATCTGCCATACAAGGGAGCCACCAAGGCGACCAACTTCATCGACCATATCCACGCCTTAAATATTTATTCTAAATAAAAGGTTAGTAACCAATCACATATATATATATATATATATATAAGTAAAAGTATAAGGATCGGTATTTTTAAGGGAGGGTATACTAACTGTAAAGTTGATCCCCTCAGTGACACCCCGGAGAAAAAGAAACCAGCAAGTAAAAAACTCTAGTGCTTCACACACAACTAAAAGAGGAGCACAGCCATTGATTTGCTTATGCTATATAGCATATATAATATATTTATATAATAATAATAATAATATGTAGGACAAATTACACATATTGCTCTGGTCACAAACTAAGCTCTAGGCTTGTACTATGTATACCAGAAGCAACGATATAATACATATTATATTTTATAAACACCCAGACCTTGACAAACTGTACAGAAAAAACGTACTAATATTTTTTGCCATGGGTGGGAATCGAACCCACGACCTCCGGATACAACGCCAAAGACGCAACCACTAATCTACGGAGGCTGTCAAATATATATATATATAGTAGCATACTCAAAATGCACCCCACCGATCAGCATGCGCAAAACACCCTATGGCAGATTATTTGTTACTGTACCAATGTACAGAACTACACAGTACTGTAGTATAAATTAAGTATAAATAAGTGGGTAATCATCAATGATTACCTTATCCAAAGACAAAATTTACATAATGTAATAAAAATAAATTATGTAATATTAAATTATTACAATATCGGACACTACTAAGCTAATGTTTATTCTACAAATATAATTCTAATAAATAAGTAATTTGTTCACTAGTTGCGAGACCTCAATTGCATATCAGGACGGTTCCAGACGTCTTTATCGTTAAAATAGTCTTTTACACTAAGTAAGCCTTATTGATTAAAATGTGTTTTATACAATTCTTAAACTTTATTTCACTCAGATCTATAATGCGTTTAGGTAATTTATTAAATAACCTTATACTGTCAATGACGAAACATTTATTCGTTTTTTGCAGTCTAAACTTTGGTATATCGATTTTATCTATGTTTCTTAAGTTTAAATTATGTCTATCGCTATTTTTACTAAACATATTTAAGTCAATTTACAAAGACCGTTTTTACCTAGTGATAGTATTTTTTTTTTTATCTTATTAATAATTTGATATTACGGCGGCTTCTACTACATTTGTAACAAAACTTCACAGTGAATTCTTAATACTTACTCAAATCATACGACATTGCAAGTTCGAGTGCTGACGACCACTCGTAAGTAGTCGAGCGCAGGCGGTTCGAATAGATCGAAAGTGAGATTCCGAGAATACGCAAATAGTGTATATTTTTAGAATTCGCAATGAACATTTGTTACAAATGTAGTAGATGAAACCGAAATATCGAATTATTAATATAGGTATGTGGAATTTATAAAAAAATCATATACACCCTCAATATCTAAGATTAAATCAAATTTTTGTTTTTTATAAATTTCAAACTTTGTGATTATATTTAAAAAAATAAGTAATATTTTTTTTATTTAATTATAATATCGTATTTTAATTGAATATATAATATCGTATATAAATTGGTCATTTTAACTTTACTAGTTTGTATGGAGAAGGCAATTTTTTTTTTCATTTGCGACACATGGTTTCATGGGAAAAGTTGTTCGTATTGATCAGTAGAACATCATATTAGCCCAAAGTACACCCATTCAAATTCACCATCTATCTTCCTTATTTATTTTATTTTAAATTCTTTATTGCACAAAATTGTACATAGGCGAGCTTAAAGCCTTAGGCATTTTCTACCAGCTAACCTTTAAGAGAGTGAAATATGCTTAGGGTGCGGAACTTCCTTAATTGAAAAATGGAATGTTTTATTGTAAACATGCGAAATCATCACTAAATTTTGACATTTGTTTTGAAGGCTGCGTAAAATACGATTTTTAGCGCTCTTCGACATTTTTTACCGACATTTTACATTTGTGACTTAAAGTCGCAAGTGAATTATTCGAGCGCCACGAGAATTGGCACCCTGATCTTGACCATTTAGTGAATTTAATAAAAGAATAATGATGACAAGGTAGGACAATATTGTGCAGGAGTCTGACCAGGGGCCTTACCAAAGAGCCAATCGATAATCGAATCGAAACACCCATCGAAAGCCAAATGTATGGGATTTGACGTTTCTCATCGATCAGCCTCTACCCATAGAGTAAAATTCCTATACATTTTTATCGATCGATGCGGCGATTCGATTGGCGATCGTGTTCTTTGGTTAGGCCCCTGAGCTCACGATCGCCAATCGAATCGCCGCATCGATCGATAAAAAATAATATAAATTTTACTCTATGGTTAGAGCCTGATCGACGAGAAACGTCAAATCCTATACATATGGCTTTCGATGGGTATTGCAATTCGATTATCGATTGGCTCTTTTTGGTAAGACCCCAGTTTGTGTCGCCATCGTGCGGCGGTCGGAGCTGAGTCGCTCGTCGGTAGATAACCTTCGACTTGACTGATTGCGGTCGTTGGCAACTATTATTACATTATCGTATTTGTATGGTACCGCAGACGGGCGCGCTGGAGGGCCAGCACTACCGCCAGAGCGGGGCGCTGGTGTCGCTGAGCGAGCAGAACCTGATCGACTGCTCCGGCGCGTACGGCAACAACGGCTGCAACGGAGGCCTCATGGACAACGCCTTCCGCTACATCAAGGCCAACCACGGCCTCGACACCGAGCTGTCCTACCCCTACGAGGCCGTCGACGACAAGTGCCGGTAACCCGACCTCTTGCATATATACTTTGACAGGTTGCACTTTGGGCTAAACATTTTGGCTTTCCCATACAAATTACTAGTTTGTATGGAGAAGCCAACTATTTTTTTCATTTGCGGCACATGGTTCCAAGGGAAAAGTTGTTCGATTTGATCAGTAGAGCATCATATTAACCCAAACTCTACAACCTTTCAAATTCACCCTGTATTAATTGAATTTTTCAAGTGTGCCTTCAAGGCCAAATCCTAAACCACAAGGAATAGCGAAAAATGCTCAAAGAAGTCTCGGGGCCGACTATGATAAAAACTACAACTGCATCATTAGATTTTAGAAAAAAAAATTCTCCTAACCGGGAATCGAACCGGTTGTTTTTTAAAAATAAAGTACCTAATGCTATATTATTGCACCAGCTGATAGTGACCCATATAAGTCTCAAATTCTGGTAAGTAATATTGTTCAAAATGATAGCTATCATTTTCAATACATGGGTGAATTATTTTTTCTTACGTTTATTTTAAAAAATATGATGTTTTTTCAATGAGGAGGGGCATTATTTTAGACAATTTGATTAGTTGTTAAAGTGGTATTTTTATTATATATTTTTTTTTAATTATGCTCATTTTTAATTTAAAAAATTCCTTTAGTTTACCATTTAATATTACTTACCAGAATTTCATCGTTATAAGCGACATTATCAGCTGGTGCAATAATACAAGTGAGTTTTTTTTTTCCAAAATCAACCCGTTTTGAAAAATTTAAGCTCCTAGCCTAATAATTTTTTTCAAAAATCAAATGATGCAGTTTTAGTTTTTATAAGCAACACTATAAGCTGGTGCAATAATACAGCATGACTTTTTTTTCAAAATCAATCGGTTCGATTCCCGGCTAGGAGTTTTTTTTAAATAAATCTAATGATAGTTTTAGTTATTATCAAAATCGCCCCCTTACTTTAGTAATCATTAAATAACAATAGTTTGGTTTGTTCATAACATGTGAATCAGACACCAGACGGACACGCGTCACCACTACTTATCTATACGTTGGGTTTTACGATAACAAGTAATCAACAAAAACGGAACAACACCACTATAGTGCCTCGGAGAGCACGTTAAGCTGTCGGTCTCGGTTTCATTATACCAACTTGTGAAACTGTTTATAGATGGGTTATTGGATCTATTCAAAACATCGCGACGAGCTAGCCACTTGTTGTGGCAACGTGTTAGCATACCGGCAACGTGTTAGTATACCGGCAACGTGTTAGTATACCGGCAACGTGTTAGTATACCGGCAACGTGTTAGTATACCGGCAACGTGTTAGCATACCGGCAACGTGTTAGCATACCGGCAGCGTTTTAGCATACCGGCAACGTGTTAGTATACCGGCAACGTGTTAGCATACCGGCAACGTGTTAGTATACCGGCAACGTGTTAGCATACCGGCAACGTGTTAGCATACCGGCAACGTGTTAGCATACCGGCAACGTGTTAGTATACCGGCAACGTGTTAGCATACCGGCAACGTGTTAGTATACCGGCAACGTGTTAGCATACCGGCAACGTGTTAGCATACCGGCAACGTGTTAGTATACCGGCAACGTGTTAGCATACCGGCAACGTGTTAGCATACCGGCAGCGTGTTAGTATACCGGCTACGTGTTAGCATACCGGCAACGTGTTAGCATACCGGCAACGTGTTAGTGGTAGTGAAATTCACCACCTTTCACGAAGGAAAGATCTTACAAAGCAATCATTAAATCGGAGAAAAACAATGCATTTCCATTGTATGTACTTCTTCTGCATTCCCGCGTGAGCTGTCTCTAGTATGGTTGTCTCCAGGGTGACTAACTGTTTCCGTCATCCTCTAAATTGCGTTACCTTCCCAAATTATGTTATATACTCGCTTATATAATATTGTACTGCAAGTAGGTCGCGGTTGGTCCGTAGTCCGCATGGCTTAGCCGGCATGTGTTTGCGCAGATTCAACCCCAAGACGGTGGGCGCCGAGGACGTGGGGCTGGTGGACATCCGCTCTGGCGACGAGGCGGACCTGCTGCAAGCGGTGGCCAGCGCCGGCCCCGTCTCCGTGGCCATCGATGCGTCGCAGGAGTCCTTCCAGTTCTACTCTAGCGGCGTGTACTTCGACCAGCACTGCTCCTCCGAGGAGCTGGACCACGGCGTGCTGGTGGTGGGCTACGGCAGCGACGAGGGCGCGGGAGACTACTGGCTCGTCAAGAACTCCTGGAGCAGGACCTGGGGCGAGGCCGGCTACATCAAGATGGCGCGCAACAAGCACAACCACTGCGGCATCGCCACCGCCGCCTCCTACCCGCTCGTCTGATGCTCTGACAGGTGTCTCCTGCTCTCTCCGCAGACCAGCGGCTGTAGGTAGCTGGCTTCGGCGACAACCGTTATGCCAATAATAAATACTAATTTTATATTTTCTTTTATCTCAATTTAAATGAATCCATTTTTTAATATAATTTTAGTGAATTAATTTAAGTGAATTTATATTTAAGAGTATATTATAAAAGCGATGACGTCACAGGGGATGTCGGTCGCAGCATGTGATATAGACTATATTTGTGTGTCACTTAATTAATAAATAAGTAATAAATATAATAAATGTGTTTTATTATTGATAGAATTGGCATTGTGTCATAGTTGTTTAAACGTATATTTCTATGGAAATCCAGCATTTAATAAAATGAATGATTATTGAGATGCTACCTATAGCATATATAATGAATAGAAATACAGTATTTAAGAGCAGCTTCTGATGAGGGATGAAAAAAAAAACGATAACTTTTTTTATTTTTTGTCTTCGTATTTTATAGAAATTATTTTAATACGAGTGATTTTTCAGCGTTTTTTTTTCGGATTTCCGCGGCCACGTGCAGCGGCCACGTCCTGTTTGTTATAACGTATGCGTTAGATTGTCAAAATAATGATTTCCGTTATTAGCTTCTTTTCTCCAAACTAGCTTTTAACCTTCGCTGAAGGTTAAAAAACTACTCGGATTGGAGAGCGTGCTAATAGCGGAAATCGTTATTTTGAAAATGTAATGCTCACGTTATATGAAACAGGACGTGGCCGCTGGGGTTAATACTTTTTCCTAACAAACTTTAAAAAAGGAAAAGTACAAACCTAGATAACGGACATATTAAAAAAATCATAAGTCTAAGAATGTTTAACAGTTAAGATCAAAGGGTCGTGAATGTATTACATGACCGCCTCCGTAGACTAGTGGTTGCGCCTTTGGCGTTGTATCCGGAGGTCGTGGGTTCGATTCCCACCCATGGCAAAACAATATTAGTACGTATTTCTGTACAGTTTGTCATTTTCCGGGTGTTTGTATGGAAAATGTTTGATCGCTATTATTAATTAATTAGATAAACAAATTAAAACAAAAACCTTTAAAAAATCTTCAATATAACAAATAAAATTCCTTATGTTTGTCCTGAGGCGTGCTCCCTAAGGCGCTGCTGACATTACCGGTTAGTATGACGCATTGTATACGATACGTTTCTACAATGCGCAAACCCATGCTAGAGCCTCTGGTATCTACAATGCGCAAACCCATGCTAGAGCCTCTGGTATCTACAATGCGCAAACCCATGCTAGAGCCTCTGGTATCTACAATGCGCAAACCCATGCTAGAGCCTCTGGTATCTACAATGCGCAAATCCATGCTAGAGCCTCTGGTATCTACAATGCGCAAACCCATGCTAGAGCCTCTGGTATCTACAATGCGCAAACCCATGCTAGAGCCTCTGGTATCTACAATGCGCAAACCCATGCTAGAGCCTCTGGTATAAATAATAACCGGAGATCTGAATTGTGATTCGTGAATCGCTTTATTTTACTTTTTATTATACGTATTATATTCGTTTTTAATATTACTTTATATTAAAAAATATTTTAACAATTGATTAAAATGGTTGGTTTGTAATAATAAATTATTTCTCAGTCTGAGTCTAAGCGACAAGACATCGCGAACCAAATTCTAATAAGATGGCGATGAAGGAAGCGACAGCTATAATACTGATTTCTTAAAAAAAAAACTAAATTATAATTATTAGATTAATTTATATTCAAATTATTTTTTCTATTACAATTTTGTACATAAACATAAACAGGAAAATGATATATCCCTACGCACACCGCAAAGCCGTAGGCGTTTGATATCCACACTTTGAGCGACTGCTGACTTCCTCCGTTCCATTAATATAGTCTGGCTGTTTGATATCCACACTTTGAGCGACTGCTGACTTCCTCCGTTCCATTAATATAGTCTGGCTGTTTGATATCCACAC
This sequence comes from Monopis laevigella, assembly GCA_947458855.1. Classification (NCBI taxonomy): domain Eukaryota; kingdom Metazoa; phylum Arthropoda; class Insecta; order Lepidoptera; family Tineidae; genus Monopis; species Monopis laevigella. The sequence continues at coordinate 23,575,101 of OX381586.1, read as the reverse complement.
TTTGAGCGACTGCTGACTTCCTCCGTTCCATTAATATAGTCTGGCTGTTTGATATCCACACTTTGAGCGACTGCTGACTTCCTCCGTTCCATTAATATAGTCTGGCTGTTTGATATCCACACTTTGAGCGACTGCTGACTTCCTCCGTTCCATTAATATAGTCTGGCTGTTTGATATCCACACTTTGAGCGACTGCTGACTTCCTCCGTTCCATTAATATAGTCTGGCTGTTTGATATCCACACTTTGAGCGACTGCTGACTTCCTCCGTTCCATTAATATAGTCTGGCTGTTTGATATCCACACTTTGAGCGACTGCTGACTTCCTCCGTTCCATTAATATAGTCTGGCTGTTTGATATCCACACTTTGAGCGACTGCTGACTTCCTCCGTTCCATTAATATAGTCTGGCTGTTTGATATCCACACTTTGAGCGACTGCTGACTTCCTCCGTTCCATTAATATAGTCTGGCTGTTTGATATCCACACTTTGAGCGACTGCTGACTTCCTCCGTTCCATTAATATAGTCTGGCTGTTTGATATCCACACTTTGAGCGACTGCTGACTTCCTCCGTTCCATTAATATAGTCTGGCTGTTTGATATCCACACTTTGAGCGACTGCTGACTTCCTCCGTTCCATTAATATAGTCTGGCTGTTTGATATCCACACTTTGAGCGACTGCTGACTTCCTCCGTTCCATTAATATAGTCTGGCTGTTTGATATCCACACTTTGAGCGACTGCTGATTTCCTCCGTTTCATTAATATAGTCTGGCTGTTTGATATCCACACTTTGAGCGACTGCTGACTTCCTCCGTTCCATTAATATAGTCTGGCTGTTTGATATCCACACTTTGAGCGACTGCTGACTTCCTCCGTTCCATTAATTTGCGGTCTGGCTGTTTCTTCCTTAAATAATATATAATAATAAAGCAGTAAATTAATTTTTAACCATGACTAAACACTTGCACCGACATCGTCACCAGGGGGCGCCGGCGTTTAGATTACCTCGTGGGGGTGCCCAGGCTTATTTTATGAACATACAGAAGTAGGACTAAAAGAAGGACATCTTGCAAATATTTGCAAGATGTCCTTTCCGGGGTCTTACATATCTACTCCATACCAATTTTCATCTAAATCAGTTCAGCGCTTTAAGAGGAGTGTCTGGTGTAACATTTTGGGGAAACTGCTCTGAACGAGAACATATATTTAAGGCACAAAAAATGCATCCGTGGTATTTGTGCACAGCTGCAGGCCTCACTTCAAATCATTAAAAATATTATCTGTACCCGCTCTGTACATTCTGGAAATAGTTTTTTGTTAAAACAAATCCACAATTGTTTCAAAATCACTTAAACAGCCGAAGGCATCAAAATATACTCTAAAACTTGCAAAACAGCCCTTTTACATAAGAATGTGCTGGCTATGACAACACAGATAGGTACCTATATCATGAAAATCAAAACAAACACAACAACTTGAGATTAATAATTTTGAAAAGATTACTAATTGACAAAACCTATTAAACAATTAATGAATTTTTCAATGATAAAATAACATGTGTTTGAGCATGGGCTGTATACTGACTTGTTTGTAATTTCCATATTTTAAATGTTGATAATGTTTATTGATTTTAGTATTATTGTAATTGATATTTGTATACCGTGAGGTGACACAAAGCGGACTATTTAAACACCTACATCTTGTTTTGATATAAATGAATTTGATCTGATGAGGCTCTTCGATGCTCATGCTGATTCAACTGCAAAGTATTACCTCTCCCCGCGCATGACAGCGGGTCGGTAAGGCTACCATACATTTATGTAAAACTCAATAAGAGCACGTTTGAGATTATACCTACAATGTAGGAAGCAAAACGGCTTTCGGTCTAAAACTGTTTTCTACCCCTAAACTTCAATGGATTAAAAAAAAAATGATCTCATTTTGTTAAAGAGAAAATAATAGATGACTGTACGTTTTCCATTTTGTATTTTCTGTCTTGACATTTTATAGAAATTATTATAATGTTTGATTTTTTTTTCTTATACCAAAATTTTGAAAAAAAAGAAAACGTACGAGCCTAGATATAGATCATATTTATAACGCCTCAAAAAATCATAAAAATCTATGAATGTAACAGCCGTTGGTTGGATCATTTTAAAAGTAAAGTTAGCAATTTACAGATTTTAAAACATATAGAAATTAGGGATCCGTATGAAGTTAATGAAAATGTAAAAATATTTTTTAAACAAATTGTAAATATAAATAATGAGAAAAAGCAGTTATAATCAAAAATAGACTTAGATTATATTCGTAAAATTAATACTAAAATTAGGTTACACAAATTAAATAAATTAGAGTTTACTAATAGAGTAATAAATAAAGTAGAGTGTAATAAAGAAGTCTATTTTAAAGAATTAAACAAAATACAATATTAAGGAAATATAATATGGGTGTTACGACAGAGATTAAAGAGTTTAAAAGCTAGTAGAAAGAAGGGAAATTAGGTAACGTAAATGTTATTCGTTCTAATTTTAATTAAGGTAGATGTGTCGCAGGTGCATTAAGAATCTTATTAACTTTATTTAACAAAAAATAACTCTATCACCAAAGGAGAAGAACTTATTTATATTACCATCTTACCGCTGCGCCAGGTGGGCGATTCTCACGCTTTCGAGATTCATCTCGATTCGAGATTTTTAAACGAAAAATGACTAAATATGCCATTTTTCCTTCAATATTTATATATTTATTATTTATTAATTAATATTTATTATTTATTTCGTTTAATGTTCGATATTTTTGAACGAAAAGTGGCATATTTAGTCATTTTTCGTTTAAAAATCTCGAATCGAGATGAATCTCGAAAGCGCGAGAATTGCCCACCTGAGCGTCGAGTCTACTTGCCGCGCCCCGCCTCACCTCGCGGGAAGAGCATCGCTGCATTGTTTGACCCCACTTGACCCTGTCCCGCACTACTACCACGAAGTGTCGTAGGCGTCCTCATGAAGTAAGCGCGTGCGCGTCACGAGTCACTACATTTGCTACGCCTTGATCGAACCATTCCGTGAGGACAGCTTTGTGTACTTACGACACTTAGACGCGATAAAATTTTATATTAAATTATTATAGAGAAATATGAGTGTCCAACGCACACCTACTAAAGATGCTACACTATCGGTCTCAGAGTCTAATATACCGTCAACTGTAAACAAGGACAATGAATTTGATATAAACTTCAGAAGCAAGAAACGGATACGTCCTGAATTTGGCGAAGATTTCTTCTCTTCCTTCAAGGACGAGATAAAATCCATGTTTAAAACTTTGATGGAAGAGCTGAATAGATTATATATACTTGAAAATCATATAACTGATATAAAGGGACATACGTCATTAATTCAGAAAAGTAGTGAGGATAGCGATAAGAAGGTGGAATCAGTTTCTCCCCAATCACAAGGCTAGAGAGCGAATATAGAAATATTAAGGGGAATTTGTTACACATACGGAAAACAAATATAGAATCAAGAGATGTGCCGAGAAGGGAAGGCAGAAGCGAAACAAAACAAGAGTCGATGGCTTTACTAAATAATACGTTTAAATTACTTGAAATTTCCAATAAAAATAGCGACGAAATTAGGGATATATACCGAATACCTAAAAAAAAACACGGACAAAATTCTACAGTTTTTGTAGAGTTTAACAATACTTTCGTTAAGTCAAGCGTTTTGAGCTGCCAAGGAGTTTAACCAACTTCACCCCAATAACCCTCTGAACTCCCAACACATGGAACCCTCTGAACTCCCAACACATGGGCCTAGATTGCCTCAAAACACCAATCTATATATCCGAAAATTTTACAGCATCAACACAACTATGCTTTTTATTGGCACTCTAATGAAAGAATTTTCCTACGAAAGGAAACGGGAAGCAAATATGGTTGAAAATCGAGGACGTACTTAACTCCTTGCAAATTAAAGAGTCTATATGACTATCATAAAAGTAGGGCCATTTCCACTTTTATGTTTCTTTTTATTTTTAGTAAGTTTTTCGATTTCTGTGTTTTTTATTTTTTTTTGTTATTATGAATTTGTTGATCCTTTTTAGTCATAATTATATTATTATATCTAAACTTATCCTACAGAAAAAAAAAACACTAGAAATACAAACCATTATTCATACAGAAGACAATACACACAACAAAACATATTCCATACTAACTCTAAACATACAACAATTTTTTTACTGTAGTGATTTTTTACACTTACTTAGAGTATCCAACAATCTACACATATATAATCAATAACTATAAGCCTATTTCTTTAAAAATAAATCTGCAACTCTATAAAAAATATGACACACGTCTTAATATATATATTTTACTATACTCTACTCCTAACATGAACTCTGGTCTGGTTTTGTCTGAAATGCTAAGTTTTGTATTATCGAATGTCATATTGTATTTAACTTTTAAATTTAATAAATTACACTATTTACGTCAATGCATTACAAGCATAGCTAATCCTGAATTAATTGACGACATCGATAATGCAGACTTTCATATCAGCACTAAATTAGCCAGTCCCGAGGCATGTATCCAATACCTGGGAGATGTAAAACCCAACTAATCGTATTATCTACAAATATCAGAAGCATTCTAAACCAGATAAATCCCATTTCGCACAACATATTTTAGATACAGACCACCAACTTATGAAACTGTTTATAGATGGGTTATTGAGTCTATTCAAAACATCGCAACGAGCTAGCCACTTGTTCGGTGTAGACTCATACCATCGGCTACGACGAGGTGGGATTAAAACCCCTCCGCTGGGTACCCTGGGGCCGTCTAGGCGGTCTCGGGCGCCGTAAGGCACCCGTGATGATACATACATACATACATATCAGAAGCATTCAAAGGAACTGTGACAGCTTCCTGGTATTTTTAAATCGACTAGGCTTGGAGCCCGATGTAATAGTTCTTACTGAATGTTGGTTAAAAAACAACAATTCAACTTCATGCTCCAAAACTAAAATAAAATAAATAAATAAAATAAACTTCATTTGCCACAAAATCAATTTAACAATAAGACATTTTGTGGTCCTCACACTAGGCTAAGCCTGTCCTGTGAGGCCTTACAGATTTATCCATGTAGAAGTTTTGACACTAGACAAGAAAAGAAAAAATAATATTTTGTTAAAGAAAATTAGTAAAGCCTAAATTTTAAAATATATAATAATAACTACACGACTTATTGCACTAAATGTCACAAGAATTAAAATGATGGTATTATTGTTCTGATAAAGTGTAACTATAAGGTGGTTACAGAAGAACCAACTTTCGCGGAGGGCCCTTGCCTTTTACTACATATTACATATTGATGGATATTTTTCTATTGTGGCTATTTACAGGAGATCATTTAAAAGGAGAGATGTCTTCTGTGATTCATTAGAAGCTCTTCTTAGAAAACCTATGCATGCGAATAGCTTTATCGTAGGACATTGATATTAAATTAAATTCACATGACCCACGTGCAGATCTGCATATACCTAGAGTTGGTAGGTCACTATGGCTACATACCCGGTCATTACTTGCCAACCCGAGGAACAAATTGCTTGGACCACATGATAATTAAATCCAAAACCCCTGCAAAAATAATAGTCTGTACATCAGATATCACAGACCATGACATTGTCATTCTCGGGCTAAACAAAGAACACCCAATACAACCACATACTATTAAAACAGGCATTAAGACCAACTTTATTTCTCTAGCCAAAGACATAAAGAACCTGAAATGGGGTATCATATATCAAATGAGCGATGTAGATCTCGCTGTAAAAACTTTTATTGATATGTTAAGCATATGCATTTTAAAAAATACCTATAATTGTAAAATTAGTAACTCAAAAATCACTTTTAAGCCTTGGATTACCCCTGGTCTACTACTACCTGGTCTGGTGCATTAAACGACGAGATTCCCTTCACATTAAAGCTAAGAAAAGTCCAAAAAATATAGATTTACAAAATAATTATAAAAAATACAGAAATATCTGCAACATTACTATACAAAATCTTAAAAACGAAGATGACAGAAATTTATTAGAGAAAAGTGTAGGAAATTCAAAAATACTTTGGAGGAATATCAAAAATATATGTAACATAAACTCGAATAAAATAAAATCTATTACAGAAAATATATCAAAGGCAGAATCACTCAATTATGTCAATATATATTTTGCAAATGTCTAGCTTCTTCTAGCAAAAGATATTCTTAATAAGACAAACACAACAAAAAAAGCCGGGACAAGTAGCCAATGTTAAACTACGAAAATTGGTTTATCATGGACTATGCGAATCAGTGTTATCCTACTGTAATGTATCACTGGGAGTTGCCCACAAGTATTTTTTTAATAACACTAGAACGTGCACAGAGTGCTATTCTAAAGAGGCTTATCAAAAACCAATGCGCTTTCCCACAGATGAGCTTTATCTGGAATGTAAAGTTTCTAGTGTTCGGCAACTCTTCATAGAAAACACCATCTTACGGTATCACAAAATAACATTAACTCAAATACATAAAAATGAACCTCGAAGGCGTTACCACTGGAAGTCTTGCAAAACCCGTACAAATTTTGGACAAAAATCCTTCGAATTTTTCGGCCCAAAGATGTATACAAAATTTAACTAATCAAATAATATACTATATCCGACCCGACACACATGTAAAATCAAAATACGAGAATGGTTTAACAATGCAAATTATATAGATACTGAAAATTTCTTGCAAATAATACAATAAATTTAACAATAATCACTTCTGCACATACACTAACTCATAACCCTTCACACAAACCACAAACACAATGACAAAAAAAAATAAAAAAAATCATACACACACCCAAATACATGAAAATAATAAATATATATATTTTTTTAATTTAATATTTTTGTTTTCTCTCGTTTGTTTTGCAATTTTTTTATTTTGTTAATTTTGTCTTTATCTTAAATTGTATTTTATGTTAATTATGTGCTACCTATGTGCAGCTTATAAATGTATGCAACAACAGGACGAATGAAACTAGCTCCCACAACACAGGGAATCCTAGTGTGGGAACTATGGTCGCCACGTACAATAACTGTATTTTATTTGAACAATAAACATATTTTACTTTACTTTTTATTTAGTCATTACTATGTGTTATCTTGGAGCAATTCGTAGTTATTTTAATTTATTTAAGTTTTATAGTAGTCTTTATAAGGTATAAGTAGACAATTGTGTGTTGATTGAAATAAGAATTTGAAGTGAGCGTTATTGGTAAACTTAATTGAAGGATGTTTAACAAATAAAATGTTAAAAAAGAGTTATAAGTACATACTGATTATAAAGAATATTGGATGTGGAATAGTGGTAGGTATTTTAGAATGTTAGTAGAGTTGAGAAAAGGGGAAGAGTTTATAAATAAAGGTAATGATTATAAATAAAGGAAGAAGTTGACAATATAATTATTATTAGAATAGTTAATATAATATTATTAATGTTTAATAAAAAATTGTTAATGTTATTAATGTTTAATAAAAAATTGTTGAATAAACATAAGGATGCGTTACACCGGTTGCACATGTGCCGGGTGCTGTTTTATATGGTTCGTACTGTGCAGCTAGTTTTATATATTTTATGATGGGGTGGAGAAACCTTATTGCACATCATGGTCGAATTGAATTTATTTATACGAAGAAGATTTAGTTCTCATGGCGCTCCTTGGTAGGGAGGATTTATGGAGAGGAAAATAAGTTAATGAAGCTTATTCGAAAAAATCTTATAAAAATCTGTTTAATTAAAGCTATGAAGACTGCAGACGTATAACTTAAGCGGTATTAAATACTAGCCCTCTTACATCGATATTATAAATAATATAAATCATTGACGACTGCCTGTATTCCACAAAGCTATTCTAAATACAAATTTCGAAGAAGGTAATACATTGAAAAATTGAATTTACGGTGAAAATGTACACGGTCAAGGAGAGTGACTACAGTTCCAACAAGACTATGATTTTTTTATTGCAAATTATCTAGAATTTGCAGCGGCCGCAGTATGTTAGATCATTTTAAAACTAAAGCTTCAAAAGGTTTTTGATTTTATGTCAAATTTATGTTTAGTGGCACTTCGGATTCTGCTACAGAAATAAAGTAATGGTTTTCGTTTATTATCTTTTTTATTATATTTATTATTTTATTTGGTGGCCGGGTTGGTTAGACCTTGGACTTAAAAACACTTAGGTCCCTGGTTCGAATCCCTGTGTGTACCAATGAGTTTTTAATTAAAAAAATTAAGTACATTTATTTGACAACACCACTATAGTGCCTCGGAGAGCAAGTTTAGCTGTCGGTCCCGGTTTCACTATACCAACTTGAGAAACTGTTTATAGATGGGTTATTGAGTCTATTCAAAACATCGCGACGACCTAGCCACTTGTTTGGTGTAGACTCATACCATCGGTTACGACGAGGTGGGATTAAAACCCCTCCGCTGGGTACCCTGGGGCCGTCTAGTATGTATGTGTATCTATTCTATTATAGTTAATTTCCTTATTTAAGCAATCTACATCACACCTACCTTCCATATATTTACAAGCCCCCTCGTTACATCCATAGATTTTTATGATTTTATAGTTAGGACCAAAAGGTCGTGAATGTATGGGGAATGTTTGATCAGACGCTGCTAAGTGTGAAAAGTTAAAAGATAGATAGACATTACTTACAGACGTTACTTTTACATTTATAATATTAGTAAATAAGCACCTATGCATATAACATCGAGTGATCCATTTTTATTTTGGCCATGGATGCACTGCACCCACTATTTAGCTTTTACGGGTACCAGCACCCGAGCCCAGCAAGCACCCACGGAGTCGGCGCCCTTGATCATCACGGCAACAACTTGTGTAGCGGGCTGACTCGTCGCTTTCCAAAACAATTTCAAACCCCCCCCCCCCCCCCCCCCGAAATGTTCGGAAATAGATAAATAGATACTGGGGTAGTACAGAACAGGTGACGATGTTGATTTTTTATGTAAACATACATTAGGTTATTTTATGATAATGATGGCGTTTTTTTTTTGCTCGTTCAAAAATTTGGACCAAAAAACCCCCGATATCAAATCCTGGCTACGCCCATGCAACCAAGGACCAACAACTGTGCATGTCAGCGGACATCCAAGGACCAAAATCTGTGCATGTCAGCTGACATCCAAGGACCAAAAACTGTGCATGTCAGCGGACATCCAAAGACCAAAATCTGTGCATGTCAGCTGACATCCAAGGACCAAAAACTGTGCATGTCAGCGGACATCCAAGGGCCAAAAACTGTGCATGTCAGCGGACATCCAGGGACCAAAAAAACAAAGCTCTACCATAAGTTTTTGCTGTTTATTGTAATTGGTAGTACCTATAGATAGGGATCAACCAATAGAATCGATTTAGATTTCAAATAAACCAAACATTGGTTAATCCCAATAACGCAGCAACAACTCGTGGCAGAGCTACACGACGCGACGCGGCGATAAAAGAAAAGTAATACAAACGTACTTTGACGTCACGGGATTTTGTAAAGTATCATTGATGATTTTGGAAGTTGTAACGAAACTCCTAAAATAATAGAATAAGTTTATACTCTGAGGTATACACGATCGCTAATAAGTTTATGCTCGGCGGTATACACGATCGCTAATAAACTTGTAGTTATAAAATAACTTGGTATCATCCATAGTTGAGACTAGGTACCCTATCTAGTTTGGCATACCTCAGTGGCGGACTTTCCTTAGGCCGATTAGGCCCGGGCCTAGGGCGGCCAAATCATCATCAGGGGCCGAATATCTGCTCCCAAACCTAAGTAGCCTGGTGAGAAAAATTATACAAAAGAACCGAACTCAATGTTGTATTTCGCACAGAACAATTTTGCATTTCTACGCTGCAAAGATATTAGAATGGGGCTGCCGAAACTACTAGTCCGCCTCAGCATACCTAGATACCACAATACCTTAGTACGTAGGTTAGTTTACACTAAAACTACCTATATTTTTTGGTTGTTTCGATTCGTTTATTTATTATTATTTAGTGGCCTCGCGTGGCTTCTCTATGTGATAAGCCTGACGGTACGATGACCTCACCGCGGTGATGCTCACGTGGTAAATGCCCAGCGCGAGGGTTATCGGTCCCGTGCGCAACCACATTTGTCGATAGTGTGGACAGCGAGGGACGGTTTTATCATCAACCGTCAGTTGACCCTAAATAATACAAAAACAATGATTAGTTAAGATTACGCCGCGACGGGAGCGCGACCAATACATTCCTTATATATCCCATGAAAGATGTAGGTAGCTCCGAGTACATCTTTCATAGTACGATATTAAACTAATCTCCATGTATTTTTTTAACCTTGCACCTATGTATACTGTTAGGGGGCGTCCATAAATTACGTAAGATGTTTAAGGGGGGAGGGGGACGAGTCAAATCTCATCTAATCTTACGTTGGTGAGAGAGGGGGTCTCGGCAAATATCACGCAATTTTTTTTCTGATTGATACAAAAAAGTATAAGTGAAAACAACATTTACACGTTTTTAGACGTTTGAGATCGCGAAACCTTTTACTGGCTTCTTAAGTGTAATCGTAATAAGATTAAGATCATTCACTAATTCGCGTTTATACGTAACCCACTATTTGTAAAATCTCACGTGAGCTTGGGGGATGGGGAGGGGTTAAATAAAATCTCACGACATTTCACCAGGGGGGGGAGGGAGGGACAAAAAAATTAAAAAAATACACCTCACGTAATTTATGGACGTCCCCTTAGTAGGTATACTATTAAATAGTAAATTAATTTAATTGAGTACTATAATTTGGTTATACTTCTTATAGGGATCACTTGCTTTGTGAAAGTTTGAATTATGTGACCACGGGTGCCTTATCCGTGATGATATATACATATACCTATACAATTGATTATGAATTTAAAGTTGTCCAATAAATTATACTATTAGGGTGTTGACAAATTCATGTCTTGCCCATTACTAGGGCATGCAATATTCGAAAAAAAAAATTTTGTATAGGTATTATTCGAATAGTAAAAATAAAAAAGTTTTATAATAAAAATATCACGGGTGCCTTGTTGTGGCTCCCGAGAACCATTTGAACGTCCTCAGGGTACCCAGCGGAGGGATTAACCCGTCCTCATTCGCCGATGGTATTCGGAGGCAACACCTAACAAGTGGCGAGATTGTTACTGTGTTTATAATGGTATCTCGTTGTATAAAGCGGTCACCCATCCCAAGTCCGGCCTTGTTATCGATTGCGTAGTGACCACTAGACTGGGGCCGCGTGAATGATGTATTTTAAAGCCATCCGAGTTGTGCGAACATCTCATCATGTAACCGCAAGCAACATTCCAACCAACTCTTTCAAGACTTTTTAATTCAGTAAATATTTTATGAGTGATGCACAGACCAGCAAAAGGGGGCTGGGTTGGAGGAAAAAGGAATGTGATGGATATTAAATCTTTCCTTAGAAATGACGAAGAGCATGGTTACAGGGTTCACGCGATGACACTGAAAGCACAGAATGAATGGCTTACTATGGGGGACGTTTGTATTCTTCTAGCTATAATATGTAATGGCACATTCTCGTGTACGGTTGGTCTTCGCATATAACACAATATAATCTTGTTGCTTTCTTCCAAATTACCGTAAGATGGGAGGAAGCAACAGACAAGACATGTACATTGTGTGATATTGCTGTCATATCATACATATACCTACCGCCAGACATATACTTACTTGTTGGGTGCAAGACGGAAAAAATGATTATTCGCACCAACCTGATAAAGTTTTAGAAATTACTCGTAAAGCTCTTCTGGCTCTAGCAAGTCTCAGTACTAATAGAGCCAGAAAAGGATTATCGATCGACTAATGAAAAATTAACTACTTTTGAAATGGAAGTACCACTGAAGAAACATCAAAGTAAACCTGTCTCAATCCTGGACTGGAAAATAGTCGTGGAAATATTTAAAATACTTTACAAAATTCCGGACGAATTAGCACTTTCAGCCTATAGACCAGGCATACTAGTATACTCTCGGTGCTTGAAGAAAGTAATACTTGTGGAAATTACCGCTTCGTGGGAAACAAACATTTCTAAGGAAATAATTCAAGTCAGTTTATCAAGTCAAATAATAACATTGATCTCACAAATGAAATAACTAGAAACGGTTTTAAAACTCAACTTTATGCAGCGGAAGTCGTGCAAGAGGAATTCCAGAAAGTCTTTGCAAAATCTATTGAAGGAACTTCCAAGATCGACCATTGAAACCTTTTTGGAACGTGTTTCTAAGATGGCACTCACAGGATCATTTAGTATTTGGATAGAGAGGGTAGTGAACACAGTAAAGAGAGAGTTGAATTCGGAAAGGCCTTTAACCCTGCTTCGCGGTCACAAGTCCGGGAATACTGCAGTTCTCTCCTGTTCCCCAATCACGCGACCCGGCCGGCGACACCCGCACGGAGAATCCATCGATAGCTAGGAACATTGCCTCACATTGTGATGATTTAATCCGTTTTATATTACTTTATCAGACGGGCACGATTGAAAATTTTAATATCCTAAACGAACAGTGAAATCAGACTCAAAACAGTGACGTTTCTAAGGTTTAGGAAGTTGGTCGACTATTCGAAAATTTATAATCGAATATTCGTTTGATAAAATTATTCGAGAATCCAAATGCAAGCCCTTCTCATGACCCAAATAGGGCTACAATATAATATTTGTAAAATAAAATACGAGAAAGTTTATTTTTTATATTTTTTTATAAGTACTTATTTACTAAATAGGTACTTTACTACTTTATTATAAAACTAAATAGTATTTAGTTTTATAATAAAGTAGTAATATTATAGTTACAAGTAAAAACTCGAAAGTTAACAACCCGGAGTTACTGCTAAACAAATAATAATAATTCAATCAATTTACAAAAAAAAACATGCAGAGAACTATTTGAAACAGGTCCGTCTAGCACGAGGGCACAATTTAGACTGATTATTAATTACTTACCAACCCATATAACGGTCATTTTAATTAAAAAAAAACAACTTTATTATATACTAATTAGTAAATTAAACACAAGGTAAACTACTTCAGAGTTTTTTTCAATCAAATTGGACCAGTATTGTAAGTAAAAAAAAATATTGAAATTTAAAAAGAGTAGTTTTTAGGATTAAAAACCAACTATTAATCATATTATAAAAAAAAAACCTAGATCCGGTAGTAAGAGACTTGAAAAATATGTAATATATATTTGTTTCCAGTTTATAGTAGATACTAACAGATTCGTAATAAAACTGTAAAGAAAAACAAATTTAGGTGCACCATACCACAGAAGAAATAATAGTACAAGTACAGAAGCCCCACTCCGAAAAATCAATTAAATAAATAGCGACTCTTGCACCGACACAATAAAGCTCAGTTCAGATCGCACAGCGCTAATGGCCTACATTCATATTCACCTAAAGTTGCCTCTCATTCTATCGTGCAGTTCTTTACTTTTCTGACGACGTTAGGGTTGTCTTCTTTTAAACAAAACCTGGTTTGGTACTTGGTAGTAAGTACGTAGATCATAAAACAATTTTATTTTAGGATGTCTGCTGCATAGGTATTTTAACCTAAAAAGATACGGAAGCCATAAGGCACACTACATTGTCATGAAACTAAATATTGCTTTTCGGTGTATAGGCACGAAAGAAATAATAATAGGTACATGTAGTATAGGTGGAATGATAGAAGTGCGAATAATACCTTTAAAGGAAACAGATTGCAAGAAAAACTTACAAAGACATTGCCTCGGTAGGTATATTTGCTTAGTCTATGTTATTTCTTATTAAGCAACCTACGTGCTTAATTGGGAAAATAAATAAGTAAGTTTACTTATTAAAACTGCATAATATTTCTAGTAATAGTTCATGGTAGTGCACTAACGTTTACAAGGTCAGGTTTAGTTTTGTTTTATAAGTAAATGTACAGTGTGTTCGTTTACTACTGTTTTTCGCTTAAAACGCTTAGGCTTTAAGCGAATCTAATCAGCCGTCATGGTACACAAAGCGAAGCAAAGTAATCGCAGCATTTGCAGTAGTACTCGAACAGTTTTATGTTCATAAATAAAAATCATATAAAATTCATAAGAGAATACAAAATAGAGTATAAAAACTGTTAAATGAAAGGGAGGGAACAATATTAATAAACAAAAAAAAAGTATTTGATACACAATTGTGACCACAGACAATTTACTTTGATTGCACTACTCGTATTTTCAAAGCGTTCGCAGCGAATTCGATGACGTAATTTGCTTTTTTTCTGTGACGTCGTCAAAAATCCAAAGCAAAGCGAAGTACTAAAAAAACACCTGTCAAGTAAATTAAGCTAGCTTTGTAAGCCTTTTAAGCAGTACTCAAACGTACCAGTAGTACTATACTTATCAAACAAAACTAAACCTGACCTTGTAAACATAACTTATAAATACCTATAGTAATTAAATATCTAACAAAGTACGTAAATACGAGAGACTTAGACAACTATAACAAAGCGACAACATTTGGTAAGCAGCGGCGTAGCGTGGGTTAGTGGCGCCCGGGGCGGAGAGAAAACCGCCAACCTCAACTAATTTATAGTAGTTCGTAAGTAACGCCACTGTCAAAAAGATTCTCAGCGTTATAGTAATATTTGGAACCGATGCACCTAAACTTTAACAACAGAAAAATTGGAGAAGTTCAAGCGCCCGCGCAAAATTTCTGCTTCTTTATTTGGGGCACGCTCGCTGAAATTCTTGTCAATATAATACGGTGTTTGGTCCGCTTTGCAAACGTAATCAGGCTTCAACAGGTCTGATGGTGTACTAAAGGAAAAATTAGCGCCAAGTTAATGAAGCTGTTAAAAAGTTGTTATAATTTTCTGGATGATCCCGTCTACATACATAAAAATTTCACGCTTAGTTCCAACTCGTACGGCAAACCAGCACCTGCTGCCTCATCGCCGTGAATACGTTGTTTCTTTCTTGTCTAGCGGGGCACGATCTCAATGCCCAGTTCTTCAAAAACTTCTTTACAAACTTGCATCCAGCATTAACAAGCTCATTCCTGTTCTCCGCCAAGATAATCTCTAAAGCCTTCACCCTAGTTGCACCAGCATTAATATTGAGTCCTTTATTCTGTAAATAAACCTGAGACCTATCGTGAACTTCCACAGGAATGGCATCCCATAATCCAAGATAGCATACAAATGCAAAGAATTACATGGCAGTCAAAGAGGACTATTTTTTTGTTTCGCGTTTTCTGCATATCTGTCGAAAGCTGTTATGCCAGAACGTCTAGGATTTTCACATAATTATTCTTTATCACAATAACTGATTAATATCTGGCACTCCAACGAGTATCAATCAAGCTCTTCACTCTTTGTTTCGTCACAAAAGTTTAAAAGTCAGGACGTCTCAGCGATGAGTCGATGACGAGAAAAATGTGAAAACGAATTTTGTTTCCAAGCTTAATCTTCGTAAGGTGTTCGCACAATTCTTGGTCGTACTTTGCTAAAAGTATCACGAGCCTCTGTTCCCACTTTCAACGCTTTCGGAAAGCGATTCAAAATTTCCACTTAGCGCTTAATTTTGCTTAGCCAAAAATATAATTACGACAAGCAATCTTGTCAAAATATCATTCCACATTTCTTCTTTGCGTACAATTATTAGCTACGTTTTATTAATCGTTCTTTCCTTAATGATTCTCCTTTCTAATTCACTTCACTTAAATAAATTGTTATTGTGTACTTTGCTAGACTCATATTCATACACCTTTGGATTCATCTTCCTATATAAGTTAAAGCCGTTCATGGTGATGAACCCTGAACTACTAGCCTAAAGGCTATAGGCTAGTAGTTCAGGATTAGCAGAAGAAAAAAGTCGACAGCAAAAGCACCAACTAAGACCCTAGGATTGTTTCACCATTTGGTAGCCCTCAACCGTTAATTTCCTCATTTCCTCTTTTGCCGAGGTTCCTGTGCGACTGACTTCTACGAATTTACTATCCATGTGCTATACAGCAACTGAGCCTTGCTATACTAGGAAAGTTTTAAACCATGATCACAGCTGGCCATTCATCTACATCTGTTTAATCGGTACGAGACTCTGGAACAAGATCAGGTTCAGCTTCTAAAATATCAGCTTCTCCAGGTGACTGAGATCTCAATTGATTAGAATCCTTTAAATGGGTACGAGACTCTAACAAGATCAGGTTCAGTTTCTGAAAGATCAGCTTGTCCAAGTGGACAACTGATAGCAAAAACCAAGCGGAGCTCTGGCCGCCCCCTTCGCGAATGCCGCCCGGGGCGGACCGCCCCCCTCGCCCCCGCCTCGCTACGCCGCTGTTGTTACATAGGAAAGGTGGCGAATAATGAAAATTCTTAATATTAATTCTTATAAATAGACTACTGGACACACGTTTTGATATTTTTTTAGTGTACCTGCCTAATAATCTTCTATAACTCTGTGATAATAACCTATAGGTAGGCGTGGATTTATTTACCTTTTGAGGTCCATTGGAAGTATGAAAATCGTAATGTCCGGATCCTTGTTACTATTAAGCAACCGAAATGTGGCACAATAAGCTTTAGACCTCATAGTTGATATTAAATATCGCGACGAGGCGCGTTAGTGAGTATCATACAAACGAGCGACTCGGCCGGTGCGCAAAAATAAAACCCATCCGTGGGTACGGCCGGGTACTTGTAGCTTCATACCTAAAGCGCGGAGACCCCTGACAATACGTCTATTCCTATTTAGTCTGTGGGTGCACCATTCACCTTAAGGTAGACTGTCGAAGCAAGCGTCAATGACGCGACGTTTATAGCTTTACGCCCTGCGTTCCGAGAGCTAGCGCGGGCAGTTTTTCGTGCTGACTTCAAAAACCAGCGCGACCGCCCGTTTCAACACAGCCATGTAATTTTTTTAATGCAGCACGAAAACGATCGGTGTGGATTTTTGATGCCACTTTTTGACAAGAAGTACTATTTTGAATTAAATAATTGAAATTAAAAATATGACTACCTTATCATTATATAATAAATCAATATTTTCAACTCAAATATTTATTTCATGTAAATCTTTACAGATATTTATGAATAGTTAAAAAAAAAGTTATAAAATGTTTAAACAATAAGGTCTAGAGTGCGTTTGATTAGGCTGCTATACAGGGTGAATTTGAAAGGATGTACTTTGGGCTAATATGAGGTTCTGCTGATCAAATCCAACAACTTTTCCCATGGAACCATGTGTGGCAAATGAAAAAAATTTTTGGCTTCCCCATACAAATTGGTCATTTTAACATTACTAGTTTGTATGGAGAAGGCAATTTTTTTTTTCAAATGCGGCACATGGTTCCATGGGAAAAGTTGTTCGTATTGATCAGTAGAACCTCATATTAGCCCAAAGTACATCCTTTCAAATTCACCCTGTATATATATATATATATATATATTTTATTAATTAATCTATAATGGTTATATAGGTATTAATTAATAAAAGGTGTCATTAAATAAAAGTATTAAAAAAACCAACCAACCGAACGCACGCTACATAACCAATTAGTGTAAGACTAGGTGGTTAGCTGATTCCATTGACCTTCCGATTATCATTTGCCATACAAAGGCGTGGATACGGTTGGTGAGGTCGGTCGCCTCGGTGGCACCCGACCGACCTCACCAACCGTATCCACGCCTTCAATATTAGTTCTTATATTATCATTATATTGGCTGTAGATATTTTTAAATGACCATCAATCGCATTAACATAGTTATATGGATCGGTATCTTTAAGGGCGTAAACACTAGTTGTAAAGTCGATCCCTCCGGAGACACCCCGGAGGAAAAGCCACCAGCAAGTAAAAAACTCTGGTGCTTCACACAAACTAATAGAGGAACATAGCCACTGAGTTACGCTGTAAAGTTGCACCTGATTGGCTGATATAAAAAAAATGTTTTGTTTGAAATCGGCTCGCGACTTTATCTCTTGTCTTGGTATTAGCCGTGCTACGGGTGCAGGCAATCGGCTCGCGACTTTATCTCTTGTCTTGGTATTAGCCGTGCTACGGGTGCAGGCAATCGGCTCGCGACTTTATCTCTTGTCTTGGTATTAGCCGTGCTACGGGTGCAGGCAATCGGCTCGCGACTTTATCTCTTGTCTTGGTATTAGCCGTGCTACGGGTGCAGGCAATCGCATCGCGACTTTATCTCTTGTCTTGGTATTAGCCGTGCTACGGGTGCAGGCAATCGCATCGCCTTTGTCCGCCCACCGTATCTCGATAGCTCCTATTAAAGTTTTATATTATAAAATAAATAAATAAGCTTTTATTTCCAAAATTATTAGTTACATTATAGGTACATTATTTTACATGGTGCATAAAAATATAAGTTATAACATAAAAAAAAATATATATGAGTATTTATAATAGTAATAATAGTATATTAGTTAATTATAGAATATAATTTATATATATATTTCAATTAATTACTTAATTTGAATTATAATTTCAGTATACATCCTAATTCATGTCATTTAAATATAAATAGTCACCTTTCTTTCTCCACTATTCCATTACTACCTAATCATTACTATTAAATATTTATACATTAATTTTGGGAGCCCAGTGTTGGGCAAAGAACTCCTCCATATCTCTCCACAGTCTTCGGTCTCCCGCGAGTCCAAAACGGTCCAGCAGTTTTAGCGTCACACCATCGGCGCCTTGGTCTTCCTCTTGGTCTCGTCGAGTCCCTAGGGTACCAATGTAGTATTCTTTCACTCCAGCGTCCATCTGTGGTCCGGGCAATATGTCCGGCCCATCTCCATTTGAATTTGCATGCCATTTTTGCAGCGTCTAAGACATCCGTTTTGTTTCTTATAGTTTCGTTTCTTTCTCTATCGCTGAGTTTTAGACCTAGCATGCTCCTTTGAGTGGATCTTTGGAATACCTGAATTTTGTGCATGGTATTTTCTGAGGGGCCCAGGTTTGACAACCATATAGTAATATAAGGAGTATCACTGAGTCCATAGTTTTTTTTTAAATAGATAATGGTAGACGATTGTATTGTAATAGGTGCCTTTGTCATGACACATGTTTTACTATAGTTCATTACTAAGCCACATTTTCTACTTTCATTATTTAATGTATTTAGCATAAGTTTCACTCATAACAACTATGTCGTCGGCGAAACGGAGATGGTTTAAGTATTCACCGTTGATGTTTAATCCCAAATCGGTCCAATTTAGATTTCTGAAGATGTTTTCTAGTAAACAAGTAAATAGTTTTGGAGAAATAGGATCTCCCTGTCTCACTCCCCGTTTGATCTTGAAGGGGTATCCCTTTCTCTCCAGTTTAACCATCGCCTTGCTACTGTGATATAGCTTTTGTAAGATCTTAATGTACGTTATATGGATACCTTGGCTTTTTAGTGTTTTCCACACTTTGTTGTGTGAGATTGAGTCGAATGCTTTTGAATAGTCTACGTATCCCAGGTATAATCCTTTTTCGTATTCTACATACTTTTCAATAACTTGATTGAGTACAAAGATGTGGTCTATTGTCGAGTATTTTGCTTGGAAGCCCGCTTGTTCTCTAGGTTGTTTGGAAGCCCGCTTGTTCCCTAGGTTGTTTGGAAGCCCGCTTGTTCTCTAGGTTGTTTGGAAGCCCGCTTGTTCCCTAGGTTGTTTGGAAGCCCGCTTGTTCTCTAGGTTGTTTGGAAGCCCGCTTGTTCTCTAGGTTGTTGTTCCTCTAAATTATTCGTGATTCTTTTAAGGATTACACTTGTGAAAAGTTTGTACAATAATTGTAGTAGGCTTATGGGCCTATAGTTGTCTATGTTTTGTGGATCACCTTTTATGTAGATTAGTGTTATTGTTGCAGTTTCCCATTCTCTTGGCAAAGATTGACTTGATATAATTTTATTGAACAGATCCGTTAATATGAGTGTAAGGGGTTCGCTTATGGCTTTTAAGACTTCGTTTGTTATTCCATCTTCACCAGGGCTTTTTGATTTTTTTTAACATTGAGATAGATTTATATACTTCATCTTCTAAAAATGTTGGTATGTTTTCATCATCCAGAGGGTGTATACACTTCTGCTTTTTCATCTGATTCGTATAGTCTTTGGTAGAATAACGAAGCTATATCAACCATGTTTTTTCTGTTTGGCACACGTTTCCTTTTACATTTTTAAGTGTTGGGATCCATTCTTTGTTGGTGTTTAGACGTTTTTGAGCTTTCTTAAAAGAACCTTTGTTTCTTATTTCTTCTTTGAAAATTCTTAATCTATTCCTTTTAATATTCTTTTTATTTTTTTTTGTTTATTCTTAAGTAGTAATTACTTAGTTTTCTCTTTTCGTATTTTGTTTTTTATTTTTTTATTGTTATTTAAGTTTTACATTATAGATAGTTATGTTACCTCCAATATTCGAGATTCATAATTATATTTATAAGTCGTAAAACTAGGAATTCGTATTCTAGATTATAAAAATATTAATTTCAATAAATATTAATATTTTGCTTTGTTAACATGTCACATAAATAATTGTTATAGAAGGACTTTTAAACGTGCCTGGCTTAAAGCTATTAAATTAGAAATGGTATATCATTACAAAATGAGCACAAGAAGGTCCGTCTACTTTGTAAAACACATTAACGTAGCGGAAAAGCGATAAGACCAAAAATATAATATAAGGGTCGTTGCGTCTTTGTCTGTTCTTAAGTTAACACATCGTTACAGTGGTTTGTAAAATTAAGTCTTAAATATAAAATATATTCTAACACTAGTGAAGAATATTATTTACATCGAGACGTTTAACACCAGTAAGCGGTCGAACACGCAGCTTGAATCAGCAGCGCGACTCACCCCCACATTTCTAGATCTATTTAAATTACTATAATATATACGTATAAACTGTTTTCGAGAGTCATCACGAATTGTCTCTCACGTAGGCTTGAGCCGGATTCCGAAAAGGCTATAGTACCATAGACCACATCCACACATTGAGGCAGATTATATAAAAAAACCGATGAATATAATCAGCCCTTGTGTCTAGCTTTCGTGGACTATGAGAAAGCCTTCGATTCGATAGAAACATGGGCGATGCTTCAGTCACTCTAGCGGTGCCAAATTGACTACCGCTATATCGAAGTACTAAAGTGTTTGTACAAAAACGCCACCATGTCAGTTCGCCTCCAAGACCCATCCAGCTACAGCGAGGAGTGAGACAGGGAGACGTAATCTCCCCGAAACTTTTTACTGCGGCATTGGAGGATGTCTTCAAACTCTTGGACTGGAGAAGATTTGGCATCAACATTATTGGCGAGTACATCACTAAGCTTCGATTTGCCGACGATATCGTAGTCATGGCTGAAACCCTGGAGGACCTCGGCATAATGCTCAATGATCTCAGTGGGGCTTCTAAAAAAGTGGGCCTAAACATGAACGAACTCCCATGTTATATATACCCACTCCTGTAAAAATAGGGAGCTCCGCACTCGAAGTTGTTGACAATTATATATACCTAGGATAGTCAATCCAAACAGGTAAATCCAACTTCGAGAAAGAGATCTCTCGTCGAATCCAACTCGGCTGGGCAGCATTCGAGAGGCTACGTAATATCTTCTAGTCCCAAATACCAAGGTGTTTAAAAACCAAGGTGTTCGAGCAGTGTGTGTTGCCAGTGATGACTTACGGATCAGAGACGTGGTCGCTTACTATGGGCTTCATGAAAAAGCTCACAGTCACACAAAGGGCGATGGAGCGCGCTATGCTCGGCGTTTCCTTGCGGGATCGTATTCGAAACGATGAGATCCGCAAAAGGACCAAAGTAACCGACATAGTCTCCAGAATCGCCAAACTTAAGTGACAGTGGGCAGGCTACATAGCTCGCAGAACGGACGGCCGTTGGGGCATTAAGGTTCTCGAGTGGCGACCGCGTGCTGGAGGATGCAGCAGAGGTAGGCCCCCCACAAGATGGACCGACGACCTGAAAAAGGTCGCGGGAAGCCGATGGATACAGGCAGCGCAGAACCGGTCGTTGTGGCGATCCTTGGGGGAGGCCTATGTCCAGCAGTGGACGCGTGAAAGGCTGGTATGATAATGATGCTGCTTTAAATTTTCTTATAAAACAACTGTCTAGCAAAAACTCAGCACTTGGCAAAAAAATTGAAAGTTTTTATTGTGTCGTATAAAGCAACGACAAAGTGATAATTTAACTGGTGTTGAAAAAAAAAAAAAATAATAATAACTGTAAGTTATATAAGTTTTATTTTTATTTTAGCCCAATTAGAAATCACAAAGTCTAATCCCGGGATAGGCCCAGGATCCCGGGATTACGCAACTAAAATCCCGTATTCCCGGGATTGGTAAACGTGCTCGGGATTGTATTCTCTAGTGGTGGCCGAGTTGGGTTATACCCTAGACTTAAAAACACTTAGGTCCCCGGTTCAAATAGGGATGCGCGATCCGGTTCGTCGATCCGATTTTAAGGATCGTATCGGATCGTAATATTCAGGAAATCGATCCGGATCGGATGACAATAATTTAAAAACAATTCTATATATAAGGAATAATTTGATAAAATATTCGCGATATATTAAAAAGGTTATTTGTAATGTTTAAATGGGTGTAAAGGCATGATGACGTTGCAAATGTCTTGAAACGTTTGCGTATTTTATTTTTACAACGGTCAAACATAATTTACATTCTCCGCCTTCTGGTACCTTTGTAAACTAACTCCATACAATGGATTTTACAGGAGGGACTATTTTTTAACTAAGCAGTTTTATAAAAACAAAACGTCCTTATGTCTGAGACAGTAACAAATAGAAACTAATCTAGTCACATATTTATGTTTACTTACCTACAAAATTTGTTAATAATAAAATTAAATAAGATTTGCGTATACTTACCCGCAAAAGAAGCCGCCAAGTTAGGAACTTAACGTAAACAAAAGATCAAGGTCGGTTTATAACAAAAAATCCAAAGTACCCTACTCAAATGTAGTAAATACGAACTTCATACGATCCGATCTTTAAAGTTTTGTATCGATCCACCAAAAAATCGTATGGTCCCGATCCGATCCAAAAATCGCCGGATCGTATGCTCTCGATCCGATGCATCTCTTCTTCTATAAGCATTTTTCAATATTTTTGTCGCACTCTGTTACACTACCCAGTGTTAAAGTGTTACGTTTCCGAACACGGCCCCGGTATGTACCATGTACCCAGAAACGCTGACTAGTGATCAAGGTCGTCAATTCGAAAGTGAACTATTTGCCAAACTAATGAACACCATAGGGATCAACAAGACTCGTACGACACCTTATCATCCACAAGCAAACGGCATGGTCGAGCGATGGCACAGAACGCTCAAGACTGCATTGAAAACCAAACTATCGGAAAGAACAGAATGGATGACCCAACTGCCCACGGTTTTATTCGGACTACGAGCTGCCGTACGATCCGATACCGGCGTCAGTGCGGCAGAACTAACATACGGCCACAACCTTCGGCTGCCTGGTGATTTCTTCGCTATACAACAACCTGAACGAGATATGGACCACAATTACGTCAGTCAATTACGGAACATCATAAACGCACTCAAACCATCTCAGGCACAAGCACAATCACACGATAATAATCTGCCAATATTTGTGCACCCAGCCTTACATACATGTGAACAAGTATTTATAAGAAACGATGCCGTAAAAAAACCATTGCAACAACCCTATGAAGGCCCGTACGCAGTAATCAAACGGAATGACAAAACTTTCATTCTGCAATTACCCACACGCAAAGCGACTATTTCTATCGACCGTCTCAAACCTGCGTACATCGTCAACGACTACCAGTCTGCATCCAGCAGCAGCACTCACTCTTCAAGCAACATCAATCATTCTTCAAGTAACAACACAGACAGAACAAGCAGACCAACGGAACCAGCATCTATCTTAAAATCAAGTACCACGGTTACCAGATCTGGACGCATAAGCAAACTGCCGGTACGCTTCGCTTGAGGGGGAGCACTGTAGCAGCACAACTGACAAAGTGAAAGAAACAAGTGAACGTCCTGAAAAGGACAAGTTTCGCAACAGTAAAGAAACAAGTGAACGAGTTGCGCAACAGTAAAGAAACAATTGAACGTCCTGAAAAGGACGGTTATTCTTAATGTTCTCAAAAGAACATAAAATTATTGTGTGGGTAGTTCATAATTTTCTCTCGCAAAGAAGATCCATCTCGTGACTGATGTGGTAGCGCCGTGCACCAAGTTGAGGATTCAGCGTCGCCGTGTCGTTTTGAGACCGCTCGATCGCCCCGACAGCCGCCAATTCACCCGCAGCGTAGTTGGCGTTCACAGCTGCACACAGCTTCACATGGCTCCTCTCGTCTCGACGGCCGCCCGGTAAAAGAGCGCGCGCACACGCCGTGCTCGACTATATGCGACACCCGCGCCATCGAGTACTGCGGAGGGGAGGCTACGTCATCGGCATTAAGGCGGGGACGTTTCTTATTGGAAAACTATTTTAAATTATTATGTTTTGTTTACATTTGTTTTTAATAATTTCCTTTTATAAAATCATATATAAATACGGAAATTAAATAAGTAAATTCATTCAGTCACTACCAACCAAGAGTTTCACTTCTAAACCTACAAGTACACAAGATCCCTAAAGGTTTTTAATCTAAAAAAATATGTAAGTACATTTGTTTAATAACACAACTATGCATCGGAGAAGCACGTTAAACTGTCGGTCCCATTTTTACTAGACCAACTTGTAAAACTGTTTATAGATGGGTTATTAAGTCTATCCAAACATCGCGACGAGTATTTGACTTGTTCCGTGTAGACTAATCGACTACGACGAGGTGGGATATTGAAGTTTACAAATATTGCCCAGCGGGCAGCGGCCACATTCTGTGTCTTATATATTACGTGATCGTTAGATTGTCAAAATAACGATTTCAGTTATTAACGCGCTCTCCTTCAAACAGCGAAGGTTAAAAACTACTCTACTTCGGACAGCACGTTAAGCTATTGGTCCTAGTTTCACTATACCAACTTGTAAAACTGTCTATATATATTAAGTTTATCCACACCGCGACGCGCTGACCACTCGTTCGGTGTAGACTCGGAATAACATCGGTTACGACGAGGTGGGAACGGCGCTGGGTGTCTTGTACCGTGTGACTGTCTTGGCGGTCTCGGGCGCCGCATCACCCCGCACGTTATGGTACATAAATTACTTGTATTTTGGATTTTTTGATTTGTTTATTAGGTTTTGCGTCATGTTGTTGTAAATACATAAAATTATAAAAATAAAGGAGATCCGGCCGCCGCCATACAAATGTGGCCTAGTATATTGTACCGAATCATTTGTATGTAGGGTTGAAGATAATAATTTTGAGATGCTCATTTAATGGTATTTGTAATTTTTTTAAGCCAGGAAATGAGAAATATATCTTTACAAAATATTTACAGTAGCAATACTTGTGCATTGCTGGTATCACTAAATGTTTCGTTTCATAAACATTTCTCAAGCTTGTAAGTTATTGTCGCTATCGGTATATAAACTTTTTATGTAATTTGTTAATAATAAATTAAGCCAGAAGTAGTATTTAAGTAAAACTACTAATTAAAATAGGTGTAGAGAAAAAATAAAGTTGGTATATAATAATAATATAAATCACGAACTTTCATCTTTATGTAAATAGGAACGTACTGGGATGTCAACTATATAGAGGTGTTCGAAAATAGGTAATATGTAAATATAAAATGTAAATATTCCTTAAAATAGGGTTTTGGTTAAACAATTATAATTCTGTAATAAATATTCATTAATTTAGATTGTTTTTTATTTTGGTTTTTGGTTACATACATATTAAATATCGCTTTTGACATATTTTTTTTCATAATATAGAAGCAAAGGCCTTTAACATCTTTTTTTTTTTAGGGCAAGTTGTTAAATTTTTCTTAATTTTTAAACTTTTTTTCTTAAAAACCCGTGAAGTTTAAATTAATTGAATAATTGTTTTATAAATAGATTCTAGTCAAGTATTTCTTTATTATAATTTGATCTCGGTACAATTGACTAGGCCAAAATGCAGGTGTCCTTTGCTGGTGGTTGAGACTCAAACGCGCGAGTGATCCGACCCGACGGAATATCGATTTGGATTAAATTTAAGTAAATAAAACTAAATATTACTTTAAATTAATATATTACAAAAAAGGTTCACACATTTAATTATATCTACTAATATTTACATTGCGAGTGGCACAGTGGTGCACTACTCGCCTGGGATATACTGACTAGTGCGCGGACTTGCGGCCGCGGAGGATGCTCGGCCGGTACCGCGACCTTGTGCCTCTCATCAGAATGCTTACTGTACCTACACAGAACGTAGGTAACACGTAACAACCTTACTACACGCGACAACAGGGCATTTAGACCTGCCTATTCCAAAGTACAAGTTGCTTGCTACAATGCAAATAACAAATTGGCTTTAAATGTTCAACGAGAGAGGACTTGTGATCGACTTACTAATAGCTAAGTAATTACTAGTACAATTAATAATAAAGCTAATTTCTAAACAATGACCAAAGTTGGTGATAGAGAGACACCAAACAATTGGAAACTTATTTGACCAAATTGTACCTTTGTTAAGCTTTATGCAAACAATAAAATGATCGCATCAAGTGGCTTTGACAACCCAATGTGTGGACGAGGTTCGTCACTATCTGTTTGTGATGTCTGCCGCCAGGGTGCATAAGGCAGACCGCAACAGCCGACATTCACTATTTGGCACAACATGTTTCTTATAATAAGGCAATATAATACCCACTTATTTATTACTATCAGACAATTAGTTGTTCAGCCGATTGTTACCCAGACGGAGTAACACCCAGCAATGTGTACAACGTCCACTGCGACACCAACTAACTCTGTGCCGTACATTGTAGTAGAACAGGAATACAGAACTAATTGTGAAACAGTCCTTTGTGTTCGTTACACTCATCAGGTGTCAGCTTCGTACACATTGGTAGTACAATTTGTTTTAGTTGGCAAGCGATCGCCATACAATCATATCATACACCTACATCATCCTTCGAGTTCTAGTGGTTCCACTATAAACAAATACAAAAATTGTTTAGCTTTACCTGGAATATATAACTACTCCCCTTGCGGCCCCAATCACACCAACATTCATATAGCTCTCTCAATACCGGCTCGAATCACCGCAAAAGCGCTAACGACATATTATTGTATGATATGACATTAATAGTGACGTCATGGCAGACGCCATATTGGACTTACAGTCACTTTGCTTATGCATAAAATCTGTCAGTGACATTTATGAAGAAAATAATAAAAAAATTAAAACAATTATTAAGCATATATAGTTAGAATTGTGTTATTTTGTTTTATTTGTCTTCTTATTTATGTGCACAAACACACAAAAAATAATAAAATTCATTCGTTTGTTATGGCGCTTTATATTGTCAGTCGCGCTATTTGATCCGGACCGGTAAATATGAACGTAATCACTACATTTGTCATTCGGACCGCGGGTTAAATCAGTTATAGCTTGTTTCACAACAAATAATATAAACTGGCATACATTGTGGACATACATACAAATCACTAGGCTGCGTGGCACCAGAACGGTATCTCTGTAACGTTTATCGTACGCCTTTTATACTTACTACTTATTGCTAATCGTAACAATTACAGAGATGACATTTTGGTGGAACCCAGCCTAATGCCTTATTTATAATAATGTTGCAGCCGAGGCGTGGCTGAGAGGACATCGCTCTCGCGGCAATTATCTTGGTGCCTATTGTTTTAAGACTGTTTCTTGTAATACTTAAGCATTAATGTATTGGGACGTTTTGTAGGCGCGGACTATATGCACTACCAGGAAGGGTGTCTACCGTATTACGTATTAAAATGGTTATGCTTACATCGGAATGGTAGAGTATATTTACCCAAACTTCGGAGAAGGATAGAGTGGAGATATCACCCTCCCGGAAATATATTAATGACGTTTTCATTAAAAAAAATAGCAATTTAAATACAGTTGCAAAAAAATATTATTTCGATTAGGGTTATAATAAATGTACGTCATGTTAAGATGTTTTGTTCTCAGCACATAACATTAAGATAACCGATGTTTGTCTTTATTTGTCCTTATTGTTATCGCAGTAGCGACAACGCGCAATAACAAATACTTATGTTTCAAATTGTCTTTCATTTTTACAACAAGCTGTGTCCCTTTCATTCATTGAATGCAGAAGTTGTGTGAAAGAGATAAACTATTCGTTTAATCATTTATTAAAGGATAAGTTCATATCGAACATAAATATAACAAACACAAAAACCTGCCAAATTAGTTTTATTTTCCTGTAGGTAAATAAATAAAAATAATAAATTGACAAAATTTTAGTAGGGAACCCTAAAATCCTTAAGATTCTTAAATAAATATTTATTTACGAATGTTTTAATAATGAATACATAATTAGTAATTTTATTTATTGAACCCTACAATGAGAACGTCATAAACATATTTTGGGGTTTCAAAGGGGATATTTTATCCACTCTGTAATTTCGTTCACTGAAGTTTAGGTAAATATAGTGTACCTATTCCGATATCTGGTTACAATATATTGAGTAAATAACTAATAATTTATAACTAAAGACTAACACAACGCCATCTAGCGATAAACATTGTACTTAGTCGGTGCCAATAAAACGTCCCATCAGACAATATCGTCGGGTGAAGAGCGCTCACACTCGGAGAACAACTATATACAGGGACCGTCTCCTGTCGGCGGAACGGGCAGCAGACATGCTGCTACCGTGTGCACGACATGCGGTAGGTGCACCACACGACAAGACGTTGCGTAAACTGGATGGAAATATAACTTCTATTCCAATGGTTATATACACTGTATTAGGTTGCCTATAATAATGACGCCATCTTGAAATACACGAATTCTTCGCAAGCTTGAACGTGTGTGGAGCATTGGAATTTCGAATCTATAATTAACAGGATAGAACTTATATTTCAATATTTATAGTTTACGAAACGTCTTGCCTTATTTAGCGGAATAAGGCCCCAGGTTTACTGACTTAGAGCTTAACAAATTTAAGTTATTCAGTATAACCTGAGAATAGTATTGTATTTAGTGCGATGCGGTCTGCATTTTGTGATTAAAAGCTCTAACTTGGCACAGTTATCCCTTGGGTAGTATTGAATAGATTTAGGCCGGTAGCCATCGGTAGCCGCCGCGCGGGTGGCGAACTTCACTCCGCTGCGCTATTGTGCTAAAACTAAAGGTTGGCAGGTTTGGTGTCGTTTTCGAATAACTTGAGGATTAATAATCTATTTCCATAAAAAAACAACTCAACAACAATAGAAAGAATAAAATTATTGAACAAAATACTAAAATCATAAAGTATATTTTTTACATAAACGTCGTTTATTTTTAAACCAGAAGACATATTGATATTAAAAAAATATATCCTAAAACCCACATTTACTAGGATTACAAAAATATAATGTTTATTGGAATCTGATTGTAAAAACTAAAAAAAAAAAAAACATCACGGGGCTGAGTAACTGTAGTCAAAGTAGCACCTTTTTTCGGCTACTTTCGGAATTTCTCTTGACTTTTCCAGACACTTTTTTTCCTGTCCTTAATTGGCTTAGAAAGGTGTATTTTTTTTTTCAAAAAATATAAACGTTTAGAAGATTTTTTAAAATTTTAATATAAAGAAAAAATATTAAGAAAATCTATATTTATATTTTCGGACAATAAGGTATCAGGTTCTTTTTATTTTCGTCGAAAGCCCTTTATTTTACAAATAGTCATCAATTATAGAAAAGTTAAGCAAAATCACTCAATTTGATACAATCTTGATATTCTCCCTGACATCGCTAACTTTTATAAATTTTTTAATTTCCCTAACATTTTCCGTTTTTCCTTGTTTACCAGAAAGATGCCACTCAAAGTTAATTGTCTTGAAAGACATATTTTGGGGCGGATCCGGGATTACTATAGATTTCGTTGTTTTTCCTTAAAATCGATAAAGAACATGGCTACAGACTTTACGCGATGACCATATATAGAACCCTTTAACGTTATCGTATCACCCCCATTTACCTATCAGTCGCTTAACAAAAGTTAACCAGTACACATCTCCGTAATGCAATAGCTGCTGCTATTTTGCAATAAGGGCCAATCAGGAGCAGTCGCTGCCCATCTGCACTTGGGCTTCTGTATCCCTAGTATAGAGACGATTTCAAGAGACTTGTGCCTTCAATCTGATACAACAACCTGCCGCTACCGGTGTACTTCTGA
Source organism: Monopis laevigella (assembly GCA_947458855.1). Lineage (NCBI taxonomy): Eukaryota > Metazoa > Arthropoda > Insecta > Lepidoptera > Tineidae > Monopis > Monopis laevigella. Next base: position 23,544,631 of record OX381586.1, on the reverse strand, counting down.
GAAAGACGATCGTTTTATACTTTGTATTTTCTCAACCTGAGAAGCGTTCGAGGAGTAGATGTCAGCAAATGGATAGTAAGTAGAACCTTAAAGAAATCTTATTTGACTCCAAAAGAGCCTGCAGCTAGCCCTAAATTGACTGCAGGCCACCGGCAAGCGCGTCACCAGTTTTCTGGGGTCGGTGGTTCCGTTCACTGATCACAATATCCCTGCATCGCAGCGGCAGGAGGCCGAGCTTACAGGTTTGAGGGAACGATTTGCCCCATGCTGCTTTTCTGAAACAGGCGCATATGGCAGTTCCGGCTGGTATCTTTGGACGGAAACACTGTGCTCGTTTTCATGCCCGACAGTAGACCGGTACATCGCCGATATTCTCCAGGATCATGTAACCCTTCGCAGGGTTTGTAGGCGGATACTTAGTTAAAATCCACGGTAATGCTAATACCAGATGAAACACGTCGCGTATAACTTTGGCAGTTTCTTGACGAAGCTGAAATACACACTATAGACTGAATTAAACTCAGTCAGGTATTAATTCAATTGAGCATTTATGATACGACCTCAAACAAAAGGTATTTGCCAGAAATCCAGTCTCCTCGAGCGTAGAAGAATTGAAGGCATCGATATAGAATAGTAGTGCCTTAAACGGTATCTCTTACGGTTTAAAAATTAACGACGTTGATGAAAAAAAATGTTCATGACTTTGGTATTTTATTCAATAATATTGTTTTTTTATATGGAGGAGTATTATTTTTGTTATGGAAATGAATTATTAATCTTTTAGTTATCCGAAAACGATACCAAAGTTGCCATTATACTATTAGTTTTAGCGCAACAGCGCTGACAGTAGAACGAGGCGGAGTCAAACTTCCCACCTTTCTCCTCGCCACCCGCACGGTGACTACCGGTGGCTACCGGGCTAAATTTACTCAATACTACCCAAGGAATAACTTTGTCAAGTTTGAGTCTTTAATCACAAAATGCAGGGTTCCCATACAACATGTTGCAATAAATACTTTATTTTTTATTTTATTTTATACAATTACATTTTTAAAACCGAGGCCATTTTCTTACAGTCAAACATTTACTTTACAGAATACAACTTTCAATGAGAGATTTAGTTTGTAAGATAGATATCAACACATCTCACCAAATATATAGTTTGCTAATACTTATACGTTGTTATGTCTGTGAGACTTTTAGTTGTTAACTTTAAAATGGCATTAAAAATAAAATAGAGCCCATTAAGATGTGGGCGGCCTAGGTGCGCGGGAGGAGCGGGAGGAGGGTGAGCGTGAGTGTGAGCGCGTGGGTGCGAGGGTCCTATTTCTTTTTGGGCTTCTTGGGGTTGCGCGAGCGGCTCTTGGCCTTGCAGAGCGGGCAGATGGGCGCGTTGCGGTGGATCTGCTGGTGACACGACAGACACGACTTCATCGGCGGCGGCTGCTGTCTGCGACCCAAACCACTTGCACTTTACAACACATACATTACGTATCTCAAACAGTGTTGCTGCATTACATAAACACTGACCAATCCCAACATTCATTTTCATCAACCTTTTAATATATTGTGCGGGCTGTCAGTCACAGTCTGAGATCCGGCTGCGAGACTACTACGTTCATAAAGTACTATTTAATCAAAATATTTTTTTTACATATGAAGGGGGCATATATTTTCACCGAGGTATTTTTAATAAAAATAATTTTAATTGGTTTTGAGAAAAAAAAGAATTTACTTGTTTTTAAAATAAAATACCACAGCAATATATAAAGTGCTTGAAAAGTTGTGGTTGCTTTTGCGCACTTGACCGCAGCTATGCTATAAACAAATATTACTTTGTTACATTTAAAGGGTGGACCATCTAGCGTTTGGATTTTGAAGTAGTGGTTATTCCAAGTCTGGTAACACTTCCGCCATTCGTGTTATAACAGAAAGTTAGTTTAATATTTGACATTAAAGAAATGGGTCGATTTACCCTTGAACAGAACTGGGAAATATTAAAAACTTATTTCGAAAATGATGAATCTTCTATTCAAATTGTAAGAAATTTACGTGGAAAAATCAATAGTCGAAATGCTGATGTCATTTGGCCGTCTCGGAGCTATGATTTGACTCCATTGGACTATTTTTTGTGGCGATCCGTTAAGGATAAGTGTTACGCTAACCATCCAGAAATGATTGATACCTCAAACATGAAACCGAAGTTGGCATGCATGAGGTTGAGCCCCAAACAATCGGACGGGGTACTATATCGTTGTCCATTCATAAATGTCAAGGTCCAACCTTTCTAATAAACTCATAACTATGAAAAAATATTCATTAGTTTTTTATTTATAGCCGATCAAAAATGCTAATTTTAAATAGTCCACCCTATATATGTTTATGGCGCATATTTTACTCTGTAAAATATAGCTTGATCGATGGCAGAAGCCACTTCGTTTAAAAAGACAGTTCCTTCTTTTTTCTTTTTTGTAGAAAAAAAAGAATAATCACGATATTTTTTAACAAAATACTTACTAAATTACATATCTTATCAAATTGTAGAAAATCTACTGAATTACTATGTTATTTATTTATTTACTTTTTATTTGAAAGCATTTAATAGTTTTATTTTTTCTTCGAGAGGTTGCTTTTAAAACAAACTAGGGTTGTGCAAATAGCTAAATTTCGATTTCGTCATTTTTATCGATATAATATATAGGTAAATAGAAAATAATTTAAAAAATAATTAATTATTATATTGTAAATATAGTTTAATTACCTTACTCAAGTACAATATTGCAGTAATTATTATCTAAACAATTTTATTCACTAAATACTGCACAGCCTAAATCAATGTCATCATTTTCAGACTCACTATCGCTGGAAGAGTCTCCTATATTAATTATCAATTCATTGTCTCGAAAATTGTCGAAGTTAATAGATCGATCTTTTACTATATGATCTTTGGTATATATTTTAATAGATTCACTTGATTACGTTCCACCATCTTCAGATTCGCAAAAGTATCGAATGGCTGTTTTGTTATGTTTTCATTACAACATAACATGCGTAACACCATCAGCATTAAATAGTTAAAACCATTTTACATCAATTGATGCTTATTTTTTTATGTTATCAATCGATATTTAGTATCGACAGCGTCACATCACTAGCAATAAATGTCATAATAGCTGTCATCGATTAAGCTAAATTTTACGGAGTATAATTGTTTATAAATAAAATTAGAGATATATTTTTTTCTGTATATGATGGAATACCTCTGCCTCTGTAAATATTAAATAGGCAGAGGTATTCCATAATGTGGCTATGGGTTGCTAAAACGATAGATCGGATACTCTATGGACCGGCCCCGGCTTCATCACGAATAACAAATAAGTAAAAGGTTAAGAACGATAAAGCTCTTCACCACGCGCTAGTGTTTGAGATATCAAGCTACAACAATAAAAATGGGAACACTATCGTAGAAGCAGACACATCTTGGTGGAAGTTAAGCTTCTCCGCGTTGCGTGGTGTAGTGGTGTAGTGTTGGCGTTATTTCTTGAGGTGTTGGGTTCGATTCCTTCATGACAAATTATATTAGACGTTTTTACAAACAGTTTGCCTTGTATGGTTCTGGCTGCTGGTAATATGTATTCTATAATTGGGCGAGTGAGATGTGCACGTCTTAATATGTTAGTGCACTATCACTGCCCCTTGTCTAACCACACACACGGAGATGCAAACTAACACAAACCAAGCCACACACTGCGGAGCATAATGCAACTACTGCTAACTATGACGGCAAATAAAATCATAATAAGAGGCCGCTGACAGCTTGCGTGTCTGCCACGTGCGTGTCTGCCACGACCACGACGTGTCTGCCACGTGCGTGTCTGCCACGACCACGACGTGTCTGCCACGTGCGTGTCTGCCACGACCACGACGCCACACGCGGGCTGTCAGCGACCTCGGAACATAAACTATACAAGCCCTCTTTACACATATTTTACTATCAAACAAAATATTACAAGTATTATTTTATTTACATCACAATTTTCATCTTGTTATTTCATAAAAATGTGTAATTGTCTTTGCAACCATTCTCAGTTATCGATCTATTTTTTTTATCATTAGTAACCATGGAAACTACAGAATACTGGCGTTACCATGTTCAAAAAAGAATAAAGGTATATTATTGAGAAGGGGCGTCCTAACGCCCCTTGTTAGATATTGGTTTGATGGTCTTCTTTCAGATACAGAGAGGGCTGCATCCATCTTAGAAATGATTACTCTAACAGCTAAACAATAAACGAGACGGTATATGATTAATTATTAAGGTACTCGTTTTATTTGGCAGAGGAATGAAGGATGAGGTAAAAGGGGCTTGAGAGAAAACAAAGTAAGAAGCGAACCTGAGCGACACGGTAAGGTAATCTTGTGGTATAGACCTGAAGGCGGGCGGCGGCGGCGGCGGCTTGCGCGGCGCGGGGAAGGCGGCGCGCGCGGGCGGCGGCGGCAGCGGCGGGAACCGGCTGCGGACAGTTATAAGTACAAACTCACGGCAACAACTGCTGGTGCTTCGTGGTAGTCGTAGTTCAATGTATTATGATTTTGTTGGTAAATGTACGTAAAAATTTTCAGTTGTGCTAATACCTATTTTTGTATTATTAATAAAGTTTTCATCTAATAAAAATAAATAAACCATTCTCAACCGAAAAATTAATAATAACAATGAATTACTAAAATATTATTTAAATTCTACGACAAACAGTAAGCAGTGGAGATACACTGGAATTTCGATAGCTTATTTTGTAAGGCAAATGCGATCGCAACAGCTTGTTTTGAAGTAATCTTTCAACTGTACCGATACCATTATTCAAGTCTTCATGCATTGTCTACCTCTCTTACTACTAAAATTTACAAAACAGGGGCGGCCAGGGGCCTGACCAAAGAACACGATCGCCAATCGAATCGCCGCATATATCGTATAGGATTAAAAAAATTAAATGGAAAATACGTATAGTTACGGAAGTGGTCTAAGACCTAAAACCGCTATTCAAACGAATTGTCAGACATATTTTCTTGAGCATTGATTGGTTATGATCGCATTTGTGTCACTTTTTATTTTAGTTTGTATTGCGGGCGGCTATCTTTTGTTCTTTTGACTGGTAAGGGGATTTTGGCCTTAAGGCACTTCTTTATAATACACTTCAAAATTAATATTTATTTTATTTTTATGGATGCTTTGAATTTTATGCAATACGGTGACGTGTGAATGATTTATTTTAATTATCAGCCCGAGTTAGTCGCCTGCTAAATAATCACATAACATCACAATACATTCCGCATTCAAGAGCTATCTGAACTTGAAAACCTCTGAACTTCGGGGGTTACCAAAGTTCCCATGTTTTCACTCTAGTAGTGATGTTCCCCTCTAGGATTTGTTCGCTTTAAAATAATAAGACTAACCTACTACCACTTCATAATAATAAATACATAAAATTATATTAAAAAAATACACGATAATAATAAAATAAAACAAGAACTTTAATATTAATAAAAATATTGTTTCTAAATAGCATAACTCTAGAAACATAAACACTTATTTTCTGATAATCTTATTTCCATAATCTATTTCTTGGTTTGGTCATCCAGATATTTTTTCAAAATCATTGTTTTTTGAGTTTCCATTTGTTTCAGCAACTTTTATATGGCTGTTTTCTATAACACGCACATCCATAGTCACTCATAACACTTTTTATTGTCGTTTTCCTAACGAGAATAAAACAATTTTGGTTCTGTTTTTCGCTATTAAATCAATAAAATATCCAAGCAAAAGTAATTTCGACACTTATCAGCACCTAAAAGAAACGTAATAAAAATTGTAATGGTAAAAGTCCGAACTGTTCTGTGATGAATGTTCATTTCGAACTTTCACCACTCGGTATATCTTAGGTTTTACTTAAGTGAAACAGTAAATGTTAATAAGTAAATATGTTTAGACATATTTGGCGAATGGTCTCCTACTCTGGGGCAAGTTGCAGCCCCCGCGACCCGTGTTGCTGCCTTCCGCTGCCTCCGCTCGCTGCAGGTGATCGTTTGCAACTTGTATCTTGATAAGGACAAACATGTTCGCAAAGTGTTTAGAGGAAGTAAAAACTGACGAGATAATGAAAAGGAAGCCGTATAAAGCGTTAAGATAACCAAAGACGGCGAAGAAAAGCTAATTGTATGGTTACCAAACGGACGATTGGTTTGACAATAAAGCTAATTAAAATCTGGGATTAGAAACAGGCATGGTGGGAACGATAAATATTGTTAAACAACAATGTATTCATCGACCCTACTCATCCACTTTGTAGGTCTGCATAACATAATGTACATACAAAGTCACATGCTGTGTTCATAAAAAAAAATAAAAAAATTAGGTACTAATTACGTTTGTTATAACGACTTACATTTCAACACTCTCGAAGAGACATATTGATTGATAGGTATTTCAATTACCTACCTATCAATACATCATTAAATTAAGTTAATAAATGCATTGTTTCATTTAAAAAAACAACATTTACCTACCGTCATCGGTAAAACCTAGCATGTACCAAACTAGTGGTAAAAGCCCGAAAAATATCTGTTTTGTAAAATTCTTACATTGAACAAACCCTTGTTGGTAAATGCGAAGATTTACTAGTAAAACCTAGGATTTACCAACGTACGGGCTTTTACGCTAACATATACATTAAAATTTGTCTTTCGATGGGAATTTCGATTGGATTGGCTCTTTGGTAAGGCTCCTTGACTATTTTCGCAAAAAATCTAACTTTTTCTGACCTATGTACTAAAATAATACTTTGTCTGATTTAACTGACCAGTTTCGACCCCTGCTACCTTCTCTATACAAATAAATACGGCAGTCCTTAAAACCCTAAATGTCTAATAAAATACCTTTATCGCCTCCCACCACATCTACGAAAATCCTTTTCTGTCTGATGCCAGAAAGCCTTATTTAAAGTGTCACTCTTTTACAAGTTGTAAATATTTGATTTTACGACGGCAATAAGAGGTGATAGAAGGGTAATCTAGAGAAGATTTTTTTTATAGGAGCACATCATGTGACTTTGTATCAACCTAATATTAAGCAGACCTACAAGGTCCATGGATGGGGTCGATCAATAAATTGTTGTTTAACAATATTAATAGCACTTACTATGCTGGATAAACGATGCGGTTACCAAATGAGCGGCAATAAGGACGAATTAGCATTACGAGTCTATTTTAATAATATCCTCGCTGCTTTATCGTAAAGTCACCGCACCCTGGAGGGAGACAAGAGTAAAGTGTTAGGCGTACTCTGGCGTGACGGGGCTGCCGTCCTCCTCGTGCAGGTCTGGCAGGCGCTCCAAGCCCAGGCACTGTCTCCGCAGCAGGTCCACCTCGGCCTTCAGCGGCCGGTAGTCCTCGTGCAGGCGCGACGCGTTGCTCAGTTTGCGGGTCATGCTTTCTTCCGTTTGCTTTATTACCGTTTCCATCTGAAACATTATCACCTATATATTACTTATTAATCAACACCACGGGGGTCACACGGCGCCCGAGACCGCCCAGAGGGTCTCAGGATACCCGGCGGAAGGTCGTCCGGTGGTCTACAAAATAATGAGAGATTTCCCAGTGACTCAATGAAGATGAATATTTTGCAGCCAACATCGATGACAACCTATTCACGAAGTCGAGCTAATAGCGAAAATCTGACCTGGCGCTTGATTGGTGAGCGAAGGCGCGAAACCTGTGTCCATCTAATATTTACCTTTTGGGCTGAGTTAGATACCCTAAGGTCCAAATTGAGCTTACATTGAATACAAACAAATAAGTTCACTAACGTATAAAATAAAAAAAAATTGACTCAGATGTCGTTTAGCCCGCTTTTTTTGACCCGCGGGCTACCTTTCAGAAATAATATATTTTTGGAGGGGCGTATTAGCCCGCAAGCAAGGTAAGGTCAAAGGCAAAGGCGATTTTTAATAAGTAATATTTATTTAGTTTTAAACAAAATTAATATTGTATAACATTCGTTTACAGTATTTTTTTTCAATTGGATATCGTGTGCAGATCCGCAACAATGCTTAAAGGGAACCTTGATGACAATTGGATATCGTGTGCAGATCCGCAACAATGCTTAAAGGGAACCTTGATGACAATTGGATATCGTGTGCAGATCCGCAACAATGCTTAAAGGGAACCTTGATGACAATTGGATATCGTGTGCAGATCCGCAACAATGCTTAAAGGGAACCTTGATGACAATTGGATATCGTGTGCAGATCCGCAACAATGCTTAAAGGGAACCTTGATGACAATTGGATATCGTGTGCAGATCCGCAACAATGCTTAAAGGGAACCTTGATGACAATTGGATATCGTGTGCAGATCCGCAACAATGCTTAAAGGGAACCTTGATGACAATTGGATATCGTGTGCAGATCCGCAACAATGCTTAAAGGGAACCTTGATGACAATTGGATATCGTGTGCAGATCCGCAACAATGCTTAAAGGGAACCTTGATGACAATTGGATATCGTGTGCAGATCCGCAACAATGCTTAAAGGGAACCTTGATGACAATTGGATATCGTGTGCAGATCCGCAACAATGCTTAAAGGGAACCTTGATGACAATTGGATATCGTGTGCAGATCCGCAACAATGCTTAAAGGGAACCTTGATGACAATTGGATATCGTGTGCAGATCCGCAACAATGCTTAAAGGGAACCTTGATGACAATTGGATATCGTGTGCAGATCCGCAACAATGCTTAAAGGGAACCTTGATGACAATTGGATATCGTGTGCAGATCCGCAACAATGCTTAAAGGGAACCTTGATGACAATTGGATATCGTGTGCAGATCCGCAACAATGCTTAAGGGAACCTTGATGACAATTGGATATCGTGTGCAGATCCGCAACAATGCTTAAAGGGAACCTTGATGACAATTGGATATCGTGTGCAGATCCGCAACAATGCTTAAAGGGAACCTTGATGACAATTGGATATCGTGTGCAGATCCGCAACAATGCTTAAAGGGAACCTTGATGACAATTGGATATCGTGTGCAGATCCGCAACAATGCTTAAAGGGAACCTTGATGACAATTGGATATCGTGTGCAGATCCGCAACAATGCTTAAAGGGAACCTTGATGACAATTGGATATCGTGTGCAGATCCGCAACAATGCTTAAATCCACCTTGATGACAATTGGATATCGTGTGCAGATCCGCAACAATGCTTAAAGGGAACCTTGATGACAATTGGATATCGTGTGCAGATCCGCAACAATGCTTAAAGGGAACCTTGATGACAATTGGATATCGTGTGCAGATCCGCAACAATGCTTAAAGGGAACCTTGATGACAATTGGATATCGTGTGCAGATCCGCAACAATGCTTAAAGGGAACCTTGATGACAATTGGATATCGTGTGCAGATCCGCAACAATGCTTAAAGGGAACCTTGATGACAAATTGGTAAAAAATAAAATTGCAACCATCTAAGGTTGCAATTTTATTGAAAAATCAATTTAATATATAAAATGTAAATGCAAATAAATTATTTATATAATAAGACTTTTCCCCATATACACACGCTTACGAAGTTGCGGACACCAGCAAATGACATAAAATGTAAACGGAAAAAATATATATTCCGAGCTGTGGTATTAATAATCAAGTTTTTTTTACCAACAGGTAGGATTCCATGCAACTAAAGTCTTTTATTTAGTGATATAACTACAAATTAACGATTTTTTTTTTACTTGAGCTTTGAGACCTAGGCCCTATTTCATAAAGGCGACAAGTTACAGGTGATAGGTGACAAGTGACATTTTAACAATTATGTAATTTTTGTTTCATATAACTTTTTAATTGACAAGTATATACTATAAAAAAATTGACAAATTGTCATAATTGCGTTTCATAAACATTTTTGACACGACCATTTTTTTTTTAATTTTTTTATTCTAATGAGAGCTCGGCATGTCACCTCACATCTACCTGATGGAAAGCAGTATGAAGGTCCAAGAACATATACAACCAACAATTACGATCTACGTAACCGTTGATTGCACCTATTATGCCGGCTTAAGATGCCTATACACGCGTCGTAAGGACTCAAGATTATAGGAAGAAGGAAACACGCGAGCAGGTAGAGCATTCCACTTTTTAATAGTGCGACAGATATACGAATCACTAAATTTTTTAGTGCGGGTTGGTATATCTGCCACAGAATATGCATGCATTTTGTTACCCGCTCGTGAAGTCCTATATCGGAAAGGAGAAGGAGGAATGAGATGAAAAAGTTCTTCAGAGCACTCTCCATGATAAAAGCGATAAAACACGCACAACGACGCTACATCTCTGCGAAGCTGCAATGGCTCTAGAGTGTCCGTGAGCTCTTTGTTCTCGATAATTCTCGATGCACGCTTCTGCAGACTATCGAGAGCATGCAGCAAGTATTTGGCAGATCCACCCCAAAGATGCGAGCAGTATTCCACACAAGGCCGTATATATCGCTTTATAAATCAGATGCCTGAGTTGAGGAGTAAAATACCGTCGCACCTTATTAAGGACGCCGAGCTTCCTACTTGCTGTCTTCGCAATGCTCTCAATATAGTTGCGGTGGTTTAGGTCGGAGCGTATTTCTAATCCCAGGATATCGAGAACAATTGCACTAGAATTGTTGACAATTGTTATAATTTCACGACAGGTATATTTCTATGATTGTCAGTATACAATTGGATAAATTTGTTTTATGAAACATAAATTGTATTTACAAGTCGACATATTTGTAAAATGTCGGGTATAAATGACATGAGTTAAGATCTGTGTCACTAAATGACAAGTTAATAACGTCCCGTGTTCCTATTTGATATAATAATTAATAATTATAGAATTAAATTAAAAAATGGCTGTTAATGAAAGTAATAGTGACAATAATTTTATTGAAAAATTATTAAGACTTTTTAGGGAAAGATATTTTTTTTAAATAGGTACAAAAAGTTTAGGTATTCCTTAAATTCATAAATAATTTAAAATAGGGTATTTTAATAGCACACGTTACGTTAATAATATTTTTGAGAGCTGGTGGGCAATTCTCGCGCTTTCGACATTCATCTCGATTCGAGATTTTTAAACGAAAAATGACTAAATATGTCATTTTTCGTTCAATATTTATATATTTTTTATTAATTAATTAATATTTATTATTTATTTCGTTTAATATTTGAAATTTTTGAACGAAAAAAGGCATATTTAGTCATTTTTCGTTTAAAAATCTCGAATCGAGATGAATGTCGAAAGCGCGAGAATTGCCCACCTGTTTATGAAATCCGCCATTTTCAACTATGTACTTATTATTATTAGAAACCGGACGTTAGGCAAACGTTAGTATATTATGCTACCTTCATGCATAAATAGGTAGGTATTTATTTACTTATAGGTATTTCTATGAAGGCATAAAAAGAAGGTGTCCTAAGGACTAAAATAGGCTTTCCAAACATGAAAACAGAAGATGGTCGCCCGTCATACAAACCACAATAAAATGTCAGAACAAAAATATTATATAGGTAATAAAATATTATGTACGTAATGTAACGGAACGTTACTTTGTATGTTACAGAAATTGAAACAATCTACGAAATGGAACGGATAGTTTAGAATTTAAAATTACCCTTTGCAAAAGTGCAAAATGCAAAAGAGGCAGGTAGTCTAATAAATGCATTTTACAAGTCGAAGTAACGTATTACTTCAAAAAATCAGATAAATAGGCCGCGGTCAGAGTACCGCAGGCCATTTGATAAATTACTAAGATCGCGAGTGTGTGTCTGTAATAAATTGTTAGTTACAAAAAAAACATATAATAGTGACGCACAAAGTTCGGAGTTCCAACATTAATTTGGTGAGTTAATTATACAGTACTTTCATAGGGACGTTTTTAGGGTTCAATAGAATTATATAAAGATTGTACTGTGTCCGTGCGTCTGTCTAGCACTGCACCCTAGCCTCCGTCCTGCAGTTTTACGCAATGCACAATTATTGTTGCTGCCCTGCCAAAAACTGGAGACAGCGAGAGCTGGAAGCAGTATGCTTAGGCTTCCCTTCAAATGTTTCCAGGAATCAAGTCCGAGGTAGAAAATTCACTACGGCAGAACCTGGCCTGGAACCTTTTTCTGAAGCCTGGTCTGCCACCGTCTACAGACATCCCAGCTGGTCATAGCTGAACTCAGCCTGGATTTTTCTTCCGAAGCCTGGACACCGTCTGCTCGGCAGATCACGGCCTGCCATAGCCGGCCATAGCCGACCGCTGCCCGGAGCCTGGCCTGCCACTGAAGGACGTTGGATGCTGCCCTCCCCGATCGTCGCTTAATCAGGGCAGTAGCATTCTTCCCATGACATAATCTGGATGTTGATAGAACCCATTCTTTTATATCTCTCTCTCTCTTTATAAAAAATTGTATATAATAGTTAGGTTACTTTTAATATATATTTATTTTTATTGTATGTACGTTGTTTCCATTACCTCACAGCCAATTTATACCTGTAGGTAGGACTTCGTCACATAAATTGGCGCCCAACGTGGTTTTTATAGCTACATTTTTAGCATAAATTCGTCAACATCCAGGTTATATTATTTTTTATTGTGTATTGTGTCGTTTTTGTAAAACGTTTTCTTTGTTTTTTTTTGTGTATATTTTTATTGTGTATTTTTTTTGTAATCCCCGTGTGGTGGCCGGGATCGAATAGCACCAACCCAATCACGAGACAGGGTGTCGTATAAGGCGACTAACGTCAGGGCGGACTCCTAGCCCATATAGATAGCCGACAACGCTATATTGTCGTGCACCCCGGTTCGAATCCGAGGCAAACCGGGGTAGCTTGTAAATATTTTTTTTTTGTTTTTTTTTAGTGTTTTTTTTTTCCTTGTAAATATTTTAATTGTGTTTTTCATTTTTTTTTTCTTTTAAATATATTTTTTTTTTTAATTTTTGATTTTTTTTTGTTGGTAATTTTTTTTTAAAGAAAAAAAATACACAACAAAATTTACATTATTTGTGTGTTATTTTTTAAGTGATTTTTTTAATTATTATTCTTATTATTTTTTTTTTTTCTAATTTTTTTATTTTTGTTTTAAATAAAGAATACGTTATATTCATTATTTGTAACAGGACGGATTAGTTTTTGTAAACTCTCTATGAAAGTAACTGTGCTCACAAAATGTCGTTACCTATTAAATATTTAAGTCTTCAAAAACCGGAACTAACGTACGAAATTATTATTAGAGGAAGTGTACCTACTGATAGTGTGCAGGAACTGCGTAAGCAGATAGTGAAACTCTCGCAAGTTTTACCTGCTGAGGATATTTTAGAATCGGGGATTGATTTTTGTGATGATATTCATGGACTTAATGAGAGCCTTTCGAAAGTACAGTCAAACTTAAATAGTTTACTATTAAAAATAGATAAAAATCTTTTAGATCGTACTGTCAACCTGCTTAATCAGGTTCACCATCGATTAAATCGTATGGATCCATCGACCCAGGAGGCAGTAAATCAGTTTAAAGATAGTGAAAGTCGTTATAAAAAATTTAGAAAACAAATAACGGATTTTTCACATAACTTAAGTTCATCAGAAACATCTGTTACTTCAGACATTAATAATATTGATGGTGAGCTTTCTAGTGTTTCAATTCCTTGCGATCGTAACATTGTTTTGGAACTTGCTAAATTAAAATATAATGGGAAGACGTGTGTACGTTCCTTTATTCAGCGCGTTACTGAGTTCGCAGCAGCAAGAAATATTCCTAGCACGAATATTTTGTCGTTTGCAACTGAAATATTTACCGATGACGCGTTACATTGGTTTAGAAGTATTCGGCATAAGTTTAATAGTTGGAACGAATTATGTATTTTGCTTCGCGAGGATTTCGATAAGCATGATTATGATTTTAGATTAATGTCGGAGATTAGGTCTAGAACGCAGGGTGAAGAAGAAAATATAACAATTTATTTGTCAATTTTATCCGGCATGTTTTCTCGTTTATCGAAACCATTATCCGATAGCGAACAGTTTGAAATAGTGATTCATAATATTAGACCGTGTTATGCATCGGTACTCGCTACTAGTACTAGCATTACAAATATTAATGAACTTAGAATAATCTGCAAAAATTATGAAAAATTTCAATCTCGCATTTCTGATTTTAGGGAACCTCCTAAAGCTCACGGTAACCTTCTTGCACCTGAATTTGCATATAAAAAAACTTCAGGTCATATTTATAATTTTAGTAATAAAAATAATAATTTTTCTAATACATCATTTAATAATAGTTATTCTTTTAGAAACGGACGGTTTCCAAAGAATTTTAATTCACAAAATAATTATCCTAGTAATCAGAATTTTAATAATGGTAATAATAATAATTTAAAAAGTAATAATAATAATGGCAGAGATTTTAATAAAAATAAAAACTATCAATGCTCAGCCACGTCAAATATAGTTAAGGGTAGGTTTTGCCCGCGTTGCCGCTCAGAGTCCCACAATCTGACACAGTGTACCGTTGAAAGAAAGTTATTTTGTTTTAAGTGCGGTCTTGATGGAGTAACATTTTATAATTGCACTAATTGTAATAAAGCTCAAGAAAATTCAAAAAACTGATTAGGCAGGATTGTAGTAGTAACTTTGATGTTAATGATTGGGAAATGTGGTTACATAAAGTTAATATTTTTTTTACTACTCATTTTACTTCTTCAATCCTGAATTATAAAACTAATGGTGATGAAAGACCGTATGTGTATGTGAATATATTAGACATGAAAGTTTATGGTTTATTAGATTCTGGATCAGCTGTCACTATTTTAGGAAATAATTCTCATTTATCATTAATAAATAGAGGTTTTAGGTTAACAAGTGATAACCCACTTAATATTACTGCTGCTGGTGGTCAGAGACTTAATACCATAGGATATATTCTTCTTCCTATTTCATTTGAAAATAAGCTTCACATAGTTAAAGCTTATGTAATACCAGAAGTGGATACCTCTCTTATTTTAGGTATAGACTTCTGGCGCGTTTTTAATTTATGTCCAAAAATTTTAAAAAATATTACGTCAGAAAAAGATTGTTCATCACATACAGATTTATATTTGATTAATACTAATAAATTTCTAAATTCATATGATAATTTAGATAGTTCACAACAATTAATTGTGAATAATATCATAGAACAATTTAAAAATATTTCTTTAGAACGTAAGGGTTTAGGTCGTACCAATGCAATAGTTCATCGAATAGACACCGGCGACTCGCTCCCTATTAAACAAAGATATTATAGGTTGTCACCAGAAAAGCAGCGGATTCTGGTAGAACAAGTAGATGAAATGCTTAGTTTTAATGTAATTGAACCGTGCGAAAGCGCTTGGTCATCACCAGTTCTTATAGTAAAAAAAAAGAACGGTCAACCTAGATTTTGTTTAGATAGTAGGAAGTTAAACTCTATTACTAAACGCGACGCTTATAATCTGCCTTATGTGTCTGAAATATTAGATAGCTTACGCGATGCAAAGTTCTTATCCTGTATCGATTTAAGTAAAGCTTTCTGGCAAATTCCGATTGTAGAACAGGATAGAGATAAGACTGCTTTTTATGTCCCAGGACGCGGTACGTTTCGTTTTATGACCACAGCTTTTGGTCTAACAAACGCACCAGCTACCCAGCAAAGATTAGTGGATAGTTTGTTCGGTTTAGAGTTTGAGTATAAAGTATTCTGTTACCTTGACGATATAGTAATCGTTTCTAGCTCTTTCGATGAACACGTGTCACTCTTATTGCGCGTATTGAAGAAGTTAGAACAAGCAAATTTAACTATAAACTCAGATAAATGTATTTTTTTTTGTAAAAGTCTCAAATACTTAGGTTATGTAGTAGATGCTAACGGCTTACGGACAGATCCCGAAAAAGTAGAAGCAATCTTAAATTTTCCTACGCCGAAAAATAAAAAGGAGGTCAAAAGATTCTTAGGTACAGCGACTTGGTATCGTAGGTTTGTGCCAAACTTCAGTACAATAGCAGGTCCTTTAAATAAACTCACTTCGAAAAAAAAAAATGCACCACCTTTTGTTTGGTCATCTGAGGCTGATAATTCTTTTAATAAACTAAAAGAGTCTCTAATATCTGCCCCAATTCTGTCGTGTCCTGATTATAGTTTGCCATTCGAAGTGCATACCGATGCTAGTAATTACGGTATAGGCGCTATGCTCACGCAAAATATTAATGGTAAAGAACACCCCATAGCTTATATGAGTCGTTCATTAAATAACTCGGAGCGCAATTATAGTATTACTGAACGGGAAACTCTTGCGGTGGTAGTAGCGTTAGAACACTGGCGATGTTACCTGGAAAACGGGAGTGTTACAACTATTTATACTGACCACTCTGCATTAAAATGGTTTTTATCACTTAATAATCCAACAGGTAGATTAGCTCGTTGGGGAGTGCGTCTGTCTTCATTTAATTTAAATATAAAGCATCGTAAAGGTTCGGATAATGTCATACCTGACGCGTTGTCTAGATCAGTACCGGTTGCTGCCATTTCTACATCCAATTTTTATTTAAAATCAAATGATAAATATTATAATGATATATATAATGGTTGTTTAAATAATCCAGAAAAATTTGTTAATTTTTTAATTAAAAATAATACTCTATATAGATTATCAAAAAATAAATGCGAACTCACTTCTGAATTCTCTTGGAAAGAAGTAGTTCCAGAGGAGTTGCGCGAAGAAATTATTAGGGAAAATCATTCAGAACCAACTGCTGGACATTTAGGTAATTTTAAAACGTACAAACGATTATGTCTTAAGTATTATTGGCCAGGAATGTACAAAGATGTAGTAAAAATTGTGTCATCTTGCGACACTTGTTTAGCATATAAACATTCAAATCATATGACTTTAGGTGAAATGGGAAGACCAAAACAGTGTAGTAGACCATTTCAAATGCTGTCAATTGATTTAGTAGGCCCCTTACCTGTCACAAGAAAAAGAAATACTTTTATACTAGTAGTTACATGTTGTTTTTCTAAGTATTGTTTGATTTTTCCCATTAGAGAAGCAAGAGCTGATATAATAGCTAATATTCTGGAAGAACAAGTTTTCTTGATTCACGGAGTACCCCAAACAATCATGATGGACAATGGTACTCAATTTATTAGTAAAAACTTAGATAGCTTATTTTCTAAATATAAGATACCTAACGTTTATTTTATACCTAAATATACGCCGCAAATAAATACGGTGGAAAGATATAATAAATCCATTGTGACATGTATTTCTACTTTTGTTGAAAATGATCATAGGTCTTGGGATATAAATATTAATAAAATCAAGTTTGCAATTAATAGTTCGGTCAATGAATCTACCGGCTATTCTCCCAATTTTTTAGTTTATGGTCGTGAACTCGTTTCATGTGGTTCTCACTTCACTGATACAGACTTGGGCGATGAGATAGTATTTTTACCTCGTGATATATATGCGGAAAATATTGGTTGTTTAACAAAGATTTTTGAGGAAGTGCAGGTCTCTTTATATCGCGCACACCTTAAAAATACTTCCCATTATAACTTGCGACGCAAGTTCGCTGACTTCAAAGTCGGTGACATAGTCTGGAAGAAGACTTACTTTCAGAGCGATAAGGAGAAGTATTTTACTAAAAAGTTAGCACCAAAATTTGTTAAGTGTCGAATTACCTATAAAAAGTCTCCATTAGTTTATGTGTTAGAGGACATGAATGGAAAAGATCTTGGTACTTGGCATATAAAGGATTTTAAGAGTACAAATCATAAATAAATAAAACATTTTTATAGTTACATTACTCATTTACTTTAACTTTTATACTTGAGACTAGTATGAATAGTTTGATTATTACATCATCTTATTCCCACAGTATATTAGGACGCCACAGTAATAATAATATGAATGTTACTGCGGCCAGGGCTGAATGATTGAGGTATGACAGGCATAGTGGAAGGTTAGTATGAGTGTGTAAAATTAGTTCTCATGTGGCGAACTAAGGATTTTTTTATTCATGAAATAAAATGATTAAAAAAATCTTTGGGGGACGCGCGGGGTAATGTAACGGAACGTTACTTTGTATGTTACAGAAATTGAAACAATCTACGAAATGGAACGGATAGTTTAGAATTTAAAATTACCCTTTGCAAAAGTGCAAAATGCAAAAGAGGCAGGTAGTCTAATAAATGCATTTTACAAGTCGAAGTAACGTATTACTTCAAAAAATCAGATAAATAGGCCGCGGTCAGAGTACCGCAGGCCATTGATAAATTACTAAGATCGCGAGTGTGTGTCTGTAATAAATTGTTAGTTACAAAAAAAACATATAATAGTGACGCACAAAGTTCGGAGTTCCAACATTAATTTGGTGAGTTAATTATACAGTACTTTCATAGGGACGTTTTTAGGGTTCAATAGAATTATATAAAGATTGTACTGTGTCCGTGCGTCTGTCTAGCACTGCACCCTAGCCTCCGTCCTGCAGTTTTACGCAATGCACAATTATTGTTGCTGCCCTGCCAAAAACTGGAGACAGCGAGAGCTGGAAGCAGTATGCTTAGGCTTCCCTTCAAATGTTTCCAGGAATCAAGTCCGAGGTAGAAAATTCACTACGGCAGAACCTGGCCTGGAACCTTTTTCTGAAGCCTGGTCTGCCACCGTCTACAGACATCCCAGCTGGTCATAGCTGAACTCAGCCTGGATTTTTCTTCCGAAGCCTGGACACCGTCTGCTCGGCAGATCACGGCCTGCCATAGCCGGCCATAGCCGACCGCTGCCCGGAGCCTGGCCTGCCACTGAAGGACGTTGGATGCTGCCCTCCCCGATCGTCGCTTAATCAGGGCAGTAGCATTCTTCCCATGACATAATCTGGATGTTGATAGAACCCATTCTTTTATATCTCTCTCTCTCTTTATAAAAAATTGTATATAATAGTTAGGTTACTTTTAATATATATTTATTTTTATTGTATGTACGTTGTTTCCATTACCTCACAGCCAATTTATACCTGTAGGTAGGACTTCGTCACAGTAAACATTTTTATCATTTCATTCGAAGAGCAATTTTAGGCCTTCTGTATATTTCCTTTTTTTTTTATAAATGAATAAATAATTTTCCATAAAAACATCAGAGGATTTTGTTATTTGGTTCATGACAATTGTCACACCAGTCACAGTCAGAATTTATGAAACAAGTTGACAATTGTTGCAATTGTCGCTTTTATGAAATAAGGCCCTGGCTTTTTGACAACTTTCATAATTCTACTTAGGTCAAAGTGAAGTAGGTTATACACCTACCTACTCTATTAGTGTCCGACCGAAAGTTCGGTTTCGGCAAAAAAAAAACGAGTTTCGGTGGCAAATCTGCCGAAATTACGACCGAAACTGCATTCAGGAGTTCTCGCGCTATGATCGGTCATGTTCGGCGCCTTAAATTTCATCCAAGCGAGTAAGCGACGAATACATTTGCCGCGTCCACGTGGCTAATCATGTCGTGACTGGCTTGTGTTTGCAGTTTGTTTTGTTTGTTGAGTTTTCGTGTGATTTATTATGAATTCGGTCCAAGGGCGTAGCCAGGATTGTATATAGGCGAGGGCAAACTTATGGCCTTATTCATAAAAACTTATTGAGTCCTTGAAGAACACTTTAGTTATGGAATGTTTTGTCTCTTTTTATTAGCAACAAAAATGATTATGTGTAAAAGAGAGAAAACCTTCTATAACTAAAGTGTTCTTCAAGGCTTCAATAACTTTTTATGAATAAGGCCATTAGTTTCTTAGGTCTTATAAGAAGCGTCGCGTTGCATGCAAGCTATGAAGCTTGTCAGAATTACAGTTTACCAGCGAACGACCGCTCTTCTAAGGGGGGGCAGGTAGGTAGTAAACATCAAAAAATAATTTATTATAACAAACTAATACATAGATTATAGTAGAACCAAGTTTAACTCATCTAAATAATTTTTTAATTGATTTAACTCTCTCGCTAATGTTATACCTAAACAAACATACTTACTGATTATAATAACGTTTTCTTTAATTTTCCCTCAAAACATGACTGAGAACTAATTTTGCAGTTTTATTATAATATATCTAAATATAGCTAATTCTCGGAAAAAAGGAATACCAATTCGTAAAATAGTGGCGACCGTGACAGGACTAGACCTAGCAGACCCTCTTATTTTAAAGAATAATATAAAATCATGGATAGTTATATTTACATGTGCGACATATAAACTTATACATCTTGAAATAGTTGAGTCTCTATCAACACGACATCGACAGGTGATAAAATAAGAGCTTGTCAAAGGTTATATCCATTAGAAATTTCTTTTGTGTCACAGTAATGGCAGGGGTGTTCCATTCCGCGCTTAAGGTCTGAAGCTACAACCCCGGCCGTACCGACGCGACGGATGGGTTTAATTTGTGAGGCAGCCCTCACAGGGGGGCTGCCGTGCACCGGCCGATCGCACGTTTGTATGATACTCACGCGCTCGTCGCGATATTTTAAATTAACTAAAATGAGGTCTAAAGCTTATTGTGCCACATTCGGTTGTTTAAATAATAGTAACAAGGATCCAAGGAATAGTAACAAGGATCCGGGAATTGTAAACCAAAATAATGAATAAAACATTTAGTAATTAGCTTAAAGAAAAAAAAAGTTCAACTCAAGTTAAAATATATGTATACAGTTTGACAGTCTGAAGGCTAACTCCTAGGCCTAGGAGTCTCTATTAGGCCGAGATTAAAATATATGTAGGTATACAGTTTGACAGTCTGAAGGCTAACTCCTAGGCCTAGGAGTCTCTATTAGGCCGAGATTAAAATATATGTATACAGTTTGACAGTCTGAAAGCTAACTCCTAGGCCTAGGAGTCTCTATTAGGCCGAGATTAAAATATATGTATACAGTTTGACAGTCTGAAGGCTAACTCCTAGGCCTAGGAGTCTCTATTAGGCCGAGATTAAAATATATGTATACAGTTTGACAGTCTGAAGGCTAACTCCTAGGCCTAGGAGTCTCTATTAGGCCGAGATTAAAATATATGTATACAGTTTGACAGTCTGAAGGCTAACTCCTAGGCCTAGGAGTCTCTATTAGGCCGAGATTAAAATATATGTATACAGTTTGACAGTCTGAAGGCTAACTCCTAGGCCTAGGAGTCTCTATTAGGCCGAGATTAAAATATATGTATACAGTTTGACAGTCTGAAGGCTAACTCCTAGGCCTAGGAGTCTCTATTAGGCCGAGATTAAAATATATGTATACAGTTTGACAGTCTGAAGGCTAACTCCTAGGCCTAGGAGTCTCTATTAGGCCGAGATTAAAATATATGTATACAGTTTGACAGTCTGAAGGCTAACTCCTAGGCCTATGAGTCTCTATTAGGCCGAGATTAAAATATATATATACAGTTTGACAGTCTGAAGGCTAACTCCTGGGCCTAGGGGTCTCTATTAGGCCGAGATTAAAAATAAATAAATGTTATCCATACAAAAGTAACTCTGTTTGTTTGCTACATTTTCACGACTAAGCTGAACCAATTTAGATGAAATTTGTTATGGAGATAGTTTGATCCTGGGAAGGGCATAGCATATTACTATATTACTTTTCGACATAGCTATAGGGTTCAGGGTGTGTGTTTTAAGAGTCTCTTAGAAAAAAAACACCAGATAGAGAAAAGTGTGCTATAAAGAAAATTTGGGTATATTTAATTTCATAAAAGTGCATTAAAATATTTATCATTTTATGTCATTTCTTCACCATTCAAGTTTATAATCTATTCATTCTGGACAATTACATAATTTGCTATTGAGAGGGTCTAGGAATGGCCGGCTTAGATTACTGCTTAAATAGCTAACTGCTTAATAGTGGGGTATTTAGTGCGATGTAGCCTGCATTTTGTGTTTAAAGGCTCAAACTTGGCACAGATATTCCTTGGGTAGTATTTAGTGGATTTAGCCCGGTAGCCATCGGTAGCCACCGCTGGAGTGGCGAGGGGAAGCTTCACTCCGCGCTCCACTGTGAGCGATATTATTATTAACCATAATCATTCAGATATTTTTAATTTTCCAATAAATAAAATATAGCCGCCAAGTATATTGACTCCCTGAACGACCTACTTACTTAGCATTAAAACTAAAAATGTGATAATTACAGGTGATGTCAACATTAACACTTTACAGAATAATATTACAAATGTTAGAAGCGACTATCTGAATGTAATAGCTTTTCATGGTCATGAGCAGGGGATTGATAGACCCACTAGGCAACATACTTGTATTGACCATTTTATGATCAAATTGCATACACCAATGTCGCACGCTCTCTTTGATGAGTTAACTGGGGCCTTACCAAAGAGCCGATCGATAATCGAATCGAAATACCGATCGAAAGCCAAATGTATGGGATTTGACGTTTCTCGGCGATCGGGTTCTATCCATAGAGTAAAATTCCTATACATTTTTATCGATCGATGAGGCGATTCGATTGGCGATCGTGTTCTTTGGTCAGGCCCCTGATCATTCCCCTATACTACTATTAATCACAGTCAGTAAAATATTCAATCTGTGGAGAAGTCCTTAATAGAAATTGATTGGAAGAAACTATATTTATATAGTGATGCTAACTCCGCTATCGATTTTATAATCCCAAACTTACAAAAAAATCGTAAAAGACTTCACTTATACTGCCGTATTGACACAAAAGTATAAATCTCTTAAACCATAGATTACCACGAGTCTCTTAAAATGTATTCGCAAAAGAAATATCTTATTCAAACTAACTAAAAAAAAACAACAGAATACAATCTCAGTCAAGAATATTCTAAGTATAGAGCTATTTGTAATAGAATAATAAAAAATGCCAAACAAACTTATTATAAAGCCTTTCTAGAGAAATCGTCTGGCGACAATAAGGCTACATGGAGCGCTATCAAACAGATCTGTCACCTAACCAAAATAAAAGAATCATCGACGGAACTACTTACTGTGAATGAGACCCCAGAAAAATCGCTGGACGACGTAAATAATTATTTTACATCTATAGGTCGTCACTTAGCAAGCAGTACACTCTCCAGATTAGGCCTTGACACTTCTGATCTAGTCGTAAAGGCAAAAGATAATCAGTCCCCCTTGAGCTCAATGTCGCTGTCATTAACAGACCCTATGGAAGTTAGAAGGACTATTCTTATGCTAGATCCTAATTCTGCACCTGGATAGGACAAAATCACCTCCAAATTCATTAAAACGTTAATGCGATTGGTTCGGAAAGAATGTTACAACATTCTTTCCGAACCAATCGCATTAATATGCAACTTGAGCTTTACTACGGGTGTTTTCCCGGCATTATACAAGACTGATTTTCAAATCGGGAGAGAGTAATGAACCGGCAAATTATCGACCGATCTCCATTTTGTCTACTTTGTCCAAAATAATAGAAAAGTTAGTAAATAAACGACTTATAAAATACCTAGAAGATTCAAAATTACTTTCAGATAATCAATTCGGATTCAGGTCAGGTAGATCAACTGAGGATGCTGTACTCAAACTCACGTCCACTATCACCTCATACCTGGACAGCGGAGATAAATGCGTAGGTATCTTCATTGATCTTAAGAAAGCATTCGATACGGTTTCTATCCCTCTGTTGCTAACACGTCTTGAAATATTTTCAAGACGTGTTAGCAATTAGGGGAATTATTCTCTCCTGGTTTCGGGACCACTTGACGAACAGGGTTCAACAAGTAAAATTGGGAATTCACTGTAGTACTAGTGCTGAGTGCATGTTTGGTGTACCACAGGGTTCGACACTTGGTCCAACACTCTTCCTTCTCTATATTAATAGTCTCTGTAACCTTAAAATAACTGGTGCGGAAATCATAATGTTTGCCGATGACACTGTGGTCCTATTTAGAGCCAAAACTTGGGCTAAAGTTAAAGAATTAACAGAAAGAGGTATCTGTAGAATCATTGCGTGGCTTGAGGATAGTCTTCTTACTTTAAATACTCAGAAAACCCAATGCGTGTGTTTTAGTAAAACTAAAGCTGGTGGTCCTAAGGAGAACCTTACTATTACTATCCATACATTTCCTTGCAACCGAAACTCAGTCCTTACTAATTCTCAGTGCGACTGCTCTCTACTACACTATGTTTCCACTGTACGTTATCTAGTTGTCATTCTGGACGATAAATTGCAATGGTGCCAACATATATCCATTCTATCGACTAGAGCCAGAAAACTCATGTTTATTTTTAAAAAGCTACGAGATGTCGCTGACCATAAACTTTTGATTGCGACTTACAAAGCATTGTGTCAGTGCATACTCAATTATTGCATTTGTACGTGGAGTAATGCCGCTAAAACCCACCTCATAGAGCTAGAAAGAGCCCAAAAGGGCCCTCTTAAAAGTCACTTTCAAGCTCCCCTACCGCTTCCCTACAACGGAGCTTTACGATAAAGTAAAAGTCCTTTCTGTTCGCAAATTATTTATTCTCCAGGCACTGCGAAGGTTCCATAGCAAAGTTGCACCTCATCTAACCATCATTACCAAAAGAACAGAACGGTATTCAATTCCGTCAGTTCAATCAACTTTTGCTAGTAGACACTTTAACTTTGTATCACCCAAATTATATAACAAGATGCTCATTGACAACAAAGCTCTCAAAGGCTACAACAATTACACTTTTAAGAAAGCTGTCATCAATTGGCTTAACCAATTTGACTACGAGGCAACTGAAAATCTATTTGTCACACTGGCTTATCAGATATATTAATATCACACCAACCACTCGACACAAACACACTATATGTACGACTTTACAATAGTAGTTATTACATAACTCAAAATATAATAATAAATCAATTATAATGATGAGTGAAATCATAATTTGATCAAAACAAGAATTGTATCTAGTAAATAAAATCCAACAATTCATAAAAATTAAATCAAACATATTACACATACCTATAACATATAAGTTATTATAAATTAATTAAATAAAATTATAATAATAATCATAAGAGCTGCTGTAAAAGGGCGTTGTCATAGTACATACTAATAATTCACACAAAATATAATAAAAATATTAAAAAAATATATATACAAATGTCACAATAATAATGGCTGCTGTATATAGGCATTGTCAAACTACAAACTAACAAATTAACTATATTAACGGTAGATTCCACAGTATCCAAACATTCTCCATTTAATATTTACGCGTGGCGGATTTACATTTGAAATGGAAAATCTAAGGCATTTGGTTTTCTTTGCATTCAATAGTAAATTATTGGCTGTAAGCCAATCCAGTACCTGAGATAAAAATTAATAATTTATCTCATCCGCGAAAGTATAATTATTTCTTTTAAATTTAAATATTAGAGAAGTATCGTCAGCAAACAGTACTATATCACAGAGCTGTCTAACATAATAAGGAAGATCATTTATGTATAATAAAAATAGAAATGGACCCAGTATGGGGCCCTGGGGTACTCCTATTGACACTGGGCAACCCGTAGACGTGGTATTGTTTACAGATACTCTTTGAATTCTGGAAGATAGATATGACAACAAATTTAGAGACACGCCTTTAATGCTGTAATAATGTAATTTATTTAACAAAATTGTATGATGAACACAATATAAGGCCTTACTCAGGTCACAAAAAACACCAATAAGATTACAGGAGTTTTCCCATGCCTTCAAAATATGTTTCATGAGATCCGTACCTGCATCAGTAGTAGATCCAGAGGCGTAGCTACCAAGGGGCTAAGCGGGGCAGTGCCCCGGGGCCCTCAAGCTAAGGGAGCCCCTAGAATCCTTACCAAAAAATCTCGATCGAACTGAACTTTTAAAAATTTCTCTAATTTTTAAAATATATATGACAGGTTGCAACGCGACTTTAATCATGGCAACTCAGTTATACCTAGGGAATTCCCCTAAATTCTTTCTGTGGGTTGGCAGTGTTATCAATTTGATAAAACCTAACCAGTTTAGATAGCCGTGGGGCCCCATTTTTGGAGTTGCCCCAGGGCCCTTGGTTACCTAGCTACGCCACTGAGTAGATCGTCCCTTTGTAAAACTGAACTTGAATCGATAATTGTACCCAAAATAAGAACAGAGATTCCCCATAGATCTTCTGTTTTTTTTAAGTTTAGGGAACCGTATGCTTTTATTATATCTGTGGTGTTTATGGTTTCAAATTTAAAGTTAGCTGAGCAAGGGGGAACATTTTGTAATAGAATACTTTCAGCAATGGAAGGACACGAGTTTAGAGATTTTGTTATTTCTAATGGAATGTTTGAGAAGAAATAATTAAATTCACATGCGATCCCGATGTCACACTTAATTAATTCGTCCCCTTTTTTTAAACTAAAATGAGAATCACGAGGTTTTATTCTACAATGATATATTTCGCGACATAGTAAATTTGCGGATAGTTGAAACAGCCTTAAAAAGCCTTACTTATTATAATTTAAAGGTTATGCACCACACAAACAAATTAAATTTATCACCATAAACGTCTAGCACGCGACAACAGAAGAAATAATAGTACAGCAGCCTTAGCACGGCCAACCCAAGACGCGATACAAGTCGCGAGCAAACGTCAAAACGGTGTGGCGTGACATTTTGCTAGCACGGGTTCCCAAGATAAGACTTCACAATCTTGCTATGAAGTATAAGTCTTGTTTTCATTCACTCTTCTCAGCATGGGAGCCCAAGACTTAAAGATTTGTCAAATCGATAAAGACTATTATGGCGGGTTTTTATCACGTTCGGCTTTATGTGGTGACATAGAAATCTTGCGTAAAATTGTTTGAATATTTTGGAAAAGTAGTAATTAGGGAATAATTTTATTATGGGAAAGTGGAAATTATAGGAACATGGGTATTGGGGAAAGATGTCATTGATAAAAAGTGGGAAAAAATCTCACTTGACCAAAAAATTATTTTTTAGTGGATTTTTTTTAAAGTCCCACTTTTTTTAAAAGTAGGAAAAAGTCCCACTTGACGAAAAAATGATTTTTAGTGTTATTTATTAAAAGTCCCAATGACGAAAAAATGTTTTTAGTGGGATTTTTTTAAAGTCCCACTTTTTAAAAAAGTATTAAAAAAGTCCCACTTGACGAAAACATGATTTTTTGTGGAATTTTTTTATAGTGCCACTTTTTTTTAAAATATTTTTTTAGTGGGAATAAAATCCCATTTTATAAAAAAGTTGGGAAAAAATTATAATTATTTTTTTGATTTTTTTCCGCTTATTCATTAGGTGAGATTTTTTTCCACTTTTCATAAAATTGGATTATTTTCCCACTCAAGCAAGCAAGATAAAACTCATGACAAGACATGAGTCTTGTCTTGAAGTGCCCGTGCAGCGACTGTAGGATAAGACTGATGTGAAAAATTCCCCGCTTTTTCATTCGGTGGGAATTTCTTTCCACTTTTCATAAAATGGGATTTTTGTCCCACTAAAAATAATTTTTTTGTCAAGTGGGACTTTTTCCAACTTTTTAAAAAAGTGGGACCTAAAAAAATCCCACTAAAAATCATTTCTTCGTCGAGTGGGACTTTTTCCTACTTTTAAAGTTAGAATTTTCAATTTCTACATGACTACTTTCTCAAAATTCCCACGTCATAGCATACTGTCTCTTATAAGCATTTTCCCACCAATACACTACTTTTTTAAAAATTGTTCCCATGTTCCCGTATTTCCCACTTTTATTTTACTAGAAATTAAAGGATTAAAAAAAGTTAAACATTGTCGCGGGCGGCGCTAAAGATTTATTACACCCAATTTGACCCAATACCTCAAGCAAGATAAACCTCATGACAAGACATGAGTCTTGTCTTGAAGTGGCCGTGCTGCGACTGTAGGATAAGACTGATGTGAAGATTTCTGCCGTCTGAGTTTGTGTCGTGTGCATGTGCTCGGTATTTAAGGTGAACACACCTTACATATTTAACGAAATCTATGTTTCTCCTAAGCATTTTTGGGTTTTTTTAGTAGTTAGTGGGATTTGGCTGGATAAGTATTGTTAATTAACCTATCATGCATGACAGGCAAAAAACCTCCGGATCCTCCGGATCCTTTTAATTTAAGATCTCCAGACGCCATTCCCGAAGCCTCGAATTTTATGGAAGTCGCTTCCCAACCCCTTTTTGAAGAGGATTTCTCTTCTAGGAAGTCGGATAACCCTTCTTCAATGATTTCGCAAACAAATACTGGTGATATCTCGACAAGTATCCGGACGCAATATAAGTACTCTGACAACACACCTTATCTAGTGCATGTCAATATAATAGGGGAAGACCCCTCCTCGGGTACATCCTTACACCCAATTAAATTTGGTTTATTGCTAATTGAAAATAATACTAGCAATGTAAAATCTGGTGGAGTTAAAAAAATTGGACGTAACAAGCTATCAATAGAATTCAAAACATTTGATGATGCCAACTTGTTTTTAAACAATAAAAGTCTTCTTGATAAGCTTAACCTAAATGCAGCCATCCCACAATATAATGTGACTCGCATGGGACTAGTTAGGGGTGTTCCTTTTGACTGGGACTGTGAAAAAAATATAGAAAAAGTTGAAGTTCCTCACCCAGGTGGTTGTTAAAGCAAGGCGGTTAAACCGGATAATTGTGATCAATGGGGAGACAAGCTGGAAACCAACAGAGACAGTTGTATTAACCTTTGACGGTCAATACTTACCCAACCGCGTTTTATTGTTGCCTCTCCTCCCTACCAGTTGACTCCTATTTGGTCATACTAAAATTAAACGTCGTTCCCGCCCGCGCTGTTACAAATGCGCCCAGGATCACCACGGTGACTCCTGTGACGTTCTTCCTGAAGACGCAACCTGTATCCATTGTTCAGGGGACAACTTTGCCTTTAAAAAAATATGTCCTGAATTCAATAGACAAAATAATATAAAATCCCTAATGACAGACAATTTTATTTCATACCTTGAAGCCTCTAAAAAGATCCTCCCCTCATCCAAATCCTATGCCAGTGTTGCTAGCACCCCCTCTCTAATGCCCTCTGAAAATGTCACCTATTCATACAAAAAATCTGTATACCCAAAAAAAAAACCTCCTCCGACTCATTCCCCTGGATATGACCGCAAAGCTCACCAGGATTTGATAAATAGTTTTGCTATTCCTCCCCCTACAAATGGCTGTGCACTCATTAACTCTTCTCCTCCAACATCCCAAGACATAATATTTTCATTATTATCATCCCTTTCAACACTTCTTCAAAATTATAACCATGTGTCCAACGTTGCCTCCTCACTATCGACCACTCTAAATTTACTTCGGTAAAAAATGAAAGTCCTACAATGGAACGCCAGGAGTATAATAAAAAACATGAACTCCTGCAACTTATAAATAAGCTCCATCCATCGGTTATTGCCATTACGGAGACCTGGCTCAAGCCTGAAATTAATTTCAGACTTCCAGGTTTACAACTCTCCGTGATGACAGATCCGATAGATGGGGCGGCTGTGCTTTATTTATTAGAAACTCTCAACCCTATTCTCCCATATCTATCACCTATCACAACAATTTAAATTTTAATATTATAGCAGTAAAAATTAATAATATCACTTATGTATCTATTTATATACCCCATCCTTAACGGATTATTATCTCCAATATTAAAAATATTCTACTAACTCTTTCCAGTCCTCTTATTATTATAGGGGATTTTAATAACAATCATTACGCTTGGGGCTCTCCAGCCTGTGATCCCTGTGGTCGCCAGCTAATGCTCCTATTCGAAGAACTCAATATGATTGTTTTAAATAATGGCCTACCAACTAGGTTAACTGCTCCTGGAGTTTCAAAAAGTTATGTCGATCTTTCAGTTTGTTCAACTTCTATCTCTTCTTCATTCCACTGGCAGATTCTGGCTACCTATGGTAGTGACCATTATCCCATTTTGATTGAAAATTCCTCCCACTCCCCTCCCCCCTTAAACTCTACTCCCCCATTACATAAATACAGACTCAGTGCGGCTGACTGGACTAAATTTAGAATTGACCTAGAGGAGAAGGTTCAAAACTTAGATCCCCCAGACAGTGGCCCAATAGAAGTTGTCTATTCATTACTTCCATTATCGCATCTGCAGATGCAGCTATCCCTCTTAAAAACTCCCATAAAAATAAGCGCCTATCTCCCCCCCTGGTGGGATAGTGAGTGCTCACAAGCCATTAAAGAACGCAAACTGACTGAGAAAACTTTTAACAAGACATTAATTTAGAAAACTTATAATCTTTCAAAAAAATTCAAGCAAGAACTAAACGTTTCCTTTAAAAAAAAAACTAGCTTGGAGTAACTTTTGCTCTAAATTATCCCCCTCCACTCCAATTTCAACAGTTTGGAAGAATATAAATAGATTCCTCCAGAAAATGTCAACACATTTATTGATAATCTCGCCCCACCTTACGTACCAAATTTTAATGAAATTTTTATTCCAGATCCCTTCTCTTCTAGCCCTAGCAACTCCAATATTGACCTACCTTTCTCACGACTAGAACTTGAAAATGTCTTAAGGTCTACCCAGGATTCTTCCCCGGGTTTGGATGAAATTACATATTCTTTCTTTAAGAAAAGTGGTTCCCAATGTAAGAAATATTTCCTAGATCTTCTTAATATTATTTTGGAGACAGGGGCCTCCCCACAGAAATGGAATTTCCAAATTATCGTTCCTATTAAAAAACCTAACAAACCGGGCGAGGACCCGGGTGCATTTCGCCCTATAGCTCTCTCCACAATCCCAGCCAAAATTTTTGAACATTTGATCAAGAACAGACTGGAATGGCTTGTTGAAAATAAAAGTTTACTATCAAAATCACAATTTGGCTTTAGAAAAGGAAAGTCCACCATTGACAACTTAAGCATACTTACTACTGACATCCGCCTAGCCTTGAGCCGGGACGATTCTGTTATAGCTTCATTCCTAGACATTACATCTGCCTATGACAATGTACGTCTACCAATCCTCATAGAAACCCTTCGTCAGATGAGAATTCCGAGTAGAATAGTACGAGCAATCTCCTCCTTAATGTTATCCAGACTTATCTTTATAAGAATTAATGGTGTTCTCTCCCCTCCAAGATCTATCTGGAAGGGGCTTCCGCAGGGAGCAGTACTCAACCCTATTCTGCACAACATATATACGCACAACCTTGATCAGTCTGTTCTTGGTCATTGTCGCATTCTCCAATATGCGGACGATTTGGTGCTTTATGCCTCCAATCGTTTCCCCGATGCAGCTGCTCTCTCTCTTAATTTAGCCCTTGATAGTCTTGCCATTTGGCTCGATTGTCACGGACTGGATTTATCAGCTCAAAAATCCAATTCTATATTATTCACGAGAAAGAGAAAAGTCCCTGCTATTTCCATCAAAATTAAAGGACAAGATATTTCCCTTATAGGGGAGGCCAAGTATTTGGGTGTAATATTTGATTCCAAAATGTCTGGTGCACCACACATAATAAAAATTGTAGATAAATGCCACACCAAAATAAATATGTTAAGAATGCTTGCTGGGGTTTGGTGGGGCTCTCACCCTTTTTGCCTTAAATTATTTTATAATGCTTTTATTCGCACTCATTTGGACTACAGCACATTCATTCTAGAACCATGCAGCAAATCTTTAATGAAAAAATTTGATCTCATCCAATTAAATTGTATTTATACCTCAGAAGGAGCTACCTTGCTGATCGATTCCTTTTTAAAGCTACCCAATCCACAGTACATCCTCTATTTCCTAAATTAAAACTCCTCCAACAATATTGTACAAGCATTCAATTTTGGCGTAACAAAAATAAACCTCTTCTTGTGAAATCGTTTGAAAGACTTATTCAAATTCGCCAAAAGACTGATATATCTCGGTCTACTAAGCTTCCTATTTTTGATTCAGATTATGATTCCCTTCTTTATGTACCGCAAATTAAATTTAATATGGGTATAAAAAAAGAATCTCCTTTCTCCAATCGGACATTTCAGGCATTGATAAAGGAATATTGGCTAGGATGGCACTTTTTATATACTGACGCCTCTAAATTATCAGACGCAGGCTGCGTTGGAATAGCGATATTTTACCAAAATTCGAATTTAATTTTTCAATATAAAAGCCCCCCCTTCATATTCATCCGTTTTTACAGGCGAATGCGTCGCCATACTTGAAGCAGTGTCTTTCATAGAATGTCATAACATTAATAACGCTGTTATCTTTACTGATTCAAAAAGTTGTCTAGATGCTCTGTATCAAAATCCATTATAAATTAAATTACATATTAAATTAATAGTAAAATTCGAATGAAATAGTTGACCAATGGGCTAAAAACGCTGTAGCACAAGCTACAGATCGTAAACACTTTTCTATTCCCATATATGACATAACTTCTATTCCTTTATCAACTTTAAAAGCATGTTGGGCTGTTAACTGGGCGCGCACTAGTAAAACTAAAGGAACCTATTATGCTAAAATCCAACCGGATATCCCCCATAGACCATGGTTTTCTAAATACAAATTCCTTAATAGAAAGGAAACATCAACAATTACTAGATTACGTATGGGTCACTGCTGCTCGCCAGCCCACTTAAACAAACTCCGGATACTAGATTCTTCCATCTGCGAATGCGGATTGGAGGAGGGTAACGTTGATCACATATTTTTTGCCTGTCCTAACAACTAATTTAATTTATATGATATATTGCCTAAATATAAGATCCCTCTTCCCATTAACTTTCACTCATTATTAACATTAACCTCATCTAAAGTTGTTAACTTAATTTCTCATTTCATAAGCAAAAATAATATTAACCTATGATCTCCTATTAATAATAATAGTTGATCTTTATTTTATATAAGCATTAGTGTAAGCATTTAGTATTTAAGTGTGTTTTAACTTAGACTTTATTAGTTAATTAATCCATGGTATTTGTTTTTCTTTTGTGTGTTGTGTGTGTTTTTTTTTTTCTAACAGGTGGATGGTTAACATTCATCAAGCGATAAAAGGAGAAAGAGGAGCATAGAATATATTTAAACTTCTTCCGCATTCCCCAAAAGTTAAGCACATTCTCCTTCACAACTTGACACTGGCAGAATTGTTGTGGCCATTTTGGGCCTGCAACACAGTTGCCATTAACAAAAAATTGAATTGACTGATGTGAAAGATTGTCAACGGACACGCTCTCATGTCTTGTCTTGGATGTGGCCGTGCTACGGGGACAGTAGGTACAAGTAACGCGACTAAGAATGCGAAAGTTTTTTTTTTTTTTTTTGTTCACATTTCATCTGCCATCTGTCAGCCATAATCAGATATGTTATAAGAAATATATTTTTTGAAGGTGACTTTCCATTAAAAGTCATTCCCTTTAATTATTTTCTTTTATTCTAAAGCTAGTATAGGCTTCCTCTTCAGCCTGTGTACAAATTGGTTTGGTTCTAGGAGGTCTCTTGCCAGCCTGTTATAGTGGATTTGGAGTCTCTTTTGGTATTTTGTGGAGTATCTCTCTGCTTCGCACCTGATGGTTGGTACCTGTAGATACTCATGCAGTTCCTCTGTTTTAGTGAACCATGGCGCTTTAGTAATTATTCTTAGGCTTTTGTTTTGAAATCTTTGTAGAATTTCGAGATTTGAGTTGGAAGCCGCACCCCACAGTTCTATTCCATAACTCCATATTGGTTTTATAACACTGTTGTATACAAGGAGTTTATTGCTCATAGAGAGTGATGATTGGTGTGCGATTAGCCAAACTAGGTTGTTAAGTTGTATATTTGCCTCTGTTTTCTTTGCCTTTATATGGTTGGACCAGGTCATTCTCCTATCCAAGTGCATGCCGAGATACTTAACACAATTTTGTTTTGGAAGTATTTCTTCTTCTAGTGTAATTTGGGGACAGTCACCTTTTCTTAGTGTGAAAGTTATGTGGTTGGACTTCGAAGCACTAGATTTTATTCTCCATTTAGTAAGCCACTCACTGATTTTATTTAGCTGAATTTGCAATTTTTCAGAAGCTTTCACAGAGTCTTTGTCACTTGCAAGACAAGCAGTGTCATCAGCAAATGTTGCTGTTTCTACATCCTCTGTGGTTGGTAGGTCCGAAGTATAGATGGAGTATAAGATAGGTCCTAAGACTGAACCTTGTGGCACTGATGCTAACACTTCATACCTTTATGCCAAACTTTATCAAAGGCCTGTTGTATGTCTAGAAAAACAGCAGAGCAATATTCTCTTTCCTCAAGTGATTTTCTAATTTTATGTACAACTCTATGCACCTGCTTGAATGTTTTTCACGGAAACCAAATTGATGGTCAGGAATTATGTTCAGTTCTTCTAGAAAAGGTTTAAGTCTCTGTAGCAAGATATTTTCAAACACTTTAGAGATGAGCGGTAGTAGGCTAATTGGTCTGTAAGATGTTACTTCCGTTTCGGGTTTTCCAGGTTTTGCAGTCATACACACTTGAGAAATTTTCCAGCATGTTGGGAAATGATGTACTCTTAATATTGCATTAAACAGTATAGTTAGGAACACAATACCTTTTCTAGGGAGTTGCACTAAGACTTCTGAAGTAATAAGGTCAAAGCCTGGTGCTTTTTTACTCTTTAGGTTTCTCAGAGTTTTTCTTACTTCGCCAGGTGTCACACTTTTTATTGGGAGTGATAACTGTTGGTCACTATTTATTGCAGTATCTATTACATTTTCGAACTCTAACATTGACGAGTCATTAGGTTTAAAAACGTTGCTGAGATGTTTTGCAAATAACTCTGCCTTCTCACAAGACATTTTAGCCCAACCACCATTTGGAGTCCTAAGGGGTGGGATATGCTGTTTGGGACGCTTAAGTTCCTTAGTAATTTTACACAAAGAGTAATTATCTTTTTTAGTAGCCGAGAGTGAGGCCAATTTGTCTTTTAACTTTTTCATTTTTGTTATCTCTAATTAATTTATTTAGAATTTTAGAAATGTTGTTTAACCTGCGAAAAGAATGCGAAAGTGACAAAAATAACAATACCTTTAAAGTTAATAAATGACAAAAGAGAAATATCACAACTCCAGGTAAATTTTATTAGTGTTACGTAACTGTGCAAATTAATAGGATCATATTAAAAACTCCCGACTTCAAGCTCCACCCACATGCATACATGCGATCTCGCTCTGCATGCATCGTGTGACACATGTATAATTTTGTATATGTACCGCTAAGGAATCCTGGCACTTCTCAACAGTTTTGTACAGAGAAGTTCTCGTTTTATGATCGATACTCTGCCTGCCGACTTGCTAAAGTTGCTACCTACCGATTCGGCTCTCCTAGTCCTATTAGATTTATGTTTATTACAAATATCTGAATGTTTTATGTACAAAGGCAGTGTTTTAAGTACATTTAGCATAACCCAATAATAATAATAAAGAAAAAATTGGAAAGAAAACTTGCAACCAAAATTAATACGGAGTGAATAGTACAAAAAAAAGCGATAGATGGCGCTAGTACCATATAATGATGTACCACAAAAAAACTATAGATGAAAAAAAAAAAAAAACTCATTTCATTACTATAAATTCTGCCTACCTTATTCCTTAAAACCCTGTGCACAACACTGATACATACATATCATCCCGGGTACCATCGGCGCCCGAGACCGCCTAGAGGGCACCAGGTTACTCAGCAGAGGGTTTTTTTAAATCCCACCTCGTCGTAGCCAATGGTATGAGTCTACACCGAACTAGTGGCTAGCTCGTCGCGATGTTTTAAATAGACTCAATAACCCATCTATAAAACAGTTTCCCAAGTTGATATAGTGAAACCGGGACCGACAGCTTAACATGCTCTCCGAGGCACTATTGTGGTGTTGTCAAACAAATATACATATTTTTTTTAATTTAAAACTCATTGGTACAAAACACTGGGTTTCGATCCAGGGACCTAAGTGTTTTTAAGTCTAACCAACTCGGCTACCATGTAATATATATATAACTTTATAAACATTAAATAAAACGGATTCAAACAAATACTGGAAAGAATAATAAAATTCCACAAATAGCTAGCTCTCAAATAAAATAAACAACTTAACATGAACCATTTGGTGGACTATCTCCTATAACAATAAATATTCATGCCATTCTATATCCTACACTAATGCAATGTAATAGAATTCATTTCTATTATAAATTGTTGTGTGAATTAGGATTAAATTAGTATAGTGTTGAGTAAAGTAAATGTTATGTTGTAAAAGTCTTAATTATTTTTTTCAAAAACATTCAATTATTTAACATAAATTAGTAATAATAAGGTAAGAACTGCTGAAATAGTTTTGCCAACAACATGAGTCAAAGGGTCATTTAAAGGTGTAAACATAAAAATAAAAACAGGGATTTATTAATAAAAAAAAAATAAAAAAAAATGTTGTGAATAGTAAAAAGTCTTTATCTAAAGAATCTACTGCTCTATAAAGAATATATTCACATAACCAGGTTTAGCATTGACCCATTATAAGTGTTTTTAATTATGATATTAACAGCACCTTAAAAATATACATAGTGGGGTCCATAGCAATATAAAATGTAGATATGACTTTGTAAGAAGAAATTCACACTAAATGACTATAAACAACATAACTTAAACTAACATTCAATATTATTCTTCTTTTAAATAATGGTAACCATTCTGCCAGTGTCAAGTAAATGAATTTTATACAGTGGGAGTTCATAAGTAAATAGCAACACAATCACAATAAAAGTATACAATTCTTCTGCCAGTGTCATGTAACAACATACACAAACATGTACTACAATAATGGGATGGCAGCGTTTATTGCAACATTAACCAATGTTTGGCGACAACACAAAAAGACTGGTTTTTATGTTTATATTAAGTTTTTTTTACATTTATGTTTCACCGAAGAGAACATTCCACAAAATTGCCAACACTTTCACAGACTCAGAAATGTGTCCATTAAAATAACATTGACACAAGAAGATTCCATATTATTTAATGCATAAATCAAGTGTAAAGTTGGAGTTATTTATTAAAATGTAGGTAAATAATTATTCAGGCTCACAGCATTTATGTCGGCGTGTATTTGGCGTAACTCTTCAACATGGCTCATTTTCTCTTGCTGCAGAAGTTCCATCTCCCGCTTGTATTGTGCCAAACATCTCCCTTCCTGGTCTCCGCTTCGTACCTCATTCAATATGCTTCTTTTTAGTCTTTCAAGAGTAATTGTTTTATTTCTATTAAAAAGAAAAATAATAATAGAAGTGTGTGATAAACAAATGTATTATAATTCGGTATGTAGGAGAAGAGTTTATGACTGACGTGAGGGCTATTCAGTGTATTGAATTGTTGAGTTTCTTTTGATAAATAAAGATACGAGTTGCGGAGAATAAAAACATAGAAATTAATATATATTATATATTTAAAAGTATATGCTATTATTGATCGCGTCCACAGGTGCGATACTCTCTTGAACTTTATAATACCTTATTTCTTTCATGGCTTCTAGTTTATGATAGATTTCTCGTTCGTTCTCAGCAGTCATTTCCTTATATATCACACAACTATTTTAGTGAGTAGTTTTATCACCGTAAAAACTAAAAATATGAAATAAATTCAGAAATTATTCTTTTGCGGCTCATAACTACCCACAGATTAAATAGAGTACTACTCACTACCACAGATTACATATACGTTACGTACCCAAGGAACGAACATACATAATTAATACTCTCTACCTTAGAATATATAGGAGACTCTCTACCCATAGAAAAGAAGTAAACTCTACCACAGGCCACAAACTAAATAGGAAATAGCGGTTATTTTATTTATTTTATGTACGGGAGACATAATGACGTCATCTCGACAATTCCGAGAATCAAGTATTCGAAAACGCAGCAGCCCCGAAAGTTTTCGCATTAAAACGTTTGTCGGACTCGTCTCAAAAAAGGAACTCACAAAGTTTTACATAGGGATTCGCGATCCTGGGGCTCTAATTCCATATTTATCTGTTTTAAATTCGATACCTAAGCAATAGTTTAACTTTCCAATATCTTTCATTTCAAATCTTTTTCCATATTTTAAGAATTTTATATCTCATTAAAATGTAAGTTCTATCCTGTTAATTATAAAGTTGAAGTTCCAATGCTCTACAGATGTTCAAACTTGCGAAGAATTCGTGTATTTCAAGATGGCGGCTTTTTTTTAGCCAACCTAATACATACTATATAACCATTGGAATAGAGCTTACATTTCCACATTTGTAGTTTACGCAACGTCTTGTCGTGATTAGCGGTTGCAAGCTCGGAATAAGGCCACTGGTCGTCAGTAGAATTCGGTCCGGTCCGGTTGGAAACTGTCCGTATTGGGAGCAGACCTTTGTACACGATCGCAAATCGAATCGCCGCATCGATCGTTAAAAATGTATAGGAATTTTACTCTATGGGTAGAGCCTGATCGCCGAGAAACGTCAAATCCCATACATTTGGCTTTCGATGGGTATTTCGATTCGATTATCGATTGGCTCTTTGGTAAGGCCCCTGATCGACGTGAAATTTCAAATCCCATACATTTGGCTTTCGATGGGTAATTCGATTCGATTATCGGTTGGCTCTTTGTGAAACTTCTTCGGATGGTAAAGCCATTGACCAAATAACTGAATTATTTGAATAATGTGACATGAGCAGATGACAATTAAATTGATTTTAAAATGCTATAAAAAATGTAAATAATTGCTGCAAAGCGGCCAACACGCTTTGCAACAGGCAAAGGCTGTTTTTCATCAGCTGGCACATCTTTATAGGCAATAATAATATCATTGACATATATTGCTATCGGATGAGTATATAGTATAATACCGTGGTCGTCAAACTGCGGGCCGCGGGCCGCATGCGGCCCGCTGTCGATATTTGTGCGGCCCGCGACAAAGCAAATAATTTCAATTGTCAACCATCTACTAAAACAGATTTTGCGTACAAAGTTAACTAAATAAGTTAACTATGCGAGATTTAATAATGGAATAAACAGAGACCACCGTCGCTTTGGCTAATATTTTTGTTACATTTGCCACTAAACATTGATGTTTACTACTAATATAAAGTAATTTATATTGAAAAACGTGCAATAGAAATAGGTACCTATACATACTGTGAAGAAGGTACTGGAATTGTATAATTTAAAAAGCTTTCATGTCGAAATTATTTTTGTCGGCACGACAAATACTTTTTTGTAGGCACATTGCGATTTTTACAATGGATAAAAAAATTGTACAA
This sequence comes from Monopis laevigella, assembly GCA_947458855.1. Taxonomy (NCBI): domain Eukaryota; kingdom Metazoa; phylum Arthropoda; class Insecta; order Lepidoptera; family Tineidae; genus Monopis; species Monopis laevigella. The sequence continues at coordinate 23,505,252 of OX381586.1, read as the reverse complement.
TCTGTACAAATAGAATTTCTTGTGTTGAAGCGCTGAAATTGTTACATACTCGTAAGTATTATAGTCAATCGAATTTATTGAAAAACGGTCGAGATGTGGTGGAAGGTTTTCTTCAATATTGAAGCAAGCCTTATTAATCTGAACTTAACATCGATAAAATAAAAGAAATTGTGAAACTGAAGTAAAAGAAATGGTGACTGAAAATGGTTGTTTAAGTCTGAAAGAGATAGCCTTTAAAATTCCTGAGTCTCACGAATCAATTTGTCCCATTTTAAACAATTTTAGGCATGAAACGAGTACCGAAATACCTGAATTTTCTGCAAAAAAATAATCGCGAAAGGGCTATAAAGATTTGATAGGACAAATTAATTCCAAGCTCACATTCATAAAACACATAACTGGTGAAAATACATAGTTTTACGAGTTTTACATGTAAATCAGTCAACTCGGAACAAGGATGTCTGACTGACTATGCCGAAACCGAAAAATGCATTGTCGAAGTCAATTAAAAGTGAAGACATGTTCACAGCGTAGCACAAACGCATCCTAAAATCGATGCAATAGCCTCCAAAAAACCTATCAACCCACAGACTAAAACCGAAATATATGACTAGTTCACTTGTCGGTTTGTGGTAATGAAATCAGTCGGTCGGTCAACTAACAAAGTAATAGAGACCTTTCTCCCACCTAAAAAAATAAGTAGTCGGCTGCAGCCATATCAGGCTGTTCGTTAAGATTTGTTGAGGTTTGGCCAGAAATTCGTTCACAACGATAGCCTTGAAATGGCGCGTTATCGTGGTGGAAAATCCATGACTTTTCTTTCTACAAATAGGCCTTTTCGACAAATTTTCAAACGCACGTGTTTGAAAATTTGTCGACCGACTGATTTCATTACCACAAACCGACAAGTGATCTAGTCATATATTTTATTTCTAGGTATAATATTATTACTGTTTTATTTTTAATGTGCAGTGTTAAACCATAATAATCAATGTAATGTTTTTTGACTTTTTACCTAATTAACATATAATAAATCTCAGTGCCTGTGCAGTGAAAAGGACATTGGCAAAGTAACGTATTAAGTGAAAAGCCATTCTTCAAATTAATAACAATAATAATAGTCTGTGTTTTTACCTAATTATTCAAAAGGATTTTCCTCGTGTTTTTAAATCTATTTGAAAAGTAAGGGGTTAACGCAGAATAAAACAAAATGAGGAATAAAGGAAAAAAAGTGAAATTATTTCACCCACGGAAGAAAAAAAGTGTAGAAGAAGAAGCTGCTATAACATATTTACAGTCCCAATATCATACGGTATTTATTTTTATTTAAAAGGCTCAAAAGTATAACAATTTAATCTAATATTTTAACATTTTAAATTTCAGATAGCTGTAGATCAAATCAAAACATTTAAAGATTTGCCATTGTCTCAGAAGACTTTAAAAGGCTTAAAAGAGAATAATTTCTTGCAACCTACTGAAATACAGAAACAAGCAATTGGGTTGGCATTACAGGGTAAAGATATCCTAGGTGCCGCTCAAACAGGGTCCGGCAAAACTCTGGCTTTTTTAATTCCTATCTTAGAAAGCCTATTCTGCAAAAAATGGAGTCGCTCGGATGGGACTGGCGCTCTTGTTATATCTCCTACAAGAGAATTAGCTTATCAAATATATGAGACCTTAAGAAAGGTTGGCCATCTTCATGACTTTTCAGCAGGCCTGATCATCGGGGGACAAAATTTAAAGTTTGAAAGAAAACGCATGGATCAAGTGAATATCCTCATCTGTACTCCAGGCCGACTTCTCCAACACATGGATGAAAATCCGCTCTTTAATTGTGATAATTTACAGATTTTGGTTTTGGATGAAGCTGACAGATGTTTAGATATGGGGTTTGCTGATACAATGAATGCTATCATTGAAAATTTACCTCCCAAAAGGCAGACTATGCTATTTTCTGCTACACAAACAAAGTCTGTAAAAGATTTGGCTCGACTCAGTTTATCTTTCCCAAGTTATGTTGCTCCTCATGAGCAGTTGGAAACAGTCACTCCGGAGTCTCTCCAGCAAAGTTATATTGTATGTGATGTTGATGAAAAGATTGGCATACTATGGTCTTTTATTAGGAACCATTTAAAACAAAAGGTACTTATTTTCATGGCTACTTGCAAGCAAGTTAAATATGTGTATGATCTTTTCTGCAGATTAAAACCTGGTGTCAGTCTGTTAGCTCTGTATGGTACTCTTCATCAAGAAAAAAGGGAAAAAATATACAATGAGTTTTGTAGAAAGTCTAATGTAATTTTGTTTGCAACTGATTTGGCTTCAAGAGGCTTGGATTTTCCAAAAGTTAATTGGGTAATACAGATGGATTGCCCCGAAGACATTGATACTTACATCCACAGAGCCGGGCGAACAGCCAGAGGGGTGTTTGGTAAAGGAGAAGGATTGTTAATTCTAATGCCACACGAGGAAAAGATTGTTGAAGATTTGAAAAAAAGTAAAATACCAATAAACAAAATATCTGTAGATCCTTCTAAAGTACAAGCACCTCAGATGAAAATAGAATCATTACTGTCTGAAATTCCAGAGTTGAAACAAGCAGCACAAAGGGCTTTTGTTAGTTATGTTAAGTCTGTATTCCTTATGAAAAACAAAGAAATATTTAATTTGAAGTATTTGGAAACTGAATCATATGCAAGATCACTTGGGCTTATTGTTCCTCCCACAATAAAGTTTTTGCAAAAGTTCCACTATGGTCAGAAAAATAGAGAACAATATTGTGATATCACTACAAAGCCAAATGATAATAATGCACAAGATTCTAAACAAAGTGGAAATGATGTTGTTTGTCTTAAAAAAGAAATAAATACAAACAAAACTAGGAAGGAAAAAGAGAGCATTGATTTCAGATTTCATGAAGATGCTCTCAGTGATAGTGATGAAGAATTTCTTATAAAGAAGGTTAAACCTGACAATGACTCAATGGATGAAAATATTGATATAGGTTTTGAATGTTCCAAGAAAAAAAAGAAACCATTAACTAAAGCTGCAGTTGCTAAAAAACTTATAAAGAAGAATGTAAAGATAAATACTAAAGTAACATTTACAGAAGATGGGAATGCTGTTCAAGATGACAAAAGTACAGTTAAATCAGACTTAGCTAAGCAGTACATGAATGAACATGATGGTAAATTAGATATTGAGAAGTCAATGCAAATGTTAAGAGAAGAAGACAAGTTTGATAAGAAAAGGTTTAGAGAGAAAGTAAAGGCAAAGCACAAGGAACAGAAACGGAAATTAAAAAATAAGAGAAAAGATGAGGATGGAGAGAAGGATGAATTTGGATCACAGTCAGGGTCTGATGGACCAGATTTATCATGGCTTCCAGACCCAGATAAAATGTATGGTAAAAACCTAGAAGAGGGAAGTGGATGTAGTGATAATAATATTGCACCTACTTATCCAGAAAATACAGATGATGTTGCAGAAAATCTTCACAGGTAGGTTTTGCTATTTTATTACCTAATGAATATGTAGTACCCAAGGAGTACCTATTGTAATTATTACATCCAGGTTGTTTTCAATTTCTTTTGATATATCTGAACCTTTATTTTGTCTCAACATCCAATAAAGGGTTTCTGTGTTTTATTGAAGGTTCTTTCACAAGATTGTTGAAGCAACAAATAATGTGAAATACCAGATACTTAACACAATGATATTGTGGCAGGTTACTATCTAAGTTTCACCAGTTTTCTTGGCGAAGAGTAAGTGTTATTTAGCAAGTGCTAAGTCCACTTGCTAAATCCATTAAAACTTAACTTTTTGTTTTTAATTTTAGGAATATAATATATAATCATAGCCAGTGGTAATGAGACCTGTCGGTCGGCCAAGCAGAGTTCTAGAGGCCTTCACTCTGCTTGGCCGACCGACAGGTCTCATTACCACTGGCCATACAGATGCAAAAACAGTCAAGTTACCTAATCATGTTTCGGTTTTAGTCTGGGTTATCTGGTTTTCCGGAGACTACTGCACATATTAATTGTCGAGGTAGTAGTCTCCTTTCATGGTAAGGTTACAAAACAAACGGGCTATTGATTTGACAATAAAGCTGCGAGGATATTATAATAGGCTTGTAATGCAAATATGTATTTGTCACCACCCATTTCATAACAGCATCATTTAGCAGACACAGTGGGAGCGATCAATATTGTTAAACAACAATATTGATTGAACCCATTCATGGACTTTGTAGGTCTGTTTACCATTAGGTAGATACAAAGTTACATGCCATGCCCTGATGAAAAAAAAATTGCTTTAATTTTCCCATTTTGCACACAATTATGCTCTTTTTTAAGAGCAGTTTGGCATCTGATGCTTGCTTTGGTTCTTTGTTGCTTGCAAGTATTGATGTGTTATCAGTGGGGGTTGCAGCTGTGAACAAAGTATGTGCATGGAGTCAGTGTTTACTTTGTATGTAAATACACTGTGTCATGACGTACAACTTTAATTTTATGAATTGTCTATGTACTTATCCATTTATATTATACTTTTATCATGTAATAATTTTGTTTTTAGACCTTTAAAAAGAAAACTTGTTTCAAACAAAGGAATCCCCCAAGATAGTGTCCTGCCCAGGAAAAGGATCCAGTTACAGCATCTGTCATCAATGTTGTCCGTACAAGAAGCTGAACATTATGCCTTGCAATTATTAAACAATAAATAATCTAAACATGCAAATAAATGTAAATTAATAATATCTGTATATTGAATTGGTTAAAGTTGTGATGGACTCTTAAATACATACAGCAATAACCAAACATTTTTAGGATTAGAGTCATTAAAATTTGTTTAAAAGCAGAGACCGGACCTATATCCCCTACAGGGGTTTTTGAATGGGTTTTTAATAAAGGTTTGCTTACCAAATCTGTTGCAACTCTAAGGTATATTTTAAAGCGCTAACCTATGGAAATCAAAATAAGCATTACCCCTATCAGACTTTACCAAATGAGGTAATCAAATGCCTTTGAAAGGGTAACCCAATGAAGGGGAAACCCCTTCATGGTTTTAAGGGTTTTGGTAATAAACAAAATGACAGCCTCTGTAGACTAGCGGTTGCGCTTGTCATTGTATCCGGACGTTGTGGGTTCGATTCCCACCCATGGCAAAAAAAATTAGTACATTTTTTCTGTACAGTTTGTCATGGTCTGGATGTTTATAAAATATAGTATGTATTATATTGTTGCTTCTGGTACACATAGTACAAACCTAGAGCTTAGTTTGTGACCAGAGCAATATGTGTAATTTGTCCAAATTATTATTATTATAAACGATTTTGATATTACTGTATAGTTTATTTATTTAATAAAAAAGATTTATACAATTTTACCTTGTAAGAGATGTGTGCGAGCCCTCACCTCTGCAAACAGTGTATGGCCGCGCACGCGCAGGTACCTATCTGGTACAAACAGGGATAATTGTTGTAATATAGTAGGTATGCTACCCTTTCCCCTAAATATATCTAAAATATAAAATACTGAAGCCCTATTACGATGAACTTCTAACGAATTAAAGTTGAGCATACCCAATAGAAACAAAGTATAATATAATAAGAGTTATTTTAGCTTAATTATATTTTTTTTGTCAGCGAAATGTTCAATGTTAATCAACTGTAATAACGATCAACTTTCAATTCAAAAGGGTTACATAAATGTCCTATAGATAGCAGTTGAATTGGGTAAAAAAGTTCACGAATCGTTAAGCCGGGGAACCACCTAAATGTATAGGATAGCAGTTGAATTGGGTAAAAAAGTTCACGAATCGTTAAGCCGGGGAACCACCTAAATGTATAGGATAGCAGTTGAATTGGGTAAAAAAGTTCACGAATCGTTAAGCCGGGGAACCGGTCCCTGTTTAAAACCATTTAAGCTAAAATGACTTAAGTATTATATTATTCCTATTCAATCTCGCTCCTTTTAGTTTCGTCTGCTTTTAGTTTTTAATACGATTGCTGAGAAGTTTTTTTAATGCTTTATCAGGATAAATTAGGTATATTCTTTTTTTTTAAGAAGAACATGATTGATTTGAGTAAAGAACAGAATTTTTCATTTATGATATTAGTGGAATGTGAAAAAATAAGTACTAACGCGGCCATTAGGGGGGGCGGCCAAATTAGTGTAGGAAATGAACGGATTCTTTGTATGGAGACCCATGCATTAATTCCTCAGTCGCTGAAACTTTGCTGGGTTGTTATATAGCATGACCCAAAACTTACTCATAAATATCCAAAAAAAAACAACCCGAAGTTAGGTATTATATACCTAAAAAGACAAATCTGTTAATATATCGGAACGAATAATTTCTCCTTCATTTGAATCGCGATAGCTCTAAAACGTGTCTTTAATAGTGTGAATATTACCGTTCCGATCACGCCGACAGCCAGTTAGCCGGTGGCGTTTTACAAGACAACGTGTTTCGAGGGCGTAAAAAAACACGTGAAGTGTTTCAGCGATCTTTTGTGCCATCTTGTAAAGGTCTATAATATATGAAAGGCAAGTGAGGGCATTAACCTTCCGCGTACAACGTGGGGTTTAATAGACCCCAGACGTTATATTTTATGGATATCTTTTTTAATTTTGGTGCTATTAACTTGTACCTGATGCCACAAAATATGATTCCGAAACCTGTGTTGGGTCCGCAGTGTGGATACCTAAATATTCTATTATATTAAACTTTAGAAGTCCTCCTCTGTCTTCAATATACACTGGGGAATCGCTTGCTATATATGAAGCTGTTTCTTATGTATACTCACATAAAATTGTAAAATCAATAATATTCTCAGATTCCCAAACTTGTTTAAAGGCCTTATCAAACTATTCCTCACCCTATTACCCTTAAAATCAGACACCTTCTCCTCCAATGTAATAACTCTGGCTATGATGTCATTTTGGCTTGGATTCCAAGCCATTGTGGCATAGAAGGGAATGAGATTGGTGATGGACTGGCTAAGGAAGCAACAGTCACTGGATTGATGGGCAACTTTGCCATATACACACAGGATCTGAATCCCTTAGCTAAATCAGATCTCGCTTTGCTGTGGGAGACATCCTGGAATAAAGATCTTGAAAAAGCCAAATTCTATAGAAGAATACAACCAAATATAAACTTAAAACCTTGGTTTTTTACTTTTAACAATTTTAGTAAACAAATTACTTCTACAATTTGTCGACTTAGGCTGGGGCACAACAGTTCCCCAATCCATCTCAACAAAATTAAAGTTCGTGAAAGCGCTCTATGTGTTTGTGGCTCTGAGTTGGGAACCCTTGAACATATATTTTTTAACTGTCCAATACATACTTGCTCATTGTATGACATTCTCCCATCTGATGTACCCCTCCCCACAAACCTAAATACTCTACTGACATTGTCTAGCTATTCTGGCCTATGTGCCTTAGCTAAATACATAAAGAAGTTTAAATTAAAACTATAAGAGTTCTATTATTGATAAATCCTACCCAAGGGCCTCCGGTGACAGTCGGAGATGCTAACCATAAATATATAAAAAAAATACTGCTGTTTGCCCCACCATTTCTTTGGAAAGAGTGAGGTACAATAGATTCATTGGTTCTCAAAATTTGGTTGACATCTCTGACTTTACATTTTTATGTTTTTTATATAACTATATAACAGGGTATAAAATAGTGTTTTAAACTCTATATATATTTTTGTTCTAAATTCCTAATTGTTTCTTTTTCAGATGTCTGTGTCGTCCTGTGTTCGTTAACTTTTGGCCCTTGTGACTTCAATCCTAATTTGTGCTGTACCATACATAAAATTGATAATATGTTACGATTAAGAGGGGAATCGTAACATATTATCAATTTTATGTATTGTCTCGTCTTATACTAATACAGTTTTTCTAAAATAGAAGACTAATCTAACGTAACTTGTCATAATCTAACTATTTTAACTCCTTAGTGATAGTGCCTGTTTCATAACTAGACACTGGCAAAATTCGCGAAAAGCGAGAGGCCATACAAACAAGAAATTGAATTGAACTTGTACCTCCAGCTAATCTCGAGAGCGACATTGCTAAATCGACTGATTACATTTATTTATTCTAAATCGTGCCCTGAGCCTAAGTGAATGCCTCTGGGGTCTGTAAAACCCCACGTTGTATAGCACGCAGCTAAAACGTATAAGTACTAATTTTTGTATTTACAGGGCTTTTTATTGTTGTTTTTATGTGTTAAGTATATTTTTAATTATTGTATCTTGAGACTAGCAGTCCGCTGCTAGACACGGTCATTACTCAAAGCATGCCAATCATCCCAGTATACAGTTTTATGCATCGCATATCATTATATATTTATTATACTTATATTTTTAGATCAACCTACATAGCTATTATAAAATTGGTGTGCCTAAAGGATCTTAAGATAGAGAGGTGTATTTGGAAGAATATAGTATCTAAAAGAATCAGATTTTTCTTTTTATATTATTATATAGAAGACTTGGAGAGGATTGCGAGCCTGACCATATTAGTTGTTCATTCCATCATTTCGGTGATTAATATGCAACATCTGAAACTTCAGTGAACGTACGGCATTTTTAATCAACAATAATATGTTCATAATCAGCTAGGGGCCTTTATAACTTACTGAAAAATATATTTACCCTTTTATAAATCAGAAGAGCCCTTACTACGACATTCATCAATTTTAGTGCTGCCTCTCACTGCCTCATAGTTGCTATGAATGAGAAGAAATGGGTTAGAGAACTTATCAGAAGATATGTACCAGATCCACCTAAAGTGAAGACATATGAAAACAACAAACTCATTCTATATCTTTATTTCGGAAGAAGATTACAGTTTTGCTTCATCGAAAGCAGGACAGGCCCTACTAGTACAGAAATGATAATTACAGAGTTTGAAGAACTTCTTAGTTTATTGGTATACGACAAAATAACTACTTGTGGACCTCTGATGGAAAAGGCATAGGAGCAATTTATATTATTATGTCATTTTCTTAGTAATTTACAATTTGACGACATACTTACTTGAAAATATACCATGAATTTGAAAGTTTGATAAAAGCTCTGTAGATACTATATAAAGCAATAAGCTCTTGGCTCGAAGAACTTCTTGGTTTATTGGTATACGACAAAGAAGTACTTGTGGGTGTCTGTTGGAAAAGGTATAGAAGTATTTCATATTATCATGTCGTTTTCTTAGTAAGTATTAATTTATAATTTGGCGACATGCTTACTAGAAATGAATTTGGAAATTTGAAAAATAAAACTCCGTAGATAATTTCTAAGGTAATATGTATATAAGTTCTATGAAATTTAGGATTAAGTGTCAAAACATTCATTTGAAGAATATAAAACAGAAAAGAAAAACGCCAAAAAATATTCGTTATCTTAAAAAAAATGTCGAAGAAACGACAACAGAGTGCCCAATTCCTGCTCACAGGTTTAGATTTGTATTTATCCTAGAATAATGGACAGAAAAACCAAGTTAACACCAGAAATTCAATTCCCATATACAGGGTTACAGAAAAAGTCGTGCTAGATCCGTTCAGGGCGTGGAGTACCCATCAGGTGGGCGATTCTCGCGCTTTCGAGATTCATCTCGATTCGAGATTTTTAAACGAAAAATGACTAAATATGCCATTTTTCGTTCAAAAATATCGAACATTAAACGAAATAAATAATAAATATGAATTAATGAATAATAAATATATAAATATTGAATGAAAAATGTCTTATTTAGTCATTTTTCGTTTAAAAATCTCGAATCGAGATGAATCTCGAAAGCGCGAGAATCGCCCACCAGTTCTGACTTATTTCTCTATGAAACACTCTACCCTAAATTTAACCCTTTTCGAGATTTACGACTTTTAATTTTTTTATTGAAAATTGCCGATTTTTGGGCTACCAAAATTAATTTTGTTTATTTTGTGTGCCTTATTATTATTGTTATTGCATTTTTACATGTTTAATAAGATGCTTTAGGACGTCAATCATTAAAATAGTGCATAAGTTAATTGAATAGGCCGTAGTAGACAAGTGAAAGTTAAGAAATTACAAAAATAATTAGCAAGTTTTTAAGGATAAGGGATATCTAAAAAAAATATTATGGCAGTGTTCGGCAGATGTATTTTAAAATATCTACGTATCATAAGCTATCTAACGAGGTATAACAATCTAGAATTCGTATTACATTTCGTGGAAAAAAAGTAGTTGGGACGCTTCGGGTAGTAGTTCTAACGGACCCGCACCTATTTTTTTTCAAGTTAAGACGCACCGTGCGAGCGAGACAAGTGATGATTTATGCAGGTGTAGGTGAAAGAAAAAATGTGTAGAGACTGATTAGGGCTGGGAATACAACACAGGATATTGTTTTGGTTGGTATTTTGCTTTTGTGCTTCGTACATAGTAGATGTGATATCGTTTTGCTCTTTTTCTCGACTTGGCTGTGATTCTGGACTATTTCTTCTGATTTGTGACTACTGTGCTTGTTAACCGGACTCTGATTTGTACTTGTGATACGTCCTACACACCTGAGGAATATGCTGATATGCTTATTTGTTATGGATACTGCGATTGTGTGTCTGCGCAAGCTCGCAACGAATACATAACTCGCTACCCCGGTCGTCGAGTGCCGGATGTGGCCGTTTTTGACAGAGTTTATCGAAGACTTCGAGAAACTGGCTCTATTTTGAGACGAAGTACAGACATGGGAAGACCACGAATTGATGATAACGAAGAACAGGACAATGAGATAACGCTTTCGAGCGGATCCGACTACTTCCACTAATATTGTTGCCCGTGATCTGGGACTTTCGCAATGGAGAGTATGGTTTACAGTGCATACTGCTGGCCTATACCCCTACCATTACACGCCGGTACACGTTATTGAAGAAGGAGACCCCGCGAGAAGGTTGGACTTCTGCAGATTCATGCTAAATGCTGACGTAGAAGAACCAGATTTTCTAAGAAATATCTTGTGGACAGATGAATCCAAATTTGATAAAGATGGCATAACTAACTATCACAACGCCCATTACTGGGCCCCAAAAGAACGAAGGAATCCCAATAAGAAAAGAGTGAAGGGGTCCCAACGAAGATTCAGCGTGAATGTGTGGATGGGCATTATCTCCAATCATTTGATTGGACCTTACTTTCTCCAGGACAATCTAAATAGGGAAAGCTACGAAAACTTTCTCAGAGGAGACTTGAATGATTTGATGGATGATCCGCCACTCAACTTGATCAGGGACATATGGTTCCAACAAGATGGCTGCCCTGCCCATTTCAGGAGAAGTGTCAGAGACTGGCTGGACACAAATTATCCAAACAAATGGATAGGACGAGGTGGGCCGTTGCTATGGCCAGCAAGAAGTCCGGACCTAAGCCCCATGGATTTTCATGTGTGGGGGCGCATGAAAAGTCTTGTCTACAGCGAGCCAAATCCAGTTTCGTCTGTGGAAGAATTAAGAGAAAGGCTTGTGGATGCAGCAAATCAAATGAGGACAACGTTGACAACTGGAGTAGTGAAGACTGGTCTTTGTAGAAGGATGCGACAATGTGTTAGAAACAGAGGCGGCCATGTTGAACATGAACTGTAGAGTAAGAAAAAGTTGTGTGAAAACCTGATTTAATAAATAACATTTCTTGCTTACCTATTGTTTTACTTTACTTTTAAGGGCTAAGTATTAACTTTCTTTCCCACTGTCGCCTATCAAACTAAGTTTTTGCCACGAAATGTAATACAAATTCTAGATTGTTATACCTCGTTAGATAGCTTATGATACGTAGATATTTTAAAATACATCTGCCATTATATTTTTTTTAGATATCCCTTAGAGAAAAAAAAACTTGCTAATTATTTTTATAATATCTTAACTTTTACTTGTCTACTACGGCCTATTCAATTAACTTATGCACTATTTTAATGATTAACGTCCTAAAGCATCTTATTACACATGTAAAAACAAAAATAAACAAAATTAATTTTAGTAGCCCAAAAATCGGCAATTTTCAATTAAAAAAAATTAAAGTCGAAAATCTCGAAAAGGGTTAAATTTAGGGTAGGGTATTTCATAGAGAAATAAGTCAGAACTGACGGGTACTCCACGCCCTGAACGGATCTAGCACGACTTTTCCTGTAACCCTGTATGATTAAAACATTGTCATTACCTCTTGTCAATATCGGGTTCAGACTGTGACTAACTTTTATTCTTATTTTGCATTTGACGTTGATTTTATTGTATGTTTTTTTAAATATTCTATTCTATATTAATAAATATAAGTTATAGTACAATGTTAGTAATGATATAATTTATATATTTGGCCATTAAGTCAAGATATTATCATTATTTTTGTAGGTAAAAAGGTGACTTTTTGTCTTTTAGATTATGTACTAATTGATTAAAATGAAATTATTTATTATTTTTAATTTTCATCCTATTGAACGTTAGAACATACATATATAATTAAATTTAAATAAATCTGTATTACCTAAAATTTTTACATATTGTTGGGGTTTACTAGACCCCACATTGTACAACTTGTAATTTTATTCCACGTTGTATACGGAAGGTTAAGTATTGTGTGTATTTTTTCAGATTTTTTTATTAGTGTACCTTTTAAAAAAAAAATCCTGTTGGGGTACCTTGATACAGCAAAGTACGGGGCACAATGATGCGTATTATAATATTTGTTATAAATAGTTTTAGGTTAAAATTAAGTTTTTTTTTATTGCCACCCCCCCCTAGCCAAGAGCATGAGCGCTAAAAGCGCGCAAGAAAGTTTTGTATGAAGATGACATTTGATGATGACGTCACTTTCGTTTTTATCGTTGCAGAAATAACCAAAACGAGACAACAATATAGATACACCAATAGGATAATCAATTTATTATCTCCCTCTCTGTCACGCTTCTGCGACGTCCGAGCGTAAAAAGCAATGATATTTTAAGTATAGATATGTTATACGCTTACAAAATAATAGCAAATAATGTTCCGAACTAGCGGCGCCGTGTAGCTATACATCTATATTATAAAATTGTGTAAGAGAGATGGCATAATTATAAAAGTGAAACAAAAGAAAGAGACCACTAGCGTTTGTCAAGAGTCACCGTGGCCACCAATCACGGCGAGTTATGCATAGAATAAAATCTATGAAGAAAAAACAGATGGTACAGAATTAATAGGTTCACTCAATGATATTGTAAATAAATTACGTTTATATTTTATTCGTTTTAAATATGATAGGGTAACATTAAAAAAGTGGACACTTGATTAAAAAGTAAGTCCATAGGTAAGAAATAAAACATCTTATGAGAGTAAATAATATTTATTGAATATTTTATTAATAACAATGAAACACATGAAATAAAATACATATATTATTTTAAAAACCATAGAAAACGTGTTCGTGAATTAACATTTAAAAAAAAACAGCTTCAAAAAAAAAGCAAAACCCTTACACAATGTAATAAAAGATTAAAGAAAAGGTTTGCTAGCGTTGCAGTTATATTAAAAGATTTAAAGGCAAAAGATTTCATTTCAAAGGAACAATTTTTACAGTTAAAGTTAAAAACCGAAGTCATTCATTTAATTAATAGAATATATTTAAAAAAGAATTCAAAAAAGTCTTATCGTGTAAAGTATCCCCCAGCTCTTAGAAAATTTGCACTAACACTTAATTTTTATTCTCCTGCTACCTACAAATATGTAAGAAGCGTGTTTCACACTGCTTTGCCACATCCACGTGTGATATCCAAGTGGTATGAAAATACTTCTTCCTCGCCTGGGTTTACTCAGCCAGCTTTTGATATTTTAATGAAAAAGAGCTCTTTATCAGGCAAACGCCTATTATGTACCCTTGTAGCCGATGAAATGGCGCTTCGACATCAAACTTTGTGGACGGGCAAGAAAACTGACGGTCTTGTCGATTTTGGCATTGAATGTAACCATATTAACGAAATTGCAACTCAGGTTTACCTATTTATTTTAGTAGGTCTAAATGAAAGTTGGAAGATGCCAGTAGGGTATTTTTTTATTAAAAGTCTATCAGCGGAAACACGGGCAAATTTAATTAATACATGTATAAGTAAATGTTACGATTCAGGTGCTGACGTTGTGGCGGTTACATTTGATGGTTGCCCTAGTAATTTAGCTGCTGCTAATCTTTTAGGTTGTGATCTTAATAGACCAAATAATTTAAAAACTACCTTTTTACATCCGGAGTGTGGCATAGAAGTAGCTGTAATTTTGGACCCATGCCATATGATAAAATTGGTTCGTAACACCTTCGAAGCCAAAAAAGTTATAATAAGATATATATCCAGTTATTTGTTGTATTGATTCTGAACAAATTTCGGTATTAAGGATATCAGCTAAAATAGTAACATTATTCTCAGAAGTTTTATCACTAAGTATAGAAATATCAGATTTTTTTTCATCTACGTCGATGGCACGAAGACCTGAAGAAGAGTTAATATTTAAAATTCCAGACGATGAGCAAGTGAGTATTGGAATATGTTCTAAAGGAATACAGTTGCCACTAAAGGAACTCCGTAATTCTAAATGATTGAAAATACGTTTGTACAATGCTTTGAATTGTATGGTATTCGGGTTATTATTATATCCACCTTGACGCCGAATAATACCAAAAAAACTTTCTATATGATCTTGACTTAATATGTATGTCGCGATGTACCTTAATGCGGGTGTTGCTGAAATGACATAAGTTGTAAAAAGGTGTTTTAAACTCTGAATAGAAATCAAAAAGCCCAAAAATCCAGTTTTAGATTTGCATTCTACTATTGCTTTTTTTGATATATTAAATACTATTCTATTTCGTACAATCCGCCTTGTTTTATTATAGATCCGCAACGATAAAATATAATCTTTGGCTTTTTCTAAAAATAATAAAATTTGTGTAGCATTACTAGGAGAGATAGGCTTTTTAAAATCATATTTTCCTAAGGACCTGGAGTTAAAAACATCAAATAAATCATTAAAGATAGTTATAAACTCTACTGTTCTCCAGTATTCTTAATTTTAGATGAAACTATTAATTGATCACAGAGTTCTAAAGCACGGGATATACTTCTGCTCAACAGTTGGGTGGCTAATTTCACTTTCATAATCTCGTTTCGGAAGTTTATATGTCGCTTAGAAAGTTTATTAGCAAAGTTTAAGCCTTGACTGCTTTGAAGCTGATTTAAAGAAATTATTAGGTTCCATCTAGGGATGGGCAATTGAAAAATTTCATTTCAATTAAATTAAAAATAAGTGAAAAATATGAAAAATTTCAAAACTCCTTGAAAAATTTCAAATCCAGTGAAAAATATTTTTGTTATATTAAACACCGAATTTTAATGATTTTACGCATGTATTAAAGTTACTTATTATTCTGTACTAAGTAAATATGTTTTATATTATGAAAATTCATTATTTAAATTATAATTGGAGTTTATTGCGATATAGAAAAAAAGTAAAGAGTCTTGCTTTTTGGACATACCTTGCTTCCGCTAAAAATGAAATAGATATTTACCTATATATTTGTTTTTTGTTGGAGCACGACATGGTTACGAAATGGGGGGCGACAATGACGAAATGCATCATAGATAATATTATCAATGATGCATAACAATACTTAAACTACTTCGGAAACATGGTTATACTCGAGCAGGACAAAGACAAAACGTCTACTTATCACAAACGTGTTTAGTAGATCTTCTTGAGTAACACCAGTAGACATCAGCGTAATATATATGGGAGGGAGAAGTAAAGAATTGACTAACAGCTTTGCCTTAAAAGGAATAAGATACTGGGAGCGCTTCAGCGAATGCATACTAGCGAAAATGTGTTTACTGATCAGCAACGTGGTAGTTCCAGGAAAGATCGGAGGACATGTGTAAAGCAAGGTTCTTAGCATGTTGGCAAAAGAGAGGTGGTAAATTATTAAATAATACTGGAGAGATGGCTCCCAAAACCAATCTGCTCAGCATGTGTTTAGAACAAATGATCATGACCTTGCAGGGGTTGACTAGAATACCGAGATTTTGCGAACTTACCCGAATAGCCTCCAAATCGCTATTCACATTGGTAATCGTGGCATTTAAGTCGCCCATTTCAAGCGACAGTTGCTAGTCATCGGCATACAGATGGTAGAAACTGAAGTTTATTACTTAAACCATGGCATTTATGAAAACCGAGAAGAACATATTACGCCATCCTGCGGGACACCTGCAGACAAGGAGCACGAATCCGAAAAGACG
The DNA here is from genome assembly GCA_947458855.1 of Monopis laevigella. Lineage (NCBI taxonomy): Eukaryota > Metazoa > Arthropoda > Insecta > Lepidoptera > Tineidae > Monopis > Monopis laevigella. The sequence continues at coordinate 23,488,958 of OX381586.1, read as the reverse complement.
TCTACCTGTGTCCGCAAAGATAGGTATCGAACCACTGTGCCGTAGTAGGAGAAATATTTAGTGAACGAAGAAGAGCATTGAGGATATCATGATCTACACAGTTAAAGGCGTTTCTAAGTCCAAAAGAACAAGTTAATTGTTTTTTCATCTATAGCGTAGCGTATGTCGTCAGTAATATTTACAAGAACCATGTTGATGCTATGAGACAATCGAAAGCTAGACTGCGAGTTCATCAAACCATTTTTGTTTAGAAAATCAGTGAACAACGTGTTCAAGGACTTTAGATCATGTCTCATCTGAACCATTCGGATAAGGAACATAATACTTGCATTTGGCCTTAAGAATGGCAGGAAGAGAAAACGACTGTGTACGACACAGTAAAGTAATCTGCAACGATTCGGATTTAGGCTGAAATTAGGCAATGATATATTTACATACGTCTTGTATCTAAATCAGAATCATCGATAAATAACACATTCCAACTCTATTGTGTTTGGAATTTCGCGGTTAGGATTACGGACATTTTGAGATTTACTTATCATTAAAAATAAATAAACACCCAATAAATCAGTACCTACTAAATAATTTTAAGTGTAATAGTAATCAAACGATGACTCGAGTTTAGAATATGACAGACTTTTTTTAAACCTTTTCACTAGAATAAGTCCTTTTTATGTTATTATGATCCTCATTGATTATGTATTTTTTGAGTATAATTTTAGAAATATCTAAAATTATATATTTTATTAATTCGATACATTTAACTTTTAATAAATCAGACTATTGTTTTATTAAGAATTAGATTATTATATTCATTTTTATAAGAAAAATATTTTTCACACTGAACGTGAAATTTTCAACACCAAATGAATTTTTTCCGAAAAATTTCAATGCTTGAAAAATTTCACCAAATTTACCCATCCCTAGTTCCATCTTATTTCTTTATTTTTATTATCGAATATAACTTTTTTGGCTTCGAAGGTGTTACGAACCAATTTTATCATATGGCATGGGTCCAAAATTACAGCTACTTCTATGCCACATTCCGGATGTAAAAAGGTAGTTTTTAAATTATTTGGTCTATTAAGATCACAACCTAAAAGATTAGCAGCAGCTAAATTACTAGGGCAACCATCAAATGTAACCGCCACAACGTCAGCACCTGAATCGTAACATTTACTTATACATGTATTAATTAAATTTGCCCGTGTTTCCGCTGATAGACTTTTAATAAAAAAATACCCTACTGGCATCTTCCAACTTTCATTCAGACCTACTAAAATAAATAGGTAAACCTGAGTTGCAATTTCGTTAATATGGTTACATTCAATGCCAAAATCGACAAGACCGTCAGTTTTCTTGCCCGTCCTTAAAGTTTGATGTCGAAGCGCCATTTCATCGGCTACAAGGGTACATAATAGGCGTTTGCCTGATAAAGAGCTCTTTTTCATTAAAATATCAAAAGCTGGCTGAGTAAACCCAGGCGAGGAAGAAGTATTTTCATACCACTTGGATAACACACGTGGATGTGGCAAAGCAGTGTGAAACACGCTTCTTACATATTTGTAGGCAGCAGGAGAATAAAAATTAAGTGTTAGTGCAAATTTTCTAAGAGCTGGGGGATACTTTACACGATAAGACTTTTTTGAATTCTTTTTTAAATATATTCTATTAATTAAATGAATGACTTCGGTTTTTAACTTTAACTGTAAAAATTGTTCCTTTGAAATGAAATCTTTTGCCTTTAAATCTTTTAATATAACTGCAACGCTAGCAAACCTTTTCTTCAATCTTTTATTACATTGTGTAAGGGTTTTGTTTTTGTTTTGAAGCTGTTTTTTTTTTAATGTTAATTCACGAACACGTTTTCTAAGCGCAGACTTTCTTGGTGTTTCTAGAATTTCTTCCAACTCTGGCAAACTGACATTGTCTAGACTCGTCGGAGATTTCTGAACATAGTGACTTTTTTGATCCTGAAAAAGATAATATTATTACCACTTTGTCGTTTGTATTCAGCTTAGTCTATTTTATTTAGAATTATCAAAATTGAATAGTGATTATGGCAATGAAATAATTTTTGAAAGAAGTCACAATTTATGGTCCCGGCTGCAGTAGTTAATACCTCCTGCACCATGTTATACTATCCTGGAGGAAGTCGCGGATAGAAAGCTTGTAATAAATAAATAATCACTTTCATCAATTACCTATACCTATATAATATATGAACAAACATAGAACTTTGCTAAGCAGCAAAGTTCATCATTTAACTCGACTGTACTTATGAATGAAATTGAACGTGAATCAAAATGCAGGTAAATGCTACAGTTTTATAAAATGTTGTAGTTACCTCAATAAATGGAAGAGCATTTTTTTTAAGTAGTGTTCGTCCTTTTTTCGAAGCATATTTGTCAGTAGTTTTGAAGTGATTGCTACAGATTCTGCTACTTTTTGATGGTATCCAGTCTGATTCGCTTCTTTGTTTACGAATAATTGCAATCCAATCACGTAGTCTGACCTGATCACTCGGAAACCTATTTTAATAAAAGAAAAAATATATCATTAATTATCAGTAGGTACCTAATTGAATGATGAAATTAAAATAAAATAATGAATAAATTATAATACCTAGTGGAAAAACGAATTCAGTAAAACTATTTTAATATTATTTACATTAATCCATTCATTACATATAATTGCTATTATAAAAATGAAGTAAAAATAAACTGTTATTAAAGGAATTAAAGTCACCATCAATATTCGCTTCTGCACAAGTAAACTTAAACTAATCTATGTCCGCAGTGCACGCATCCTTATCGCTCACGTGTCAAAACTAATTCGCTCTCTCTTTCTTCACCTGCATACGGCGTCTTTGCGCTTTTATCAAATTGTTTGGAAAAATAATTGAATTATCGTAAATAATATAAATATTTTTGCATACTCACATGTGGTATGAGATCCCTTGTATTTTATTTACTTTAAAGTCATAATTGGTACACTTCCGAAACACTCACGATGGTATTTTAATAAATTTTGGTAATAGACACAGGTATCTACGGGACAACACGCTCGTGATTGCGCTAGAAGCCGACTAATTACAAGACGTCCCAATTGGGACGTATTTGAGTCTTCACGAAGCGCGCGCTTATAACATATCTGCTTTTGTTTTTTATAATATCATTGGTAAAAAGCGACCATGCTCTTGGCTAGGGGGGCAGAAAATGGTGCGGACGTATAAGCCAAAGATTGAAACACGTATTATAGAAAAAGAGAAGTCAAGACTGCCATATTTAAAGTTGAATCAAACGAAAAGATATTTATAAAAAAAGCTCTAAAGATTTAAAAAAAGGAAACCTAGGATTTATACTGACACGCCAGAAAAAGATCAGCTGCAATTATTACATAAAGAAAATAAAATAAAAACAGTAAAATAGATGAAGCAGAAAGTAAAAACATAAATAAAGGTAAATAATTGAAAACACTAAAAAAGAAAAAAGTCAAAAGCCTATTCTGATTCCAGTAAAAATTAATCGTTGCATTAAGTTATAACGGCGGTGATAAAGAGTTTGGTGCAGAGGGTGGAAAAGGGTTTGATACCCCTAATACTGAAAATATATACATTGGTTTATTAATAAAAAACTTAAATAACATTAGCAAATTAAAATTAAACAACCTAAAAAATACTAAAATACCTAAAATAAAATTTAACAATAAATAATAAAAAATTAATATCCTATATCCACCATATCCAAACCCCGTCCCGGCCCGAAAGTACCCATAACACTGGCAGCATTACCACGCTGTACTGCCAGTGATATTCTTTGTTTAAAAAAATTATACATTGGTTATTTTCGTCTTATCAAATTTTGAGAAGAAATCTGTAGTTTATTCTGTGGTCAAAGTAATTTTCTAAATACAATTTGACCATCAAGTGTCATAATAAATAGAAAAAATCAAAGGTCTTAGGTTTTTGTTCTCCAGATATAGAAAACAAAGCAAGCGATTAAAGATATTGTAGATATTAAACACGTGCCTAAACCTTTTTTTTTAAGGTTATAGCTCAAACATCATCTAAGTATTCTTTTACAGTTCATTTAAGTGCATAGAATGTCCATTTATTGACCAAAAGTCACAATAGAGGCGTTCTTATTGAGTTTATATTTTTTTCCTAAGTAATTGTAATTGACTTAGGTGTTATATTTTAATATATAACCATTTTCATACGTATTCTACTCTGTATTAATGTGCCCCAAGTGATGTATCCAAGTGCCCCCTTGGTGGGGCAGAATGATACAAATTCCATTTTTTACAAAATAACATAGATATAAATATCAAGATAGGCCCTTCCATACAAAAACCCAACGATTTTTTGTCAATAAAGTGACAACTAGCGCCACTAGCGGTAAGAATTTGAACTAATACTTAGTATGATGTGACGTTGTAATGGCGCACCAATTTAATTAGCCAAACTATTATTTTTCATTTTCAAAGTTTATTTTTATTTTTCCGTTTTTTTTTTTCATAAATATGTGTAAATGATTCAGGTGTTTGTATATCGATATGTATGTTTATCAATTAGTCTGTCTATGAATCTACATCTTAGCTTCAAATATCTCGAGAACTAATCGTCCGACTGACTTGATATTTGGAATAGTTATAAATATTGTTAACCCACATTCATCCAAAATGGTATAAGTCATAGTTACTTATAGGCTCGAGTGAAAAAGGGTGTAAACAGAAAAATAAATAAATTTGGGACAAATTGGGTCACCTGAAAGGTATTTATTTATAACACATTAATATATTTAGGTAGTTAAATTAGGTACAGTTTAGCTCTCGTTAAATGAAAATTATTTGTGTTAGAAGAAGTTTAATCTAACACAAAGAGCGATAATGGATACCGTGAGCCAACAGTACCGAAAAAATCAATAATGTTGGTATATTTAAAGGAGTTTAAGGTTACTCCAAAAACATCATCTCTAAAACATACAGCATGAGCTTCTGGCGAAATAATAAAATGTTCTTATTTTATAATTTATTTTATAAAACTTTTTTCTTAAACAGGGGCCTGACCAAAGAACACGATCGCCAATCGAATCGCCGCATCGATCGATAAAAATGTATAGGAATTTTACTCTATGGGTAGAGCTTGATCGATGAGAAACGCCAATCCCATTCATTTGGCTTTCGATGGGTATTTCGAATGGCTCTTTGGTAAGGCCCCTGGTTTTCAAGAAATTAATATTTAAAATTTAAGTTTGTGTCTATATTTTTTTATTTACAGTGGCAGGTTTAAGGCCAATCTTTCTATATAATACGAGTCCATACTTCCCTTCGTATATCATTAGCAGGAAATCTTTAAAAAAAACTATTAGAAAAAAAAAACAATTGTGTTACAACTGCAACTTTAAAATAGTTTAATACTGCTTTATGTTTTATTATGAAGCAAAAATCTTTCACCTATCTGTTATATATCAAAACTTTTTCTAAGAGTTTCTTTAAAATCCGAATATCCCGTATAATTACGAATATCTTAGCCTTCTGTATAAAAATTAATATTTTAATACATAGCGAGGAAGGCTACGTTTAGGCTATTTTTATATTTATGTTTATACAGGGGGTTAAGATATACGTAACAGGTTAAACAATTTTTCAAATCGGACAAGTAGTTCTTGAGATTAACGCGTTCAAACATAATACAAACAAAATCTTCAGCTTAAGAAAATAAGTATAGATAAATATAACTTTTATTAAAGTTTCACACTTTTTCATTCGAATTTTGTTTGAGACATATCCTATTATATTCAGTATAAGTATTCTTCAGGCGTAAAAATATATAACGTCATTACAAGGTTAAGTCGTCGATAATAATCTCTCCATACATTGAAATTGAACGATTGAAACATAACCTAAATATATATTTTTTTAATTTAAATATGAAATTTTCGACTATCCGATGATAAGAAATATTGTCTTTCTTTTTGTTGAACTTTGTCGAGTAATTTGTGGAACGTTTTACTACACAATACGGGATCTTGGCAAGTTATTTAGAGTACTTTTCGCTGCCGCTGCTTGACACAGACTGAGGTATCGTTGGTGCTAAATTGATTTTTTAGCACCAATATTTTAGTACTTTAGAAACATGTTTTGAGGCCCGTCCTTACTATTTACGTCAATGCAAAATAGTTATTATTTCAATTTAATCTCAACTTAAACCATTATTTTAACATTATAAAATTAATATATTTAGCTATACGCTAAATTAAAAATAAGTTAAAAATATTATGTCATATCACATGATATTTGATTTTAAATAATTCTGCATCAATCCGCCCCATCTCCCCCTAGTATGAGTAGATAATATTTGATAAAATTCAAAACTTTTTTCAAACAAGTATTGATTATTAGTGATAATTCCTTTTTTTGACGCTCATTTCTGATGTTAGTAACAGTCTTTTTTTTTGCGAAATGTTACCAATAAATGTTAACATTTTTAGCACCGCATTGGAGATGAGTTTTTATTGTTAATTTTTGACAGATGTCAAACTATCCGTATTTTCCTGCGTATGTATTAGAGGTGGGTCGTTACGTGATTTCATTGTAACGTAACGGCTACGTTTCTTTTTGTTAATCACCCGTTATGTAACTATTTATAGTTATTATTAAAAAATCTAATTATAAGCAAAAAAAAAAAAAAAAAAAAAAAAAAAAAAAAAAAAAAAAAAAAAAAAAAAAAAATTTTATGTACCTACTTTACTCTCAAATAAATCTCTAAACAATCATTGCTTTACTTAATTATTTTCTTACTTACCCCGTGTACCAATAATTTTTAAATATAAAAACTTATTCACTATAACAGCAGTCAGAAAACTTATCTACATTGTACAATTATTTCTTTAACAAATTTTCTTTATTTCAAATTTTCTATCTATTTTAATTTTTTAATGGCGACATGATTCTATTCTATCTAAATAACTTAACAACCACAGAACGCCAGTTCCATCCCCGCTTCTGCATTCATTTTTTTAATTTTATATTTTTATTATGATTTTTACATGTGTTTTTATTTTAATCAATTTTTATCTTTAACATCCAATAGACAGCTAAAGTTTTATTGACCACAAAATACTTATATTCTGCATTATTTAATTTATTAGCGCCATCTCTCTGTAGTAGTTGTTATAAATTGGTTTACTTAGTTCAATATATCACCGCTTTGCGCTATGTCGCTGCTCGCCGACATTCCACAACTTGTGATTTAAACGGACGGAACAAATGTACCTATCTATATGGATATCACTTTGAAACGCTTGTAACGGTTGTAACTTGTAACGATGGAAACTCTTGTAACGTGGTGGTTATTGTTACTTCACGTGATTGTGATATTTAGTGATTTTTGTTATAGTAGTTTTTTCGTGATTGGTTGCACATTCGTTCTAAGGTTTTTTGCCGTGGTGTTTTTTTTTGAGTTATTGTTGCTATCCTCGTTATAGTTTCTTTTTCTTGTATCGGTTTTTAAAATATCGTCGTTGCACTCCGACGAGGTGGTTAATGTTGTTCACGCTATTGCTGTGATTGGTTGCGGTACGTTCCGTGACGCATTCTTTCTAGGTTTTTTGTAGTTGTATTTAAAAATTATCTTGTTTTAGTTTTTATTTTGTTTTTTTTTTTAATAAAAGTATTAAATTTTTGTTTTGATAATAAGTCTTATATCCACATGGCTTATATTTTGATTTTGGACTCATAGTTATGGTATTGGTGTAATCTGACGATATGTCATGTCAAAACGTTTTTTTATTATAACTTATTAACCCCTGGCCCTAGACCCAAAGTGTTTGTACTTAAACGATAGGTATCGATGATATCTAGCCAATGAAAGTAATTTCAGCTTTGTTAAAGGATTTTCGACCTTATTGACAATTGCATTTTATTGGTAGAATTCGATGGTATGCCATCTAATAAGTCGAATGAAATTTAAAAAAAAGGTACTCGATCAATGTCATTAAGGTCGAAAATGTTTTTTCAATTTATCTCGTCAACCGTCGGTCGTAAGCCTATCGTGTTTGTACTCTAATAAAAGGAAATAATGAGATCTAACCCTTTTAATACTCAAAAATCAATATTATGTTTTTTTTCTTAATTACGTTTTTTTAATTAAATAGTTATTACAAATATAATAACCGTTATTAGTTATTTAAGAAATATCGACTTTACTGTAACTATCTACGTTACGTAACGCTCACCTCTAGTATGTATTAGGTTATTAACCTTAAAATTATCTTTCGAACTATAAATATTTGGTTTTCTTATATACTTTTGTGTAATTTATGTGTTTAATTATAGATTTGTAGATTTTAGTTTTTTATTTACTTTACTGAATAATGAAGAAAAAAATTTTGGAGATACAAATTATAATAACATTAATTTCTGGAAGAAATTATGATAATGATGATTATGAAATAGATAATTTTTATTTTTAAATTCGGCTTTTTTTACGTTTAAGGTAAATGTCAAAATGGCAGATGTCAGAAATCTGCTGATTGTGGTAATTTTATCGTTTTGTTTGCATTGATAAAAAAACTAACAAATGTTAACATGATCTAAATAAAACGCTGATTATTTGAGGGTAGCCCGAATACTGTAGACGCGTGTTTATATTATATATTTAAAATTTAATTTTATTGAATATTATTGTGCAAAAGTGTACTAATTTTGTAGAATAAGCATTCGTATAGTAATATTATGTATGAGAAGTGTAACATTTACGCAGTGATCTCGGTGTTTGTGTTATCTCAAATAATCCCATAATCTTCAGTAAAATGGCGGTACCCATTTTACTGTAGATTATTTCTCCTTCTTCACTTAATATTGGCAAGACAATACCGTATGCTTACATACGGTCATGTCGCCATACCTTTTTTTACCCTAGTCCTTTCCTAATTCTTTTCCATCCTATTATCCCTCTTTCACTAATAATAAAAAAGATTTTCAAACTACCCACTTGACATTGGCAAAACTTCGTGTAATGCGAAGACGCCATTAATGAAAATAATAATAATAATAAAAAAAAAACGCCAAACCAAGCTGATATATTATTTTATTAATCTATGATCTCTATTTAGTCTGTGGTGGTATTATCGTGTTTGATATTTACGAGATAGTTATTCTTTTTCTATGGATATAGTTTAAATTACGTATAATTATTAAGTTTTAAAATGTTTTGGAGTGGCAATTTTGTTACCGCCAAAGAATTAAAGTCCATACTTAAGGAAGAGGTAAAAATATTGGAATACTATTTGTGCATGGTTATGAATTTTCATTTGTGTTTTTTTCCTGTAATTTGTTGTTACCTTTGTTAAAAGAGGAGATTTGTCGTTGCTACATACAAGTTTAAGTTGCCCGTTGGCTTAGTTTTTGTAATAATCAATGGGTGTATGTAAATATAGAATTTATGTATTTTCAGTATGTGACGTTAACGCAAGTGCTCGAAGCAGACGATATTTTGATGGAATGTAAAGCAGATAATGTAGAACTTATACAATAGTGAGTAGAAATGTTTTATTATTTCCACTTATTTTATTTTGTTAAATAACAAATGCAAAGCCTAATTGACTTATTCATAAAAACTTATTCAAGTCCTTAAAGAACTTGTTTAGTTTTGTTTCTTTCGTTTTTTAGCATCAAAAATGAATATGCAAATCAAAATGCGAGACAAAAGCTATATCTAAAGTGTTCTTGAAGGACTCAATATGTTTTAACCGTTGGTGTGCCATAAGTGCTTGTGAGTTTGTATCCATCATATAAGCCCTAATAATAGTAAAAAGCTATGGTTTATTCATATCCCTGTTTGTAACATTCGAAGGTTTGGGGGGTGACCAAAGTAGCTGTGAATTTAATCAAAACCGGAAAGCTTCAATACACATCATTATTTGTACATCCAATTTAGATATTTTTTACTGTGTTTTTTTGAATAAAGTATATATAGTTGAAAAAAATCTGACATTGAAAGGATGTTTCTCCGAAACTGCCCATCAGAATCAGATGGTAATTTTTACCCAACATTTTGGTGGTGCAAATAAGTATGCTCTCCAATTTTGTAGCGGTTGCCCCTTTTTTTTATTTCATTGCTAGTGCAAAAACTGTCCACATGTTTCGGCTGGCAAAACAAAAAAGTTAAAATAAATAAGGTATTAATTACCTTTCAAGCAACCGCAATTATACGCTTGCCTCATTAAAAAAAACATTTTGACCCACTTCCATATCACAGCACTTGTCCACTTCGGGGCTCTGTACCACTCCAAAGCCCAGATTACCACTCACCATCCGGTTGCCTCTCTGATATACATTTAACATGCCTTGAATATTATTATTGTTAAATAATAGGCAAGCAGAGTCTTGCTGATATGCCTAGATCAAGCTCTGGTGTATAGTTCTTATTTTTTATTTATTGTCTAATTTGTTAGTTAATAGCCACTTGTCCAGTTTAATCTTAAATGTGTTTACAGTAGAGGGGTAGACCATGTCCTGTGGTCTGTCCAGCATGTTCCACATATCCACCACTCTGTTGCTAATAAAGTTATATCCAACATTTTTGCTGCTGTTCTAATCATCGGATTAATAGTCGTTGCTTAGCCTGAGCCATTCTTGGAATTGTCAAAATTTAGTTTTTTCATGTGCAGTTTGACAGTTCTAATCATTGGATAAGCATTAGCAATTGCTTAGCAGCAACTATTAATCCGACCCTAAGTGTTCATGACAGTTTCATGTCATGGTCGCAACTGGTAAATATAAAATCGGTGAAATGGTTATATCCTTCTTAAAATATGGATTGCATACTTTGAATTCATATTCCAAAAGTGATCTGATGAATGTTTTAGTGGAGTATATAGTGCAACATGTTGTATGGGAACCCTGCCTTTTGTGATTAAAGACTTAAACTTGGCAAAGTTATTCCTTGGGTAGTATTGAGTAGATTTAGCCTGGTAGCCATCGGTAGTCACAGCACAGGTGGCGAGGGAAAGGGGGGAAATTTGACCCCGCCGCACGCCACTACGAGCGCTATTGTGCTAAAACTAATAGTATAATGGCAACTTTGGTGTAGTTTTTGGATAACTAAAGGTTTAATGATTCATTTCCATAACAAAAATAATACTCCTCCATAGAAAAAAACATAATTATTGAACAAAACACTAAAATCATGAACTATTATTTTTTCATTAACCGCTGTATTTGTTTAAATGGTAAGACATATTGACAGGAAAAAAATAAATCTTAAACCCACATTTACTAGGATTACGGAAATATAACAACATTTTTTTAAATCATCACGAGGCAGAGAAGCACATTTACGTTTTAGTGGAGCATATCTAAGAAACCATTGATTACATCATAGTAAAACCATTAAAAATATATAAAAATGTCATATTTATATTCATATACATTTTAATTTTATTTGCAGTATGGAACCTACCTAAAACATTTTATTGATCATAATTATAGTAATTTTGACTCATACTTTTAATGTCCAAATAAAATTAAATTTTATATTTAAATTGTATACATTATTCAATTTTATTTAAAGTATGGAACCTACCCAAAACGTTTTATTGATCAATAATTATAGTAATTTTGAAGTAAGCCAATTTTTCTAATGGAAGCAAGCCAATTTGCATAGTGCTAGTATGAACCAATATATCCATAAAAAAAAATCATTATCAATACCCATTCAATAATATGTTATTAATGTATAATGTCGGAACATAATTGTGAAAGGAAACATGGGAATTTGGGAATGGGTGTTGTAGTTAGTTATTTTATAAAATAAAATCAAAACTGTTGGAAAAACCTAAATAATAAATAAATCAACACTTATAGCAGTTGGTTCTTTATTGATTTATTATTTTTTTATGGTGTTTGAGGCACGTTATTATTATTCTATAACGTTGCCTTCAATTATTCTATGCTTAAAGAGACTGGATATATGGCCTATACCTTTAATTTAAGCTCGTATCTTAAATGCTCGATGGAATTAATACCTGGACTGAATTTAAGCCAGTGCGTATTTCAGCTTCGTCAAGAAACTGACAAAGTAAGACGCGACCTGTGACATCTGGTATCAGCATTACCGTGCATTTTACAACTTCTCCACCGACAAACCCTGCGAAGGAAACAACATGATCCTGGAGAATATCGGCGATGTACTGGGCTGCTGTCAGCCCGTCGGTCTCTCTCAGACATTAAAATGAGCATAGTTTTTCCGTCCAGAGATACCAGCCCACATCATGCAGGAACCGCGGCGGTTCTCTTATGCATCCGTTTCAGAAAAAGAGCAGGGGGTAAATCGTTCTCTCTAACACTACAGGCTTATTCTGCACTCGTCAGTGAACAAAACCACCGACCCTAGAAAACTGATGACGCGCTTGCCGGTGGCCTGCAGTTAATTTAGGGTAGGTCGCAGGCTCTTTTGGACCCAAATAAGATTTCTTTAAGGTTCTTCTTACTATCCAGTTGCTGACAGCCACTCCCCGAATAAGTCTCATGTTGAGAAAATACGAAGTATAAAACGATTGTCTCTCTCAGAAGTACACCGTTAGCGGTAGGTTGTTGTCTCAGTTGCGGGAACAAGTCTCTTGAAATCGTCTCTATACTCGGGATACAGCAGCCTGGCTCAAGTGAAGCTGGGCAGCGACTGCTCGCTGACTTGCCCTTTGACTAGGGTAATTTACTGGAATAACTTTCTGATTGCGTAGAGAAGTGAATTAGCACGCTTAACTATGCCATCTATATCTTTAGCCCACTTAAGGTTAGTGGTAACCACTATGCAAAGGTCTTTCTGCATCTGTACTGGAGTAATGTAAACATTTCCTATATTCATTGTTGGGATTGTTTGGACCTATCTGTAGTACAGTGTATTTAGATGGATTCAGTTTGATTATCCAGGTTTTTGTCCACTCTAATATACTTTCCAAATCTTCCGACAATGTTCTACTATTAACCAAAGGGTCCCAAAAATATTTGACGTCATCGGCTTAGAAACAGGCCTCTAATTTTATTACTGTACAAAGGTCTGTAATGTACATTCCAAACCATGTGTTGGCCCCTAAATTGCCAAAACAGACCCTTGTGGTACTCCGCTAAAAACATCTTTGGTTCCAGAACGACAGTTTCAAATTCTAACTTGAAAAGTTCTACCTGATAAGTAATTGCTAAGCCAGGCCAATAAATTCCCCCGGATACTAAAGTGTTCCAGCTTAACCAGCAACCGTTTATGAGGAATCTTATCAAATGCAACATGTCAAAGTCAATTTCAAAAATATTTATTTAATGTAAACCTTTACAAGCATTTATGAAAAGTAAAAAAAAAAAAGTATATATAAGGTCCATGTGTGCACTTGGCCAGGTCGCCATTCCTCCCACAGACAAATTTTGAGAATATAATACAAAATAAACAAATCGTAAACTATTGTCCTTGCGGGAGAAAAAAAAAACAACCAAACCGAACACACACTACATATCCAACCAGTTTAAGACTAGGTGGTTAGCTGGTTCCATTGACATGTCAATCATTGACTGCCCTGCAAAAGTGCCTCCAAGGCGACCAACCCAACAATAGCTACGTCCCAAATATACATATATTAAAGTAATCAAAATATAGGTACCTACAAGTAGATAGATGGAAGGTATCTTTTACGGCGCAAACACTGATCGCAAGTGGATCGCCTTCGAGACACCCTGGAGAAAAAGGTACCAGCAAGTAAAAAAACTCTGGTGTTTCACATGTACGGTATCATCAGAGGAGCATGGTTATTGAGTTACACCTATGCTTATAGCATGTGGTATATACTCTCATCCTATTGAAGAGCACGCGTAGAACACCCCAAGGCAGATATACTATCTTATAATATTGAAAGAAGTACAGAATTACAGAACACAACATTTCTTCGATGCCAGCTCCAGCCTATCAGCAGAAGTATTTTCGGGATCTCCGCTTATTATATGATAACAATCAAACGATGCGTGCCCAGCGGAGATCCAAGCCCCCCACAGCAGCAGCAACGTGCAAAGTCGTGATAAAATACATCAACTGGAGACATCTCGTCATATTCTTCAGACCATCTGCTTAGACAATTAACTTAAATTACCATAATCAATAGAATCTAATTGCGCTCTGAATTTCCGAGTTTCCTTAACGCACTTGTTTCAAATTGTATGATGTTTTTTATCATACAATCATGTCAAATTGTAATTGTGTTTCAAATTGTATTATGGGTATAAAATAAACCCACGTCAGCCCACGTGTGATGTTCTAAGTATTAACACAGAAGAAATAATAGTACAAGTACAGAAGCTCCACTCTGAAAGATCAATTAAATAAATAGCGACTCTTGCACCGACACAATTAAGCTCAGTTCAGATCGCACAGCGCTAATGGCTACATTTATATTCACCTAAAGTCCTCTCTTTCTATCGCGCCATTCTTTACTTTTCTGACGACGTTAGGGTTGTCTTCTTTTAAACAAAACCTAGGTTAGGTACTTAGTAGTAATAGACTGGGAGATAATGACAGAAAACGTTCTCCCATTTTCTACTGCATGCCTTAATAAGAATTAATAATTAACCCTAAAATATGAAAGATAGAGAGGGTATTGGCCGCCGCACGCTTGCACGTCATAAAGAAAATGGCCTTTCTTTCTGTAAAGAATTTTTGTGGTTTTCCGTGATATTATATTGCCTGCCTTTGTAACATAAGGTAGTACAAACAAATTCAAGCTATCGTAATTAATGGCATGCAATCCACAAAGGCCGAGTGGGCTCAAAGGGTTGCTTATGTGTGAAAATGAGAAAAAAAATCGGACATATCCGTGTTGTCAAAATGCATGCCCGATGTAAAACATTAAAGTTTCCATCACAATATATATCTGCGAAAATTGGCATGCGCCCCTCGTATGACTGAGGGTGGATTTTTTTTGGAAAATATTGTGAAAATTCAATACCACTTTTCCGTGACTTAAATTGCATGCCATTTGAACAATACTGATTTTATATAATATATTGACGTTAGGATATTTGCCATGCACAGCAGGATATTGCGAAATAGTGGCATAGCATACATGCATGACGAAAACTGCAAAAAACGCAGTTAAATATTCCGTAACTTTATTTTGCATGCCGTTTAATATTTCACAAAAAAACATTATTTCAAGTTAATAAGAAAAATGGCATGCATGTGTCAACAGCCTAACATAAAATATATAAGTTTTTCAACAAAAATAAGCATGCATTATATTTGTAAATATTTGTATTATATTTGTAAATATTATTTTAAACTCTAATAAAAAATGGCATGCATGTTTGTTTTATCAAAATGACTTCAAATTTTTTTTTTTTACTTTTTCAGTTCAAATGTCTTGAGCAAAAATTATTCCAATTCAATGTAAATGTCATTTCTCTGAAACGTATCCTCTTCATAATACTTTATAAATTAACTTTTTCTATGTATTTAACATGAAATAAGTAAGAAGATCGATGCAACTTTTAGACATTTTAACCGTCATAATAATAATTACAATAAATTGTGAGAAACGGCCGCGAAGTCTTTTGGCATGTCTCTAAAAAAATCTATCAAGTCATAAAACACACTTAAAACTGAACAAAGATGTGCTCGTGTATCTCGATGATCTGAATGTATCTGGATGACGTATTTATGAAAAACAGCAGTTTTTAGAAAAAAAAAAACACCGAACCCCACCTCTACGTTTCGTACTATGGACGCGACT
Source organism: Monopis laevigella (assembly GCA_947458855.1). Lineage (NCBI taxonomy): Eukaryota > Metazoa > Arthropoda > Insecta > Lepidoptera > Tineidae > Monopis > Monopis laevigella. The sequence goes on along the minus strand of OX381586.1, from coordinate 23,473,185 downwards.
CTTTCCGACGCACCCCTTGCGAGATAAAAATAAAATCTAAAACGTAGTCCGGACAAAATATAATGATGTTATTTCACACGCATGCCATTTTCAATATATACTTGAAATAATATGTTTTTATGAAATTCAAAACGGCATGCAAAAAAAAACGCGTAAATATTTATTACATTTTTTACAACTTTTGTTATTAATTAAAATAAAATGATCCTGTGCAACATACATGCCATTTGTATTTAAGAACTACTACGTCATAAAATCTGGGGGCACGGCCGTGCCCCCACCAAGTCGAGCAAAAAAGCGTCACGGCCGTACCATCCTTTTCTCGAAGCAATTCAGACCATTTTCGACCCCCTGTAACTTCGTTGTGGATAAAACTAGAAGACTGAAATTTTCAGTAACCATGCAGGCATTGTAAAGACACGTATATTTCAAATTTTATTCAATTTGAACCAGTATTTTTAAGAATTATAACGGGTCAAATTTCTTAATTTTGTCACTCACTGACTCACCGATCATCAAAATTCTAAGGCACTTCTAGCAGACCTAGAAGCTTCAAATTTGGAATATAAGTAGTGTTTGGTGTATGAATCAAGGAAAAACTAAGAAATCTAAAAAAGACCGCAAAGAAAATTAAGCCCATACAGCCAAGTCTTCAGTTAAATTTTTCTATCTTGGCTTTATTCGTAACGATGTTTTACGGCAGTTATTATTATTGCGTGCGAAGCCACGGGTTTAAGCTAGACCCATATAAATATAGGCGCATGGTAGTGCCCTTGCCAAATCGAGCAAAAAATGGGTATTCCCGTCATGAAAACACGTGTATTAAATTATTTATTAATGCAAAAAACGTACCTACGTGCGTATTGGTACTTATTACGAGTGCGTAAGGTTGTATAATTATATACCACGCCCTGCGATGCTAGCGAGTGAGCGCGGGCCGTTACTACGCGCTGCGCGGTGCTAGCGCGAGGGCGCGGGGCGGGGACAGTGGCGGGGCGCGCGGAAAGATGAATGTCGCCGAGCGAGCAGCGACCCAATGCTGTTCGGATGTGCCCAGAATTCTTACCTATAAGTTTGCGATTTTCATTGATAATTTCGATTGCTATATTAGTTTGACGACTAAAGACTACTCACAAGTCTGGGCGGTTTACATCTAATTAATGTCGACTTTGGAAGTGTTAAAGCGCAGGAATCCTCAATTTGTGAATACAACAGACTAAGAAGCATTTACCGTCCAGATTTGTCAAAAATTGTAACATCAAAGCCTCCCAGAAAAACGCATAGAGACAGGGAGTGGGCTCTTAAAAAAACTGTAGCTGAAGCTCAAGAAGTAGTACCGGAAAAGAGAAAACGGAAGGCTACCTACAAAAATAAGAAAAGTTCATAAGTCAGAGAGAGGGCTTTAACAAAATACGTTGCTGGTAGATATACATATATACAATAAGTAGAAGGTACCGAAAAGGAAAAAAGTAGAACTGTCTACAAAATACAAAAAGAAATGAGATCCCATCAAAAACAATACTTGTCAAAAAAACCAAGTCTCGCAACTCAGTTGTTCTGCGGTAAAAAGTTGTGAGATCCATGTAATACCAAGTCGGTTATTAATTTATTCAGTCTCTACTTAAGCGACTTTCTGTCTTAATACGTCCAGTCTCTAAGACCACGATCGTGGTCCATAACATTTGAAAATCAATTGTGTCTGGAGTCTCCGTACTCGAAGCATTAAGTTGTTACGTAATAATTAACAGCATCTTATAGTGACGCATATCAATATTAAAATTCTTTAATGTTTTATATAAATATATTGAGACTTGGCCATCGCCTGAAAACACGTGTAAATTCAATCGCCTGAAAACACATGTAAATTCAATTATTTAGTGCGATGGCCAAGTCTCGATATATTTATATAAAACATTAAAGAATTTTAATATTGATATGCGTCACTATAAGATGCTGTTAATTATTACGTAACAACTTAATGCTTCGAGTACGGAGATTCCAGACACAATTGATTTTCAATTGTTATGGACCACGATCGTGGTCTTAGAGACTGGACGTATTAAGACAGAAAGTCGCTTAAGTAGAGACTGAATAAATTAATAACCGACTTGGTATTACATGGATCTCACAACTTTTTACCGCAGAACAACTGAGTTGCGAGACTTGGTTTTTTTGACAAGTATTGTTTTTGATGGGATTAATATTTATCTTTATTAGAAGTAATTTGAAATCACGGAAAAGTGGTATTGAATTGTCACAACATTATCACAAAAATTTCCACCCTCAGTCATACGAGGGGCGCATGCCAATTTTCGCAGATTTTTTTTGTGATGTAAACTTTAATGTTTTTACATCGGCATGCATTTTAAGAACACGGAAAAGTCCGATTTTTTTTCGTATTTTCCACAAACCTTTGAGCCCACTCGGCCGTTGTGAATTGCATGCCATTAATTACGATAGCTTCAATTTGTTTCCACTACCATACATATTTCCACTACAATTTTGTCTACACTATATAGTTACAAAGGCAGGCAATATAGTATCACGGAAAACCACTAAAATTCTTTACAGAAAGAAAAGCCATTTTCTTTATGACGTGCAAGCGTGCGGCGGCGGTCAATAACCTCTCTATCTTTCATATTTTAGGGTTAATTACTAATTCTTAAAAAGGCATGCAGTAGAAAATGGGAGAACGTTTTCTGTCATTATCTCCCAGTCTATAAGTACGTATATCATAAAATAATTTTATTTTATGATGTCTGCTGCATAGGTATTGTAACCCAAGGAGATACGGAAGACATAAGGCACACTACATTGTATATGAAACTAAATATTGCTTTTCGGTGTATAGGCACAAAAGAAATAATAGTAGGTACAAGTAGTATAGGTAGATTATGTGATATGATTTAAGTGCGAATAATACCTTTAAAGGAAAACAGATGGTACCTATCTACTAAGTTGAAAGAAAAACTTACAAAAACATTGCCTCAGCATATTTGCTTAGTCTATGTTATTTATTATTAAGCAACCTACGTAGGTACCTAATTGGGCAACTAACGACAAGTATGTATGTTGCTTACTTATCAAAACTGCATAATATTTCTAGTAATAGTTAGTTCATGTTAGTGCACTAATTATTACTACATATACTTATTAAACAAAACTATATACTATAGTAATTAAATATCTAACAAAGTACGGTAACACGAGAGACTTAGATAACTATAACAAAGGACAACATTTGGTACATAGGAAAGGTGGCGAGTAATGAAAATTCGCATTTTTATAAACAGACTACTAGACACACGTTTTGATATTTTTTTAGTGTACCTGCCGTGCAATAATCGTGGTAGGCATGGATTTATTTACCTTTTGAGGTCCTTTAGAAGTATGAAAAACGTAAAGTCCGGCTCCTTGTACTATTATTTAGGCAACCGAATGTGGCACAATAAGTTTTAGACCTCATTTTAGTTAATATTAAACATCGCGACGAGGCGCGTGAGTATGACACAAACGTGCGACTCGGCCGGTGCGCGGCAGCATTTTAATATATTATTTTTGTAATACGTCATTATCACTCTAGCAAAGAAAACAGGCTGCTTTTTTAAAAAGAATATATGATTGGAAGTTCATATGTCAATGTCACAACCAAGCGTTTCTATTGGTTACCGCGAAGTGAAATTAAAATTTGGGTCCGATAATACTCTACAGTTTATTAAGCGGTATACGTGTTTCTAGAAACTTATCTTCTTTACAAGAAATCTTGTGAAGCTTTATTATTGTCATGATTACCTATAAGAATAGCAATAAAAATAATACTTTTTTATTATTACCATGCTGTAAGATACATAAACAATATATTATATTACGCATTCATTAATAAAGGTGCATATCGCACCACATTTATCCAATATCAATATCTTTTAGTCTATTACAGCGTGTACTCTATTAAATCTGTGATAGCGTGCTTGTCACGTCACCCAGATTTTTTAGATTTCAAATATTAATATCTCAAAAAACATTTAATTATTTAAAAAATAAACTAACTTAGTTTCTTATTATAGGCTAAATTTTCTAAATAAAAAATAAAATTGTATTGTTTTTAATTTCGTCGGAAGCCCATTATTGAGTACGGAAAATATGCGTTATGGAAATTATAGGTGTAAATTACCAAGTAAAAATTTCATCTTTGTAAAATTTTCAATTTAATGTTTTTAATACAATTTTGCAATTACAAATATGTCCGAAAAATATTTTGCAATTCCGTGTTGCGTACTAAAAGCACCTCTACTGCAAACGGAAAGGTTGTAAAAGTCACAGAGTAACTCTGTGGTAAAAGTCCTCTAGTTCCTTCCTTGGCTGTAAACAGGTTGCTCTTCGTCGCAGCAGTTTCGTTTCGTCAGTTAAAACCTTCATTATAGGTTTCGGGAGAGTGTATCATTTCCATAACGCGTAATTTTCTTAATAATTACTTACACAACTTAGTACTTAGAACATGACACGTGGGTTTATTTCGTATTTAACCATCATACAATTTGAAACATAATCAATGTGTTTGTTATAGAGAAAATAAAGCGGGTTGGTAATCATTTCCATGACTTAGATTCAGTTCCATACATTTTTATTGAATATTTTATTAGGGAAATGAATTTCCATGATCACTCATGGAAATGATAGTCACTAAGGATGTAAGTATACGTTAGGGAAATGATTTAATAGTAATAATAATTTATTTCCACAGTAAAAGTTTTACAATATAAATATATGCCATTGATCCTCCCACTAGGCAGCTTAGAGCCTGTCTTGTGGGAGTCAGTATTACGGTTTGCAGTTACAGTTAATTAATTTGAATTATAATTTACAACATGATACAACAAATAAACCACAAAATAAATTTAAGTAGAAATATTTAATAGTAACGAAACACTATAATCAAACCTACAGAATAATATCAAGATGTGTTGATTTTTTTTTACTAACACACTGACGATAAACTTGAAATGGAAATGCTAGGGGAAGACAACTCGCCTCCGATAATATTGTGGGTAGTTCTCTGATTAATGTCACTTATTTTTACAATTAAAATAAAGAATTAAATTAACATTTATTATTTTTGATTTCAATTACTATACATTGTCATTTCCTTGCACAAAAACATTGTTTCCATGACTCCTTATTTGTGCGATTATCATTTCCATATGGGCTTTTTATTAATTCTATATTTGATCCTCATTTCCATAACAGGCAATTTTTTAATACGTTATATCTTCGAAACTACAAAGCCCAATTAAAAGCAAATTATACATATTACTCAACTTCAAAATATCTACCAAATGACTATGGTGTCGACCTCCATAACTTAAAAAAAAAGTATCACGGAAATGAAAAATCTGACCTATTTGGCGAATCTATTTATCGATTTAAATGCTATGCATTTTTTTTCATATACTTACCCCCGTATTCAAAGTTGTATCCTCAACTGCATTTTTTACACAAGGATAGTCTCATTCTACCTTTTTTGATTTGATATTTGATGGAAAGAGACAACGTTCGTTCGAAACGTTCCTTGAGTGAAAATGGAGCGGAGAGCACGTATGAAAATGCGGGGGTTAATCTCGCTTGTACTTAAATTAAAGTAATGTTTCAGTTTAACCAGACCAGATGTGCTGGCGGAGCTGATAACACTGATAACTACGGAGCCTCCCCAAGACCAGGAGCTGCAGACGCAGTACCGGTACGCGTGCATCGCGTGCGAGGTGCTCTCCAGCCACGTGGCCACCCTCAGCGACCGCCTCTCCGCAGACGTGGTGCAGATGAACAGGCTCTGCGACTTCGTCAGCACTGAGACAGATCTTAACCCGCTGCTCGCTTCGTTTTTTAGCAAAACCTTTGAGATGTTACTGCAGAGGAGCTCCAAACAGGTTAAATATACTACTACATGCAGATAACCTGCAAAAGGAATCTGAAATGTATCTTTCGCAAAATTGGCGTTGTTTCATAAATATAAAATAAAACTGTCCGTCTGTTTTTAGAGAGTCCGACAAGTGGGAAGTCTCGCCATTCAACATTGGAGGGTTCCGATTTTGTTTAATTTTGAGCATATTAATATATAAATATATATATTTTAAACTTATACCTAGGGTGGCCAGCTCCCGTTTTGTGTATTGTCTACGAGAAAATAAAGGACTGAGGAAATAATGGAAATTAGGTACACGATGATGTTTTCAATAAAACCCTGTGTTATAGTGTCAGTAGAGACATTTATTAATAATATTTTTTTTTTTAATACGCAACAAACCATGTATGCGTTAATTATTATCCAAAATAATTTATTGTACTCTAGTCTTCATATCAAAATACGGGACGTCCTTTAAATTAAATGACGTCTGGCAAACCCTGCTTATATCCCTTTATGGGAATCAACAACATTTTTAACCATTCCAAAACTCAATTAACGAGACGTTTGATGCGGAAAGCCAGACCGACAGATGGGCACCGAGTCTAATCTAAGGTTTATGTTTGAAAGAAATTAATCTGAACCCAAAAACAAGTGTAAATCTAATAATAGAGATGATAATTCAGCTAGCATTAATGTTATGAAACAAAGCCAATTTGCGAACAATGATCGCGATCCACTCCGCGCTTTAGGCATAACGCTACAGGTACCCGGCCGTACCTATGGAAAGGTATTATTTTAGACTCGGCCGGTGGCTGCGCGTACCGGCCGAGTCGCACGTTTGTTCGATACTCACCCACGCGCCGCGTCGCGAGACTTAAAACAAGTAGGTACCTAACTTGTCGCTATAGTTATTTAGTAGTTCAAAAGACTGCAATTATAAAGTCGGTTTATTATAATAGTGATTTCCATGTTTTCACTCCTCGTAAATAATTAAATAGTTTATTTCGGCTGCGTTCTAGATGCTATTTTTTTAAAGTACCTAATGCTTTTAATCATTTGATAATTTTAAGGTATTAAAAAATTAAAAAGCTAAAAAAAATATTATTTTGTTTACGACAACCATTGCGCTATGTTCGGCCCTCCCGCGTTTTTCGATAACCGGTGCTGCGACGATGGCCGGGCGCTCTCAGCACCGAAGTGCTGAAATATCCAAGGCCATTCGGTCCTGTATTCCCCTTAAGAAAAGTTTTTATAATTACACAAGATAGAAAGAAGGGTTCTATGAAGCAAAATAGGTCCGACAAGTACAACACTTGTCAGACCTATTTAGAGGGTCGCACATTTGTTCGATACTCACACCCCGCCTCGGGATATTATTATAAAGTAAAATAAACGCAAAAACATATTGCATCACATATTGATAACTATTCCTACCTACCTATACACCATAAAGAGATATTTAGTTGTAATAACATGTTAGGTTCTTTTTAGGTTAAAGTACCTTTGCAGACGTCGTTTATTATTTTAAGTAGTATTTATTGTAAGTATACCTGGAGAGGTATAAGATAACACTTCGGTCATTAATCATCGGAACAACATTGAACTGTTTTTGTAGATGGCTGCTGCCTTCTTATTAGTAGGTGTATTTTTCTGGAACGGATATAGGTTCTATATGCCGTTGTCTTTTCCATAATACTAAAAAACAGCAAGTACCTGCAACGTAAAGTGACTGCTGTTGGCGCGGGAGAGGAGTTCGCGCGAGGACGCTTTGACAGATGTTGTGTGTCACGAGACAAACAGTCAAGTTAGATCATAATTTAAAAATTGGTTTCAGAAGCTGTAAAAACTGATAAAGTCCAATTATTTTTATAAATTTAGTCAATAATTGTATTATTGAAAGTAGATTTGGAGGAGTATGACAGCAGTGTCGAGTGAGGAAGCCGGGTAGTAGTGTAGTGGTGTTGCAGGACTGGTGCCTGTACCACATCGTGTGCCTGCGCGTGGTGGACTGCCTGCGCGCGCGCCGGGAGTTCCTGCCCAGTCTGCTGCGCCATCTCGCCACCTCCGCCATCGTCGACACCTTCAAGTTCATACTCAAAGCCGACGACATCGTCTACAAACCTATCATTGAGGTATTTATTCTCGCCTAACGCTCCCTACTCACCACTAGTGATGGGTAAATGTTGCAATAAAAACAATCGACTGCATCGAAAATTGTGATATTGCGCATTCGATTGTCGATTTAGTAGCTCCTTTTCTTGATTATTCAAATATAAATCGACAAACTACTGACTGAACTACTAATTTACGTACCGCCATAGGTACCGTTGCAATTCGCGAGGCGAGTGTGCGTGCGCTTGTCTGCGGTATGCGGCGGGAGGCAACATTTTTTTTTTTTTAGATTAGACGTAAGAAAATAATTGTTTTTTATTTCTTTGTTCATAGGAGTTATTTTTTGTTTTGTTTATTAGCTAGTTGATTTTAAAAGAGCATTTAAATTTTGTTTCACTAAATATCCTTTATCTTTTATCACTTTCCCAGTTAAGTAAGTAGATATAACATAATTAGTTACATTACCTAGTTACTCATTCATCTCTTTTAATGAATCTTAGAATGTATCTAATTCTGTTATATCTACTTACTTAACTAATTTATGTAGGTATATTCTGAAAAATATAATGTGAATAAATATAATAATTTTACTTACCATAGTGTAGATAAGTATCAAATCAACTTACAATACGAATAGACGTTCCCATTTAATAGACAGACAATTGAATAATCTATTATCGCATAATAACTGCAGTCTTAAGTTGTAACTACCTCCGCGCGGCGAGCGACCGCAATCACTAGTGTTTTGTAATTACTGATTTAGTAGTCCGAGTACGTAATACCAGGGGAGCCCCACTCCGCGCTTTAGGCATAACGCTACAAGTACCTGGCCGTACCCATAGAAAGGTTATTTTACAGGGCTGCCGTGCACCGGCCGAGTCACACGTATGTTTGATACTCACGCGCCGCGTCGCGATATTAATATTAACTAAAATGAGGTCCAACACTTATTGAATCGTAATCGGCGGCTTAAATAATAACAACAAGGATCCGCACCTCACGGTCCTACACTTCCAAAGGACCTTAAGAGGTAAAAAATAAATCTATGGTTACCTACAGGTTATCATTAGGCTATACACTAAAAAAAATATCTAAACGAGTGTCTCACAAGTTGGTATAATGAAACCCGACAGCTTAACGTCCTCTCAAAGGCACTAAGCGATATTGTCAAACAAATCTACATATTTTTTCTAATTAAAAATTTATTGGTACACCGGGATTTGAACCAAAGACCTAAAAGCTTTACAGTACTTAATCAAATAATGATTTCAGTGGCTGGAGGAGCATGAGTTGATGGAGTCTCTGATCAAAGTGATATGCGGCACCTACGGCTGCGAGCCCGAGCCCATCCGCGTCAACAACATCAACCTGCGACCGCCGCCCGCCGCCGCGCCCGCCGCGCCCGCCGCCAACGGGGACGCGGCAGGTACATGTAATTTTGTAAGGTTATATTGATCGCACTTAGTACTACTAGTATCGCAGTAAGTGACGACTAGTGGAAATAGTTTGGTAGATCGCGCTGCTCTCAGAAGTTACTGGTTTAATTTGAAAACAATATTGTTGTGTAGGAGCCCATTTATTGAGGAAGGCTATAACATTACGCAACGACCAATAGCAGCGGAGCATTAATGACAATGTTGCAAAAACGGTGATTTTTTTTCCTGTTGCTCGCTTTGCATATTTATTTATTTAAATCTTTATTGCATACAAAATACAAAGGCGGACTTAATGCAGATCAGGTAGTGTTGTTATAAAATGTTGATTATCAGATGATTATTATATTATTATTACTTCCAGATTAAAAAAAAATAATTATGCATGACAGATCCAGAGACTGAGATATCTGCGGCGGAGGCGGAGCGGCGCCGGCGCATCAGCGGAACGGCCTCGGATAACGCGGCGCTGCTGCTCTGTGATATCATCTACGAGTTTATCGACATACAAAAGAGGTGCGTGCGCCTCTGTGTCTAATACACAATTTTAGTCTACCTAGCTTCCATTTCTATTAAAATATACATGTGTAAAAACGTTCGGATACGTCGCTCACGCGATCCTATGCTTGCGGCAAGGGGGCGCAGTGACCGGGGGAATGTGTTCAGTTCGCAGGAACGTCCGGGCAATGTGTCGAGGAGGGATGGTACAGTGACGGGGGAATATGTTCAGTTCGCAGGAGCGTCCGGGCAATGTGTCGTGGAGGGATGGTACAGTGACGGGGGAATGTGTTCAGTTCGCAGGAGCGTCCGGGCAAGGTGTCGAGGGGGGATGGTACAGTGACGGGGGAATGTGTTAAGTTCGCAGGAGCGTCCGGGCAAGGTGTCGAGGGGGGATGTTACAATGACGGTGTATGTGTTCAGTTCGCAGGAGCGTCCGGGCAAGGTGTCGTGGAGGGATGGTACAGTGACGGGGGAATGTGTTCAGTTCTCAGGAGCGTCCGGGCAAGGTGTCGTGGGGGATGGTACAGTGACGGGGGAATGTGTTCAGTTCGCAGGAGCGTCCGGGCAAGGTGTCGTGGGGGGATGGTACAGTGACGGGGGAATGTGTTCAGTTCGCAGGAGCGTCCGGGCAAGGTGTCGAGGGGGGATGGTACAGTGACGGGGGAATGTGTTAAGTTCGCAGGAGCGTCCGGGCAAGGTGTCGAGGGGGATGTTACAGTGACGGTGTATGTGTTCAGTTCGCAGGAGCGTCCGGGCAAGGTGTCGTGGGGGATGGTACAGTGACGGGGGAATGTGTTCAGTTTGCAAGAGCGTCCGGGCAAGGTGTCGTTGGGGGATGGTACAGTGACGGGGGAATGTGTTCAGTTCGCAGGAGCGTCCGGGCAAGGTGTCGAGGGGGGATGGTACAGTGACGGGGGAATGTGTTAAGTTCGCAGGAGCGTCCGGGCAAGGTGTCGAGGGGGGATGTTACAGTGACGGTGTATGTGTTCAGTTCGCAGGAGCGTCCGGGCAAGGTGTCGTGGAGGGATGGTACAGTGACGGAGGAATGTGTTCAGTTCGCAGGAGCGTCCGGGCAAGGTGTCGAGGGGGAGTGGTACAGTGACGGGGGAATGAGTTCAGTTCGCAGGAGTGTCCGGGCAAGGCGTCGAGGGGGGATGGTACAGTGACGGGGGAATGTGTACAGTTCGCAGGAGCGTCCGGGCAAGGTGTCGTGGGGGGATGTTACAGTGACGGTGTATGTGTTCAGTTCGCAGGAGAGTCCGGGCAAGGTGTCGAGGGGGAGTGGTACAGTGACGGGGGAATGTGTTCAGTTCGCAGGAGCGTCCGGGCAAGGTGTCGAGGGGGGATGGTACAGTGACGGGGAAATGTGTACAGTTCGCAGGAGCGTCCGGGCAAGGTGTCGTGGGGGGATGTTACAGTGACGGTGTATGTGTTCAGTTCGCAGGAGAGTCCGGGCAAGGTGTCGAGGGGGAGTGGTACAGTGACGGGGGAATGTGTTCAGTTCGCAGGAGCGTCCGGGCAAGGTGTCGAGGGGGGATGGTACAGTGACGGGGAAATGTGTACTGTTCGCAGGGGCGTCCGGGCAAGGTGTCGTGGGGGGATGGTACAGTGACGGGGGAATGTGTTCAGTTCGCAGGAGCGTCCGGGCAAGGTGTCGAGGGGGGGGTGGTACAGTGACGGGGGAATGTGTTCAGTTCGCAGGAGCTATCGGGCAAGGTGTCGAGGGGGGATGGTACAGTGACGGGGGAATGTGTTCAGTTTGCAGGAGCGTCCGGGCAAGGTGTCGAGGGGGGATGGTACAGTGACGGGGGAATGTTACAGTGACGGGGGAATGTGTACAGTTCGCAGGAGAGTCCGGGCAAGGTGTCGAGGGGGGATGTTACAGTGACGGTGTATGTGTTCAGTTCGCAGGAGCGTCCGGGCAAGGTGTCGTGGTGGGCGGTCCGCAGCGCCGGGGAGGAGGCGTCGTCGCTGCTGAGTGCGGTGTTCTCGTCGCCGGCGCTGCACAGAGACAAGGCGCTTGTTAACGGGGGTCGCGTACTGCGGGCGTTGCTGTCGGCTCAACACCATCTGGGGTAACTGTTCATAACCTCTTCTACATTTCATATAACTCTAGCTATAATATTATTTTTATCCACATGTTTGATATGGGATTTTTTATTATTTGGCGGATGGTGAATTTTCGGTTTTGTAAAATATTTGTTGTTAATTTGGCGTATCTGTCGCAGCGTGTCGTCGCCGGTGACTGGCGTGGAGATGGCGCTGGCGCCGCACCTACCACTGCTGCATCAGGCGCTGCTCACTGCGCATCCGGTAACATACACACTTTACTACTTTTATTTTTATAACATTTGCTTAGCGTACATGTTGTTTTATTGGCAAAAAACATTACGATTTCAGAAGGGCGTCGGCGTTGCGCGCGTGGAGATGGCGGCGGTGTCGGCCGCTCTCACTGCCGCGCACCACCCCGCCGTGCCTGTCATGCTGTGCACCCTCGGTCCGTACTCCACACACACAACACACACACGCACGCACCTACACACGCACACACAACGGTAACGGCCGCGATCCATCCCACCGTACCCGTCATGCTCTGCACCCTCGGTCCGTACACCACACACACAACACACGCACCTACACATATACACATACACACGCACACACATACAACGGTAACAGCCGCGCCCCATACCGCCGTACCCGCAATGTTGTGCACCCTCGGTCCGTACTCCACACGCACAACAAACACGCGCACCTACACACATACACCCACACATGCACCCACACGCGCACACACACACACCCCCACACACACAACAGTAACGGCCGCGCTCATAACACACACGCACCTACACATTTACACCTACACACGCACACACATAGGTAACAGCGGCGCACCATTCCGCCGTACCCGTCATGCTGTGCACCCTCGGTCCGTACTCCACACACGCACCTACACACGCACACACACAACGGTAACAGCCACGCTCCATCCCGCCGTACCCGTCATGCTGTGCACCCTCGGTCCGTACTCCACACTCACTATACATACACGCACCTACACACGCGCACACACACCCACGCACCTACACACTAGGGCTTGATTGTCGGACCATTTTCCAATTCCGGTATTGGGTTTCGATATTAAGCTATTCAGTTCCGGAATACCGGAGGAATCGAAGAGAAATGTTAAATCCCATACATTTGAGTTTCGATTTCTATCGATCGACGCTTCGATGGGTCTGTCGATGGTCTTATAGCGGTAGGGTCCCTGGTCCATGAAGTCCTAGGAATTTGGTTGGTAGTGAAATTTCAAGAACGTTACTGAAATATGTCGGAATTTTGTGTGTGTGGTTGGGTGGTTTTACACACACCCACCCACCCACACACACAACGGTGATGGCCGCGCTCACCGTCATGCTGTGCACCGTCCGTACTCCACACAAACAACACACACATGCACATACACCCACACATACACACACGCACACACGCTCCCTCGGTCTGTACTCCACACACACACACACACACACACTAACACACACACACATGCTGCAGCGCCTCACAGGAATGAGAGCGTTTAATTATAATAGTACATGTTAGCAATAACGTTTGTAGGCACGATCCCGGTGCTGTTCGACCTGATGCTACAGCACCCGCACTGCAGCGTGCTGCACGGCTACGTGCGGGACGCCTTCGTCAACGCGGTCGCCGACCACAACCCGCACAAGTCCCTGTACACCGCCCACGTGAGTAGCGCGAACCGATACCGGTAAAAGCCTAAAGGATACTCGTGTGCTTAGGTTTCAGCACCCTTGAACACATTAGTTTGTCGACGTTTTGACCAAAAAGTTGTATAGATAGGTCGCGGTCACGGGACAACGACTCTGACTGGAACAATTCACAATCTAAGAGCATCATTTTTTATAAACATGTTTTTCTGAACTGTTTTGGAGGATCCTTGTTTCATTCTAAAAGTTGGTCCCACATTAATTGTGTTAACACCTAATCAAAAGTTACAGTGCTGGTGCACTGCATAAAGTTGAATTTTAAATCCGTTTCTAGTAATTTCGTTTGTGAGATCTAAATATTTGTTCAACTTGATGTTGTGGTCCTTAGGAATGTTTCTTTCCCACGGAACGGTGAGTTCTATAAGGAGTTACTTTCTTCGAGTACACCAGTATGTCTGGTCTATAGCCTGAAACTGCAAGTTCGTTTGGAATCTTGTAATGTATTTTGAAAGTATCCATGAATATTTTCCAGTCTTGTGCTTTGTCCAGGATTGAAAAAAAGTGTTTCTTTACAAAAGTAGTTAGTCTTTCATTTGTTTATAATCTTTTTCTGGCTCTAGCAATACTGAGACTTACAGCTTCACGAATAATTTCTAGAACTTTATCATGTCGGTGCGAATAATGACCTTTTTCAAGTAGTCTAGCACCCAGCAAGTATATGTCTGGCCGTCCCTACAGCAACACCGCACAATGTACATGTCTTATCTGTTGCCTTTCCCCATCTTAGCAGATTACTCTGGTCAGGTAGGGACACTTGAAAGGCACACACAGAATTCGTCTACCAGAGTAAGCAGATTCTGGCATTGTTTTGGATTGCGTGTTAGCACTGCTAGGTCGTCTGCAAATGCTAAGATGGACTCCGAATATACATTATTTAACTTAAATCTATATCCCCACTTCTTTTCACTAGTTTTAAGTTTGTCAATTAAGATGTTAATAATAATATTGAAAGCTATTGGTGAAAGGCAAACAGCCTTGAAATAGCCCAACATTATATTGAAGAGGATCTGTGAACCCATCTTTTGTTGTAATGACAAATCTTAAGTTCTTATAATAATTAACAATTATATCCATGATCACTGTTGGGAAGTTATACCATTTTAGGGCAACTTGCAGCAATTTATGCTGGACCTATCCAAAAGCATTTTCCAAATCAATCCAGCAAACACTCAATTGACGCTCGTGCTCCCTGGCATCCTTCAAACATTCCGAAAGTAAGTTGTTGTGTTCCAAACAACCAGAAATTCCCGGAAGAAAGCCTTTCTGGTGCTGGGATAAAAAGTACTTGTTTGTGATCATAAACCTCGACATTCTTGCTTGAAGTATAGAAAAGAAGATTTTGGATATAGTGTTTGTTAACGCAATAGGTCTTGTATCTTTAGGATCAGTAACCTCAGGTTTTTTTGGTATAAGAACAAAAGTTGCTTCTCCGAACACAGTCAACACTTGCTTGCTTGACCATATTCTACAGTAGATGTTATGTAAACACTTGCAAATGTGAGGACACTTTTATATACAATGTAGGGTATGCCATCCGGGCCTGGAGGTCTACTCCGAAATACCGAAGTTTCGGGCTTCGGTCGGGCCGATACGTAGACGATGAACGAAAATGTGGCCTACTCTGAAATACCTACGGATCCACATACTTTCGGTTGGAACCATAGACTAGTTTCGTGAACAAAGGATTGAATGAATAATTAGGGATGTCATTAGGTTTTTTTACATAGGAACAAATCGTAGAATTCAATTAAAATGTTTAGCTAAAATTTCTTGAATTTATACCATTTATTGCCAAAATAATATACTTTTTATAGTGTAACAAACAATTAAAAGATATTTTATGTAAAAAAATGCCACTATAAAAATTATATTATTTTGGCAATAAATGGTATAAATTCAAGAAATTTTAGCAAAACATTTAAATTGAACTTGTAAATTTTAATCTAGAAAATATAGTAAAAATTTACTCATGACATGAAAAGAACCTTTTTTATAACAACGTTCTACAAATACATATACAACAAATTTTAAAACCATGAAATTTGTATTAGCCGTAATAGAGAAATTTATAACTTAAATTAGTAGGTTAGTACTGTAAAAATAAATAAAATCTTGACATTTTTCACTGAAACATACTAGTACTTGTCATTAAGTTGGTTGTTTGTTGGAGATCTAATTATTTATTTTACCTTTAAAATAATAACTACGGTGGTAAAATAATAAATAAAATACTGTGAGGAAATCCACCTCAATGTGAATAACCCTTGAGAATTGACCAGAACGAGAACAACGAGTCGCTGAGTTCTGCAGTAGCTCAGCGACCCTGGCAGTCGAGTGAATTTCTTATAGACGACCTACGCTCCTATACCAAAATGTTTATCTCTAGTGTTTATAAAACCCTTTACTTTATCTTTCCACGCGCTTTATAAAATATGTGATTCCTCTTTTCTTTCTAATTAATAACAGTAAATAAACTATAGGAAGTGATTTAATTGTGTAAATAATAAACCTTTTATTTATTTATATTCCTTATTTTTAATTTGTCACCTTTCCTACAAAACACTTTAAAAAAAATCCTCACAGTGGTCGCGCGGCATAGTGCCCACTGCCCAGAACGCTGGCTACACGCCTCTCTGTATGGTTAGGCTTATTCTTTGTGAAAAGAATGCGCCAGCCCTCTGGTCACCTGCGACGTCCACCAAAGTTAATGCAATCTCTTTGAACAATATAAAAGATGTGTAGCTGCCAAGTTGTCGACACCTGTCGCATCCCACACTGAGCAGCTACCAAAGGGAATATGCTTAATCCGTCAGGTCTCTTGCCGTCATCGCGTAATAGACCACAAGGTTCGTTTATTGATGCAATATTAATTACGGCAAGACATCTGCGAATCAAATCGTTTAGAGGTTGTGCCGTGAAAACCGCCCGCACTCTTCGAACAAGTCTTCTCTATTTACTATCTATATATCTAATTTATCCACAAAAAAGGTACTTTCACTTACAAATAATTTTATGAAGAAAAATAATTTCTTTGAGAATAAATTAGATTATCCGATAATAGGGAATATGCATGTTTTTATTTTATCTCATTAATTGACAGAGTAACTACATTAGAGCCTAAAAACAAATATTAAACATTTTTTAAAGGGTAAAACACAAAAATAAAAGTGTTTAAACTTTATCTGTCACTACCACAGTAAAAAACGGTACTTCACTAGCCGCCATTTTGTGCCATCATTCGTGCTCAAAAAGCATATTAGTTTAATGTTATTGCACCTCAAAATTTAGTCAAAAGGTTTGTTTATCACAAATTATCGTAATAAAGGACAATAAATACCCGAGAAAACAAGAAACTGTAGACTACAGAACACACCTTGACATTTTTTTTTACACGAATGACGTCACATGCAGTGTTTGCTAATGTCGGAGCGTTTAGAAATGCGTTCCGTTTCTACAAAAAAATGGATTTTTAAAATTGTAGTTATAAAAAAAATTGCTAATCAAAATAAAAAAGATTACTGTAAATATGTTCAAAGACATAAAAGGAACATTATATAATGTTCCTTTTATATTAAAATAATAATAATTGGCGTTCCATGCATATTCCCTATTATAAGGTACCTACTCTCGTGAATATTGACATAAAATTCCCGAAGAAACAACTGTCAAAGTTGAATATTCGTTCGTTAAAAATGCGTTCAGAGTAGGGTTTAAGAGACGCGAGACGTCAAAGTACAACTCTCGTGAACGAAATCGGGCCCGAAAGTGTTCAGAGTAGGAAATGCCCGATACAACGCCCCAAGTTTCGTTTTTCGTGCGTTCGGAGTAGACCTCCTGGTGCTGACTTTACGCTTTTCTTCTTGACTTGCTCGTCAGTCTCTTCAATGCTTGGTGGATTGCATTGAAAGTCTACTGCAGGATTATGCGGTCGTGTTGAAGGTGGATCCGGGTATGCTACCTGTCTTTGTGGCATTGCATAAGTCTCACTGAACCGTTTATAGTGTTTATTATTTGTTCTTTGGTCAGCGAAAGTCTTCCACTATTTTCACTGAAAATCTTTTTAGCATAAATAAAGGGGTTTTTGTCAAATCTAACTTCATGCTGGGCCATATTAAATTGATTTTTATTATCTTGTATCTGGAGACAAATTCCCTGGATTAATTTGAGAATAGATCTTAATGCCCTGGCTAACTTGTGGCACAGGTTCTTGTCTCCCATCGCTTTGGCCCAGCGAAGTTTCTTTATGAGCTCCCTCTTTACGCCTCATTTTCAGTTTCAAAGCATTTTCTTTCTTGGTGTATGCATATGTGGATTCCGGAGGATAGTGCTCCACAAAGTAATTGTATACCGTAGACTGGAAGGTTTGTACCTGACTGTTAATATCTTGCTTGGAACCAGGGCTATCGAGCAAGACTGCCAAATTAAGATCGTGCACCTTCCAAGTTGATTCATTACTAGGAAGGAATGCTAAGACACGTCCTGATGTTGATAGACTCCTGATTGGTTTTACATGTAGGTGTACCTTGGGACATATGAGAGTCGGCTCTATCCGCAGTACTGACCGAAGAACTTACAGACGACTGTCATGCTTCGCTTCCTTCATGTAATTTTAAATGTTTCTTGAACCAGGCTTGTCTCTTGTAAATTTTTCATGGAAAAAAAATTAGTACGTATTTCTGTACAGTTTGTCATGGTCTGGGAGTTTATAAAATATTATATCGTTGTTTCTGTTACACATAGTACAAGCCTAGAGCCCAGTTTGTAACCAAAACAATTTGTGTAAATTGTCCTACATGTTATAATTATTTATATAAGAATAAAGAGGGCAAAATAAAAACCTTTAAACAAAAGAAGAACCCAAAACACTTAACGGTTACAAGTAATCAAAATTTTCCGAATCCTCCGAGGGGAGTGAGCTGCAGTGTTCCCGGACTTGAGGCTGCACAGCTCTTTACCACATTAACTCTCTGCGTCAGTGCCCTCTACATATTATTTTATTTTATTATTTTACACATATTGCTTTGGCTGAAACTAAGCTAAGACTTGTACTATGTTTACCAAAAGCAATGATATGATACATATACATTTTGTAATGTTTCTCGAGTGTATCCTTGAGTATTTTTACAGTCTGGTGTCTTGGCCATGATTGAGAAACGCTTACTTTGAGTTTTATTGAAAATATCCCTCTTTTATTTTTATTTTTTTGTAAATATACATAGTTGTTAAGTTGTTTATAAAATATCCATTTGTTTTCTCTTGAGAATACTTTACGGCTTCTCGAATAATAGGCCTTTACGAGCAAAGTAAGTTGCATTACTAGTATCCTGCATTAATACTTGTCAAATGTTTATATTTTTTTACTAAATAGTGGTGGGGATTGTAATATTATTGCTTGTAACACTCACTTTTAACTCTCTGTAAATGTATTAAATAAAGTTAAAAATGGCGTCAATAGTACCAGCTGTCATTCGAACTGCAAAATAAAATTGGTACATTTGACGCCATTTTTAACTTTAAACGTTACAATTACAGAGAGTTAATTTTGGTGCAACTCAGCCTAAGTGGTGTGTTGTGTTTGACAGCTGTCTCAGGAGTGCGACCTGCTCACCAAGATACTGGACACGTTTGACAGGAACGGAGGCAAGCAGTAAGTACTCGGGCACATTGTGCACCAAACTATATGACTTTTGTCTTGTATAGGCGTATTTTTCCAAATTTTAAGTATTAATTATTTTTAATGTTAAAGTAGTTTTATGCAATGATTTACCTTGTATCATTTTTAGATATGTTATACAATTAGCTCCAGTTGCACCAAAGCGTAGAATGTACGAGTATTATTTTGAAAGTAGAATGACACCTGGTGTACGAAGTACGCGAGGAATGCACGCGGCCAGCGTTTATTTAATATGACGCAAATACCTAATTGTATTGCGCCAGTACACGATCGGACGTCGACCAAACCGCGTGTTCCTCACACCAAACCATTTATTAGCATTTCTAATTAAATTCTTTTATACCAAGCCAACCTTCCTTGTATCATTTAACCACCGTTCGCCCCGAACACCTGGTATGTTCGACGCCATTTTTAACTTTAATCGTTACAATTACTTTAACAGACACTTTGGTTACACACTCACCATGTTTGGGGTGCTGCCGCGAGCTCTGCCATGTCTATAAAACCAATGAAAATTATGACGTTTTTTAGTTTTCGTTATAAAATCCTAAACTTTGAGTTTTACAGCCTAGTTGTTTTCAAGAGGAATTAACTTACTATTTTTGAATGATGTTTTTAAATAATATTCCTTTGGTCGCAAACTTGGATTTTTAATAAAAGGCTTATAACATATCCAAAAATGGCGGATATTCGACATTTTGCAATGCAGGTGTATTTTTTTCACACAGATCACTCACAACTCACATATACTATAATAGTTTTTGTTAGAATTTGGTATATGGTCTTTAAATTATTTCGTAAATGTAATTAAAATAAATCTGTTAAAGGAGTTGTGTAATTAGCACTGGTTGTGTGTTCAGAGGTTCGTCCACTCGAGGCGGATACATGGGCCACCTGGTGGCGGTGGCGGGCGCTCTGGGGGAGGAGCTCGTCGACACCTCTCTCCTCGCGCCCGAGCTGGAGACCCGCTGGAGGGACTTCCGCGACCACGTGCTCGGCCCACTACTCATGACGCAGTTCTCTCCGCTGGTGAGTAGTGTTGTGGCAGGAGCTCGTGACACCTCTCTCCTTACACCCGAGCTGGAGACCCGCTGAAGGGACTTCCGCGACCACGTGCTCGGCCCACTACTCATGAAGCAGTTCTCTCCGCTGGTGAGTAGTGTTGTGGCAGAAGCTCGTGACACCTCTCTCCTCACAACTGAGCTGGAGACCCGCTGAAGGGACTTCCGCGACCACGTGCTCGGCCCACTACTCATGACGCAGTTCTCTCCGCTGGTGAGTAGTGTTGTGGCAGGAGCTCGTGACACCTCTCTCCTCACACCCGAGCTGGAGACCCGCTGAAGGGACTTCCGCGACCACGTGCTCGGCCCACTACTCATGACGCAGTTCTCTCCGCTGGTGAGTAGTGTTGTGGCAGGAGCTCGTGACACCTCTCTCCTCACACCCGAGCTGGAGACCCGCTGAAGGGACTTCCGCGACCATTTGCTCGGCCCACTACTCATGACGCAGTTCTCTCCGCTGGTGAGTAGTGTTGTGGCAGGAGCTCGTGACACCTCTCTCCTCACACCCGAGCTGGAGACCCGCTGAAGGACTTCCGCGACCACGTGCTCGGCCCACTACTCATGACGCAGTTCTCTCCGCTGGTGAGTAGTGTTGTGGCAGGAGCTCGTGACACCTCTCTCCTCACACCCGAGCTGGAGACCCGCTGAAGGACTTCCGCGACCACGTGCTCGGCCCACTACTCATGACGCAGTTCTCTCCGCTGGTGAGTAGTGTTGTGGCAGGAGCTCGTGACACCTCTCTCCTCACACCCGAGCTGGAGACCCTCTGAAGGGACTTCCGCGACCACGTGCTCGGCCCACTACTCATGACGCAGTTCTCTCCGCTGGTGAGTAGTGTTGTGGCAGGAGCTCGTGACACCTCTCTCCTCACACCCGAGCTGGAGACCCGCTGAAGGACTTCCGCGACCACGTGCTCGGCCCACTACTCATGACGCAGTTCTCTCCGCTGGTGAGTAGTGTTGTGGCAGGAGCTCGTGACACCTCTCTCCTCACACCCGAGCTGGAGACCCGCTGAAGGGACTTCCGCGACCACGTGCTCGGCCCACTACTCATGACGCAGTTCTCTCCGCTGGTGAGTAGTGTTGTGGCAGGAGCTCGTGACACCTCTCTCCTCACACCCGAGCTGGAGACCCGCTGAAGGGACTTCCGCGACCATTTGCTCGGCCCACTACTCATGACGCAGTTCTCTCCGCTGGTGAGTAGTGTTGTGGCAGGAGCTCGTGACACCTCTCTCCTCACACCCGAGCTGGAGACCCGCTGAAGGGACTTCCGCGACCATTTGCTCGGCCCACTACTCATGACGCAGTTCTCTCCGCTGGTGAGTAGTGTTGTGGCAGGAGCTCGTGACACCTCTCTCCTCACACCCGAGCTGGAGACCCGCTGAAGGACTTCCGCGACCACGTGCTCGGCCCACTACTCATGACGCAGTTCTCTCCGCTGGTGAGTAGTGTTGTGGCAGGAGCTCGTGACACCTCTCTCCTCACACCCGAGCTGGAGACCCGCTGAAGGGACTTCCGCGACCACGTGCTCGGCCCACTACTCATGACGCAGTTCTCTCCGCTGGTGAGTAGTGTTGTGGCAGGAGCTCGTGACACCTCTCTCCTCACACCCGAGCTGGAGACCCGCTGAAGGACTTCCGCGACCACGTGCTCGGCCCACTACTCATGACGCAGTTCTCTCCGCTGGTGAGTAGTGTTATGGCAGGAGCTCGTGACACCTCTCTCCTCACACCCGAGCTGGAGACCCGCTGAAGGACTTCCGCGACCATGTGCTCGGCCCACTACTCATGACGCAGTTCTCTCCGCTGGTGAGTAGTGTTGTGGCAGGAGCTCGTGACACCTCTCTCCTCACACCCGAGCTGGAGACCCGCTGAAGGGACTTCCGCGACCACGTGCTCGGCCCACTACTCATGACGCAGTTCTCTCCGCTGGTGAGTAGTGTTGTGGCAGGAGCTCGTGACACCTCTCTCCTCACACCCGAGCTGGAGACCCGCTGAAGGGACTTCCGCGACCATTTGCTCGGCCCACTACTCATGACGCAGTTCTCTCCGCTGGTGAGTAGTGTTGTGGCAGGAGCTCGTGACACCTCTCTCCTCACACCCGAGCTGGAGACCCGCTGAAGGACTTCCGCGACCATGTGCTCGGCCCACTACTCATGACGCAGTTCTCTCCGCAGGAGCTCGTGCCATCTCTCTCCTCACATACAATTTATAGTAATAAATGAAAATATTGGCGATTTCCCTTATTACTCGTATTATTCTAACTCCATAATTGATATAAATTCTTAAGGATGTGTACAGCGTGACAAACGTATTCTGCTTCTGTTATTTCCATAATGACTGAATCTAACAAAGTGTTAGATTCAGTCATTATGGATATAAGGCAATTTGATTTAAGGACCAAATAAGTCATTTTGAGTTTGGGACTAAATAAGCCCTTAGCTATGTTTCCATAGCGGAGGTCTAAAGGTCGAACAATAAAATAATATGATTGTTTTTTTTACAGGGAGGATATCACCCCCCGGATTCCTATAAGGTAAGTTCTTATGTTATTAAAGTATTGTTAACAGTAGTGGTTAGTGAGCACACTGTAAACTTGTTTGTTGTGTTTCAGTACTCGGAGTCCGCCGGCGAGGACGCGGAGTTCGAGTACCGCGAGGAGGACGACGACGCCGACGTGAGTGTGGATAACCACCACTAACACACACTAACGCAAACTGATGCACACTAACACACACTAACGTACACTAACACACTAATGCACACTAAAACACACTAACGCAAAATAACACACACTAACGGTAACTGACGCACACTAACACACTAAGGCACACTAACACATACTATCGCACGCTCTCGCAAACTTACGCACGCTAGTGCACACTAACGCAAACTGGCGCATACTAACATACGCTAACGCACTCGAACACACTAACACACACTAACGCAAACTGATGCACAGTAACACACACTAACGCACACTAAGGCACACTAACACACTAATGCACACTACAACACACTAACGCAAAATAACACACACTAACGGCAACTGACGCATACACTAAGGCACACTAACACCCACTAACGCACGCTCTGGCAAACTAACGCACACAAGTGCGCACTAACGCAAACTGGCGCATACTAACGCACATTAACACACACTAACGGCAACTGACGCATACACTAAGGCACACTAACACCCACTAACGCACGCTCTGGCAAACTAACGCACACAAGTGCGCACTAACGCAAACTGGCGCATACTAACGCACATTAACACACGCTAACGCACACCAACACACTAACGCAAACTAATGCACCCAAATCACACTACAACGCAGACTAACGCACACTAACGGCAACTGACGCACATTAACACACTAAGGGCTGATTTTTCAATCATTGGATAAATTTATCTTAACAGACAATTTGTATGGAGAATTAATAAATTTGACAGTTTTTCATACAAGTTATCTGTCGGATAATTTTATCTGACCATTGAAAAATCAGCCCTTAGGCACACTAACGCACGCTCACGCAAACTAACGCACACTAATGCACACTAACGCAAACTGGCCCACACTAAAACACACTAAGGCAATCTAACACACTAAAACATACTAACGACACTAACACACACTAATGCACATTAACACACACTAATTACTACATAAATTCATCATTTGTAGACTTTCATGCGCAACCTTTTACTAAAGGTTGCGCATGAAAGTCTACAAATTTAGATTCGCATATTAAAGATACTTACCACTTTTTAAATATTATAAAAAATATTCATATTTCAAATTGTAATGATTTATTTAGCAGTCTAAGATTCACTCATGAAATTTCTAAAACTAACATAACATTTTTAGATGTAGATATTACTTATAATAATCATATTATTTCAACTTCTGTTCATTTTAAAGAAACCAACAAGTTACAGTATCTGCATTACAGTAGTTGCCACCCGTCGCACACAAAACGGTCTACCACATTCACTTTCTATCCGCGGTAAAAGAATTTGTAATAATTCAACATCTTTGGCTAAATATCAAGGCAAAATCTTCAATGGGTTATGTAGGCGCGATTATCCCCCAAACTTTTTACACAAACACATGAACAGGCCTTCTAACACTCCAAACGCTATACACACACAACAACAAAATTCCCTTCGGTGTATAATACCATACTTCCACGGGGCACACAAAATTCAAAATTTATTAAAGGATAGCTTCTCTATCCTTAAAAATAATAATATTATACGAAATCTTTTGGAAACGTACCCTAGTGTAACGTATAAACAAAATCAAAATTTAAAAGCTATTTTGGCAAAAAATAAAAATACACGGAGCAATAACACATTGTTAGGTACACACAAGTGCAACCAATCTCGTTGCAAAACATGTCCCATAATAAATTCCGATATCAATATACAAACTCATCATAACCCTGTTGTCATCAAAATTCAAAATTTCGCACAATGTACTACTTCTCATTGCGTATATATGCTGGAGTGCAGATTTTGTAACAGTTTTTATGTGGGAGAGACTACGACACCCCTTCGTACTCGCATGAATGGACAGAGACATTCAGTAGATTCTCAAATTAATAATATTTTACCTGTGCCCACCCATGCGCATATACATAACACTACCTTTAACAATTGTTTCACAGTAAGAGTATTAAAGAGTTTTCCTAAAACTATTCGGTCTATTGATTTAAAAACATGGGAAAGCTCTTTTATATGGCAGCTTGGTGTATACTATAGCCCTGGTCTGAATGTAATGCATTAGGTTTTGTCTAACTTGTTTTGTAAATTTATTAATATCGAATACCTTTACCATTGCTAAAAGAAATAAAATAACTTTTTCAATTTATGACAAAGACCTTCAGTAACTGTCACTGATGACGCCGCTCCAAAGAGAGGCGAAATATTTGGCAATAAATTTTATAGCTTCAATTTATATATTTTACCAAGTAAGAAACACATCTAACACTTTATTTGTTTCAGATAATACATAAATTAAGCTTAATTTAAATGCTCAATTTTTTTTAAGTATAAATATTTATTCCGTCATAAAATAATAAAATATAAAAGGTATTGCGTTAATTTAAGGATGCATTTTAACAACAATTGTGTCTCTTGGTACAGATTGAGAACTGCATGAACGAGCGGGAGACTCGCCTGGAGAGCGACGTCCCGGTACGTATCCACAGTTAATACTATTCTGTGAATTTTAATTTAATTAATAATTACTTCAAAAAGTAAACTCGGGATTCGCGGACAGTTCTGGGGCATTATTCCGAGTTTGCAACCGCTAAATACGACAAGACGTTGCGTAAACATTGAAATATAAGTTCTATTCCAATGGTTATATAGTCTGTATTAGGTTGGCTATAATAATGCCGCCATCTTGAAATATACGAATTTTTCGCAAGTTTGAACATGTTTGGAGCATTGGAATTTCAACTCTATAATTACGTCGTGTTTAGCGGTTGCAAACGGAATATAAGGCAAGAGGCCTTATAGTCGTGTTTACCCTTTAAACATAGCCTGTTTAGCGGGTTTCCGGGTCCCCACTTCCAATATGAAGTGAGGTCTGGTTTTGTAGGTAAACGTATCAAGATTAATTCGCTTATTGGCTATTTTATCACAGCTTACACTATTTTTCTATAAAATCAGAGCAAAAGTAAACATTATGAAAAAAAAAAACATACAGTTTGCGCGATATATTTCATAACTTACGTCAAGTTAAGTACACTATCAAAATAATGTAAGTGATGTTCTAGAGAATTTACTTTTGGCTTCAACTTCACTGTCAGTTTTCTGTTCTTTTTCTTTCAAAGTTAGTTTTTTTATCTCTTGTAGAGAAATCATAATATAGATAAAGGGGCTAGCGCCGGAACCAAACTTATAACTGACCATGACAAACTGTACAGAAAAACTAGGTACTTATATTGTTTTGCTATGTGTGGAATCGAATCTACAACCTCCGGATAGTACCCCAAAGGCGCAACCAATAGTCTACGGAGGCGCTCGACCACATATAGACAGTCTAGTAAATATTGTCAGATGAATAATGATTGTGTTTGTTGCAGGAGGATGACTGGCTCGGGCCGCCCGTGAGTATATCTTGCTGCATCACACAAGTAAGGCCGGACCGATCCGCCATTAACAGAACAGCTAATGGATTGATTTATAAAAAAATATAACACTATATACACATAAAATTTACATGAAATAAATTAATTAAAAAGCTATCTGTACTTGCAAGAATGAATCCATTCTATTTTAATTTTTATTAATTGTAATTGTTGAAAATATCTTTGTGTGTGTAATATGTATGTTCAAAAAGTGGCGATGATTGGTTTCATATGGTGATGGGTTAATATGTTATTGGGTATCATCTGAAAAGTAATTTTTTTGTAATAAAAAAAGAATGCATTATTTTCATAATAAAAAAGTTGTCCGTAACAAGTATCATCCGTGTATTTATATTTGCACGATGGTAAACAAATAAATATATAATCCCTAAGGAACATAAGTTATTTTTGCACGATGGTAAACAAATAAATATATTATCCCTGAGAAACATAATTTGGGTACTTATTAAATTATTTATTTTCTATTTCAGAATAAAAAAGTGCCTCAATTTTCCGGGTAAGTAAATTTCTATTTAATATTCTTTTATGCGCCATACACGAGTATTGTTTCGCTTAAAGTATGACGTGTCACGTGACGTGGACAAGAAAGATGGCCCCCGACTGTGTCGATGCTGAGCGGGCTCAGTGTGTGCTCCCCGAACCTTCTCCACGAGACTGTTGCTTGTGCCATAACAAAGTATGACTTGACGTAGACAACAAAGATGGCCCCCGACTTTGTCGATGCTGAGCGGGCTCAGTGTGTGCTCCCCGAACCTTCTCCACGAGACTGTTGCTTGTGCCATAACAAAGTATGACTTGACGTAGACAACAAAGATGACCCCCGACTGTGTCGATGTTGAGCGGGCTCAGTGTGTGCTCCCCGAACCTTCTCCACGAGACTGTTGCTTGTGCCATAACAATCACGATGCTGAGCGGGATCAGTGTGTGCTCCCCGAACCTTCTCCACGAGACTGTTGCTTGTGCCATAACAAAGTATGTGCCATAACAAAGTATGACGTGACGTAGACAACAAAGATGGCCCCCGACTGTGTCGATGCTGAGCGGGCTCAGTGTGTGCTCCCCGAACCTTCTCCACGAGACTTGCTTGTGCCATAACAAAGTATGACGTGACGTAGACAAAAAAGATGGCCCCCGACTGTGTCGATGCTGAGCGGGCTCAGTGTGTGCTCCTCGAACCTTCTCCACGAGACTGTTGCTTGTGCCATAACAAAGTATGACTTGACGTAGACAACAAAGATGGCCCTCGACTGTGTCGATGCTGAGCGGGCTCAGTGTGTTTCCCGAACCTTCTCCACAAGGCTGTTGCTTGTGCCATAACAATCACGATGCTGAGCGGGCTCAGTGTGTGCTCCCCGAAC